>CM042010.1:65456965-65956965 GCA_023525715.1 Cichorium intybus | reverse complement strand
TTTTCCTCTAGATGGGCTGCGTTTTCCTGTAAATGGGCTGCGTTTTCCGTATGCAGCAAATGTCATTGACAAGACAAGACAGGACACTATAGAGTACGTTGTATGTCATGATGAGTTGTCGTTTCAAGTATTACTGATATGACTGTCATTATCACTGATAACTCAATACTGTACATAGCTTAGCGTGTTGCATCAAAGCTTCAGTTGTCGTTTCAACTTTTTAATATCGCCAGTAATTTATGCAGTCATGTGACAGATGACTATTAAAAATTATATACTTATAATAATAACGTCAAAGGAAGTAAAAGTGAGCATTCAATAGAATAGAAATCAAAGCTGATCCCATGAAACTGGTATTACAACCTAAAAATAACGTAATTGTAAAAACAGTTAAACCCCCATTTAGCTCAAATCCACGGTAGGATAAACAGCTTCACTCTGTGACATGCTACTAGAGTCACCTCTTATGCTCGTTTTCCCTTTATTGTCTGAACCACGACGTTTGCCTGATCCTTCTGGTTTACGGGTTGGAACTAACGCAGGACATGTAGTTCTTGTGTGACCCCTTTGATGGCAACGAGAACATTCTTTTATTATTGGACCCTCACCTTGTGACGGAATACGATCCATATTTCTCGGTCTTCCAGGTAGACGTCTGTCCATGACTGGGGGTAATACAAAAATCAAATCGTCCGGTATCTCCCAATCACAAGGGGTGGGTAGAGGGTTGATAATGGACTCGTAAGTCTTTCTATAAAACACAACCAGATATGCATTGTGCACCCATCCAGTGCAATCTCCATGGTTTAAGCTATTTAAAACTCTTATTAGATGGCCACAAGGTATGCCAGATAGTTGCCACTTTCGACATGAACACGTTGCCTCTGTAAAATCGACAATCGCATCCCTAAGGAAGTCTACAAACTGATTTATTACAAAGTATGGAGATATCCACGTATTTATATCCTACTCATTTCCATTACTATGGGCTGCGTTTTCCGTATGCAGAAAATGTCGTTGACAAGACAGGACACTGCTCCCTATTAAAAGACACCAAAGGGTACCCTGTGGACATGACATTTCACTGCATGGACACTATACGGGCTCCCATGGGCTGCGTTTTCCTCTAGATGGGCTGCGTTTTCCTCTAGATGGGCTGCGTTTTCCGTATGCAGAAAATGTCGTTGACAAGACAGGACACTGCTCCCTATTAAAAGACACCAAAGGGTACCCTGTGGACATGACATTTCACTGCATGGACACTATACGGGCTCCCATGGGCTGCGTTTTCCTCTAGATGGGCTGCGTTTTCCTCTAGATGGGCTGCGTTTTCCGTATGCAGAAAATGTCGTTGACAAGACAGGACACTGCTCCCTATTAAAAGACACCAAAGGGTACCCTGTGGACATGACATTTCACTGCATGGACACTATACGGGCTCCCATGGGCTGCGTTTTCCTCTAGATGGGCTGCGTTTTCCTCTACATGGGCTGCGTTTTCCGTATGCAGAAAATGTCGTTGACAAGACAGGACACTGCTCCCTATTAAAAGACACCAAAGGGTACCCTGTGGACATGACATTTCACTGCATGGACACTATACGGGCTCCCATGGGCTGCGTTTTCCTCTAGATGGGCTGCGTTTTCCTCTAGATGGGCTGCGTTTTCCGTATGCAGAAAATGTCGTTGACAAGACAGGACACTGCTCCCTATTAAAAGACACCAAAGGGTACCCTGTGGACATGACATTTCACTGCATGGACACTATACGGGCTCCCATGGGCTGCGTTTTCCTCTAGATGGGCTGCGTTTTCCTCTACATGGGCTGCGTTTTCCGTATGCAGAAAATGTCGTTGACAAGACAGGACACTGCTCCCTATTAAAAGACACCAAAGGGTACCCTGTGGACATGACATTTCACTGCATGGACACTATACGGGCTCCCATGGGCTGCGTTTTCCTCTAGATGGGCTGCGTTTTCCTCTACATGGGCTGCGTTTTCCGTATGCAGAAAATGTCGTTGACAAGACAGGACACTGCTCCCTATTAAAAGACACCAAAGGGTACCCTGTGGACATGACATTTCACTGCATGGACACTATACGGGCTCCCATGGGCTGCGTTTTCCTCTAGATGGGCTGCGTTTTCCTCTAGATGGGCTGCGTTTTCCGTATGCAGAAAATGTCGTTGACAAGACAGGACACTGCTCCCTATTAAAAGACACCAAAGGGTACCCTGTGGACATGACATTTCACTGCATGGACACTATACGGGCTCCCATGGGCTGCGTTTTCCTCTAGATGGGCTGCGTTTTCCTCTACATGGGCTGCGTTTTCCGTATGCAGAAAATGTCGTTGACAAGACAGGACACTGCTCCCTATTAAAAGACACCAAAGGGTACCCTGTGGACATGACATTTCACTGCATGGACACTATACGGGCTCCCATGGGCTGCGTTTTCCTCTAGATGGGCTGCGTTTTCCTCTAGATGGGCTGCGTTTTCCGTATGCAGATGACATTTCGCAGTCAAACCCACTTATTTCGTAGTCAAACTAACACATGCGATTTCCCTAATTTCTATATAAATAAACTTTTTCATGTCAACTATCACATCTACACAATCAATCAAATTTAGATATATTTTATTTGTAAACATGTCTGATCAATCACAGAAGTTAAAACGGGTATTGGAAAAACGCAAGGCTCCTTCTACATCAACAACTCCACCTACTATTGATGATAGGATGCCAGAGGAAATGAAAAGAATTCTCCTTCACAGCGCCTCTGAAGTCGACAAACAAATTCAATCAATTGCTGAAGATACAAAATTCTTAGAGGGTCAACGGAGATTACTTGACGGTAAAAAAAATTGGATAGCTTCAAAAAAACATGAAGTAATAGAAGCTGAGAAATGGATTAAGTCAACCAAAGCAAACATTGATCGAGAGATGGATAATGTTTTGTCACTTGGGCAAGAAATTACTGAGAAAAAGTTTTGGGTAGCTAATATGAAAAAAAACTATCCATATGAGTTTCATGAGTGGCAAATTAAAGATTAGTTTTTCTATTTCGTAGGTATTAATTATTTCTATTTCAATGTTGGTATTTAGGGTCCCAGTACTCATTTGTCGCTTGTTGTTTGTATCTCAGTAGTTATTGTTTGTATCACTTTATGTATTTCCGTACTCTATATATCTTTATATTTAATGGTCACATCAACCCCCTCCCCTGTATTATTATTTCCCACCTACCATTCTAAATGTTCTATATATACACCTTATTTCACCTTAACATTCTTCACACCAAACCATTATCACTCATCGAAAATATCGTAGCCCAAATATGTCTGCTTCATCCTCAGACCGACAAGGAAAACCTTGGCTCATGCCTGAAGCCCTTAGAAAACTAGTTACACAGAAGGAAGAGGAGATTGAATCTCAAAACAAATCTATTAGGCAGCAAAAAAAACAGTTGGATGAAATGCAGGAAGAGGTTGTCAAAAAAATAAAATGGGTCAAAAAGACACAACAAGATATCAAACAGGCAACTATCTGGGTGCAAAAACAAAAGGAGGCTGTTGAACAGGGCGACCTGGAGCTCCAAATTAAGGTCAAGGAAATGAAAAGGAAAAACAATTGGGTGATTGCAGAGAAAAAAAAATATCCTCTTGATTTCCCAGATTTATGTGATAGTAATTAGACGTATTGCGTATGTTTCTCATGTTTCTATTATCATGTAACCTCTTGATTAGGATGTGCTTTTATAATATTTGTCTTTGTTTTTATTTAATATCAGTACTAAATATTACTATATAAACGTTAGCGACAACCTTCTTTAGACCTTCAAAAAGTAAATCTTTCCGACATCAAATAATTTGGTTAATCATGTTTGTGAACACATCTACTGATACACTTCACGTTAAAAAAAAATTCAAGTAAATCGGAGTTCGTATGGAGAAACTACGGCCGTTCAAAGTTGGACAAAATAAAAATAAACGTTACCGACAACCATCTTTAGACCTTCAAAAAGTAAATCTATCCGATATCAAATAATTTGGTTAATCATGTTTGTGAACACATCTAGTAATACACTTCTCGTTAAAAAAAATTTCAACTAAATCGGTGTTCGTATGAACAAACAACGAGGGTTCAAAGTTGGACAAATAATTAATAAACCTTACCGACAACCTTTTTTAGAGGTTCAAAACGAACACTTTCGGACGTCAAAAATTTTTTTAATCATGTTTGTGAACACATCTACTCATACACTTCACGTTAAAAAAAACTTCAATTCAATCCGAGTTCGTATGAACAAATGACGAGTGTTCAAAGTTGGACAAAAATTATAACTAAACTCATGAACCTCAAGAACATGTGGGAGGAGAGGGGAGGAAAACGCAGGGGAATGGGAGGAAAACGCAGGGGAAGGGGAGGAAAACGCAGGGGAAGACGAAGATGGCTTGAATATGGCTTGAAGAGAGGAAAACGCAGTTTTTGGGAGGAAAACGCAGCCAATAGCCACGAAAACGCAGCTTATGGCTGCGTCAAAGAGGAAAACGCAGTTTTTGTGAGGAAAACGCAGGCGCCCCCTGCGGCCTGCGTTTTCCTTGGCTATTTCGAGGCAGGACCCGATTTTTTGGCTATTTTCAGGCAAACCCCTAAGGGATTAGGCTATTTTAGTCATTTTCTCTTAGAAATATGCATTCACAAATTGTCTTCAGCTGTTAAAAGGCAAGTTCAGAAAAAAAAAACCCATTAAGTTTATAAAAACTTGATTTTAATATTGTGTTGTTTTTTTTAATTAAGTAATTAAGTTTTCAAAATTTTCTAGTTAAATCATTATATTTTCACTTTTTTTTTTTCAATTTAAACCAATAGATCGTATGAATAGTTTCTAATTTGGAGACTGTACAAAATACAAACACGGCTTCCATCTATAATCCTAACTTGTTTATATGTTACCAACTTCATTATTGGGGACAATCAACAAACCTGCACATTTATTGGGGAGTGAAAGCCAAATAATTCAAACTAAGTTAAGTATTATGAACTTAAAGCGCATACAATAATATATAGCCATTAGAAATATGCATTCACAAAGTGACTTTAATTGTTAAAGGGAAAATTAAAAGAAAAACATTAAGTTTATAAAAAATTTGATATTAATATTATATATATATACTAGGTAGTTTGAAGGGTCGTGCTAAGCACGACCCACGAAAGGTAGATTGTGTATTTCCTCTATCATTGTTTAAAGCTTTGAAGAGAGAGATTTCATTGCTATTATGGGTAGGGGATTGCAAGTACGTCGCGATTATGAGTTAAAAAGCCATGTATGATTTTATAATCGGTAAAGAAAGGAAAATACATTGCTATTATAAGTTTATCTATGACCCAAAAAGTTTGTCATCTAAAATACACTAAAAGCTATAACCTAAAATCTCTTTCGCCACTCTGATTGCAACCTGCTTTTTCTATACTTGCCATCAAAGTTCGTCTTATTTTTCTCTTGGTTCTCAATATCCTCTATGAAGTTCCTCTGTTAAATCCACATCCTATATAAGCATGTTGAAATGAATTTATTCTATGAAAGATTAGATAAAAATGTGAATTAGAATACCTCTTATTGTCTATGTATTAAACTACAAAACGTAGCTTGTATCCAACAATGTTGTGAATTGCAAGTTTGATAAGAGTTGACAATTTAATCTGGTATATCATTATAACAATTTTTGTTCCAGAATACATCATTCTCAGTTCTTCAGTAGACTGGGTACCTATTTAAGCAGAAAACCCCCATTAATACCTATATAATCGGAATCTGCTTTGAATAAAACAAGATAGTAATCATTACCCATACTTATATAAAATAACAACCAACCACACATCAGATGGAGCTTGTGATACCTCGCATACAAAATCAGATCTAGAAATCGGTATAACTGATCCTAACTTTGCAAGTTTTATTTTATGCTTCATATATGCTGACCTTTTTTTCCTTGAAGAAAAAAATTGAAAGCGAAATCATGAGAATCTTACATGGAAGGTCAAAGTCTTGTTAAAATAAAGATAAAAATTCATTAAATAGGAAGAGGTGCAGAATATCTTCTTGTCCCGCTAAGGCGCCAACACCAACTTAACTGGTCTTCACTCTTCCGAGTCGTCGACCATTTGTCCGTCTCACCCTCGATGCCTCTGACCACAGATGATGGAACACGCTTAACAGCCAACGCCCAACAAGTTCTCATTGTTCAATCGGAAAATTCGTCACCAGCAAACATGTGATTCATTTCTTTCCTAGTTCCTACTGTGTTTGAATTGTTTCTTTCAGTTGAGTTACTGTAATTGGTATCTCAACAGGTTCCAATTTAACTCTTGAAAATACCTACTGTGTTTAACTCTTGTAATTGGACAATCCGATCTTAGTATGTATTACTGTATCAATATTATCTCAAAGCTGGATTAGATTAAAGCAAAGAGAGTAATAGATTGGTATATTATCCTCAAGTCAACACGTTTTAATTTAACTCTAGAAAATACCTATTGTTCCTTAGGTGGTGGTGTAGACGTAGAACCAATTATAAGGGTGATTGTATTCAATTAAAGCAACCAATCATCATTTGTAACTACTGGTAATAAAAAATCTTAATTAAAGGATTGGCAGTGCAAAAGAACTCACGAAACGAATGAAGTTTGAAAAATTGCCGATAGAGTAGTAAACGAACCAGCAAAATGCATCCAATTTCTTCTACAAACAGCAAAAACGTCTCCCTGCAAACAAATTAAAAAAAATTATATGTGTTAGAACCCTAATAAAGAAGAAAGCCCAAAATCAAGATAGTTATGGAAACAATTGATTGCTTGGCGAAGGCGGCAACACCCAAAGCCCTAAATGGCTCTTGGGAGAAAAATAAATAGATAAGAGATATCGAGGGTTTTTAAATCTTCTCTTTGAACATGGAGCTTTATTTTGTGGTGACAATCGATTCCTGATAAACCACTACCATCGCATCTGCCCAGAAAAATTGGGAGAAAAGCTTAACCGGGAAGCAAAAACCCTACCCAGTTCACCGTTGGGAGTCATCGGAAGAAATATTGGGAGCGGTTAGCAATTAAAGAACCAGATATGCGATATGTATGATACCGGAAGGATCAAGGTTAGGGCACCTGTCTCATACCGTGGATGCACAAGAGTGGCTGTCAAAAGCGGTGGTGTCTTCAATCAAAGCAAAGCAGGTCAGCCGTTGTCGATGAATCGCAAAAATTGGTAACTGTCGATAGCATGATGGACGCATGAGCTGTCAAGTGGGTTGTTATTGGACGGAAACGGGAGAACCTTGTCTAACAAGGTGAAGAAGACAGGAAGGTGACGGCAGATGACGACACAACGATGGAAGCATGATGTAAATGATGGAAGCGGGTCCCGTATAATGGCGAGGAGAAACGAAGGCAAATTTGCTGGGTTTTTAGCTTACCTCATTTACGTATAAGTAAATGATATATATATATATATATATATATATATATATATATATATATATATATATATATATATATATATATATATATATATATATATATATATATATATATATATATATATATATATATATATATATATTAATTACGTCATTAATTTTTCAATTTTTCTAATTAAGTCATTTGTTTTCAATTTAAACCAATTTGTCGTATAAGACAATCACTTATTTGCTGATTGGACAAAATACCAATGCGGCTTCCATCTATAATCCTAATTGGAAAACATTTAGGTATAACTAAAGCATTACATATTTTGTAATGAATTTTTCCAAATCGATTCTTTTTTTTTTCTCTTAGATCCCCACGATTTTGTGCAATGTCTTCCTAGTTTCCATTTATAACCTTTTTTATTTGAATCACTTTTTGGTACAAAAGAAATAAACTTAATGAACTCAATGCATGGCGAATGTGTATTCTATTAGCATACTTCGTATAAGTGCTGAGTACGTTGCTATAAAATGTCGAAAGTTATAAATAGCTTACGCCTATTTGGAATGATGAACCACTTGATCGACCTTGGGAAGCCATTGCACAAAGATGTGATGGTCTAAAAGAACAAAAGAAGAGTCGATTTGGGGAAATTGAGTACAAAATGTGTGAGGGTTTAATTATAACCAATTGCGTACAAATGCCAACTAATATCATTTTGCTCGGTCAACAAGTGAGAAACGATATCATCTAATCAATATGGTTTATATTGAAACAAATTTGAAAACATAGCGAATTAATTGGAAAAAAAAGTAAAAACTTAATGACTTAATTGGAATAAAAATAATACAATGTCAAAATTAATTTTTTTTTATAAACGTAATGTTTTTTTTGAAATTGACCGATTATTAAAACACTTAAACAATTATAAAATTTAAAACGATAATATGAATTTGGATTTTGGAAATTTTAAATATCCAAAAATTTTAACAACAAAGTGGATCCATATTAAAAAATTTAAAATTTAAAAATACATTTGTGGCTCTTCAATTCTGAATAAAATCCTTAGGGTGCTGCTAAAAAGACACCCTTTTAGACACCTTTAGTATTAAAAAATATGTTATTCAGATCTGTCATGCTGTCAGCTTTAACTTTTCAGTATTCTTTTTATATTTTCTAAACAATTTATAGTTTTTTTTACAAGTCAACCAATTCTCAAGTTACTTTCACGGATTTTTATACAATGCATTAAAAGAACCATTACAAACAAGTCAAACATTCAAAATCAATAAAATTAAATTAAACACCTAAACAATCTTTAAATTTACAGTTTTACAAATTAATCAAAACAAATCCGTTTGCTGTTCGTGAAACAAAAAAAGCGAGTATAATTCTAAAACAAAATCAAAGGTTGATTCTTGTTTCTTCTTCAAAATATTTTGGTATACATCAATGTTTCCTAAATACGGTTAATAGATCCAGAGAAAAAAAAGAGAAACAGAGAGTAGTAGAGGTAGCCCGAGTTGCTTCTGGTTGTGGCCGGAGGAGATCTCGGCTGTGCATAGTCTGAAAGAGAGTCGATCGACAGGCGACGTGGTGCGATAAGGAGGCGACGGCGGTGTTCGCCGAAGATGCAGAGAGTCGAGAGTGAGAGGGAGTCGAGAGTTAGATCTGACCGTAGGTGTGCATCGCCTGAAAGGAGAAACAGAGAACATAGAGCAGCAGAGGTAGGCGGCGGTGTGCGATAGGATGCGGCGGTGGTATGCGCCGATGATGGAGAGAGTCGAGAGTGAGTGGCTGTCGAGAGTGAGATCTGACCGGAGGCGGCGGCCCTCGGCTGTGCGTCGTCTGAGTAGCTGTGAAACGTGGTCGCCGGCGTCGGTGGGGCAGCGTGGTCGCCGGCGTCGGCTGGTGGCTTGGGAGACTGTGAGACCTAGAGTGTTTAAAGAGAGGAAGATATGTGGCAGCTAGGGTTTTTTCAATTTATAGGATTAGGGTTTATTTTTATTTTTTCCTATTATACCCTTCTACTTTTATATCTTTCATTTTTATATCTTTTATCTTCACAGAGTTTTATTTAATCTCCTTTAGTTATATTATTTGTCAATTAATAATTATTAATCAATAATTATACCTAGCAACCTAGCAAGTAATTATCTAGCAACCTAGCAAGTAATTATGAAACAATTAAAAAAACAAATAAGCAATGATTAAGCAATCAAAGGGTGTCTTATTGGTAAAATGTAATGTCTTTTTAGCCAAACCCAATCCTTAGAATGTTGTATTAACCTATCAAACTTAAATATTATTTTTGTATAATTATACCTAACATAGATTTTAGACAGCCTCAAAACGTAAACACTTGTGTTTAATGTAAATTGACCATAGCCACCTGGCTCTAGTTAAGTCAGTTCGGGTCCTATCTATTAATTTCCCATGTGTATTGGGTGGCAATGGTGGATGACCCAATTCCCACCCAATTAAATACAAAGTAGTTCATATTTTCATTGAAATAATTTACATATTCTAAGTTTAAATTTTATATTAGTGGACAATCAATTTACTTTTTATCATGTAATTATAATTCCCTTATACGTTAACAAATTTGTTTAGACAGTAACATTGCACATATTTATTGAATTAGAGAAAACCAAGTTTCTTTCTACAATATTTTAGATGGTCTTTCTTGATTGACAATGATCTTTGATTGTCTGGGCGGTGGAGGGGGTTTCTTCTAATTGTGTTATGGTTTCTCCTCGATGTCGATATAAAAAGGCAGTTAGCCTAATTATGTTAGTGAGCACGTTTTTGTTTTGGGGTTGTTGAAAAAATACGATGATCGATCTCCACGAGTAAGGATTTTTAAGCCAATTACCGTGAGACAGATATGTATTTTATCTATACTATGCGGAATAAATAAAAGTTGCGGAATAAGATAAAATGGTAAATCTAAACTAGACAGTATTTAAATAGACAGAAAGCGGTAAATAAAGTAAATGTTAGAAGTTAGAGATTAGATGTAATAAACGCCATTATCAACGATAAAGTGTTTTTACAAAAGATAAAAAGGTTAGAAGTTAGAAGTTAGAAGTTAGTTGTCTCGGTTAAATACAGTCCATATATGTTTTCGTTGTCAAGGTTCAATTCGGATGTATTGGATATTTGGTACAGTTGATTTATAACAGTTTAAATAAATCAATAACGACACAAATAATTTCAAAAGAACTTATCGATAGCTGATGAAGATGGCGTTTTCTTTGAAGCGTCGATTCTCGTTCTTTACGGTAGTATGAGGTTTGGTAGTTTTTGGTGTTTGGTGAAATGGGTTTTTGGTGTCGGTTTAATTGAGATGCACGGGGTTTTTGTGGTTTAGTTTTCGTGTATGTATTTGGTAGTGGGTGTGTAGGTTTTGTAGTTTGGTATTCGGGTTGAAGTTGTTTAGAGGTTTGAAGTTTGGTGTCGGGTAGATGTTTTGTTTGGTGTCGGGTAGAGGTTTTGTTTGGTGTTGGGTAGAGGTTTTGTTTGGTGTCGGGTAGAGTATGGGTGTAGCGGTTTTGTTCGATGTTTGTTTGGACGTGGTTTTTCTTTGTTTGAAAAGAGTTTTCTTGAGCGTTTTGGCAGGTTTTCTTGCTCTTTGGACGTAGGATAATATTGGTGCTTAAGTGGGTATGGTATTTTCTGCACAAGAATGGCAAGAGGTGAGCTTCTTATTTATAGTCACTGAACACAGGGTTCGCGTCGCGACCAGGTGATCCGTCGCGTCGCGAAGGAGCTTCGCTGTTGGTCGGTGCGCTTTTTGTCGGGTCAGTGCGTCTTCGCTGGTATGTCGAGCTTTTCGTCGCGTTTCCTTTTGGTCGCGTCGCGAAGGTAGTGCGTTGGTAGTCTCGCGATTAGAAAGTTGGTGGTGTCACGTTGGAGCTTCGCGCTGGATGTCTTCGCGTCGCGACCACCCTTGCTGTCGCGTCGCGAGCGCTGTAGCAATTTGGACTTCTGCTTTGCTTCTTCTCTTCACGTCACGATCACGCCTTCTGTCTCGCGTTGAAGGCTTCGCGTCGCGACCAAGATGGTCGTCGCGTCGCGAGTGCTGTAGCAGTGTGATATTTTGTATTTTGCTCTTTGGTTCGTAGCGTTACTTCCTCAAGTTTGGATGTTTTCTCAAAGTTTCTCGGGTCTTGATTTATTCTTGTTTTTGATCTTGAATTCATGCAACCTGAAATACTGATAATATTTGTTAAAAAACATTTCGACTTATTTCAGTGATGGTCACATAAAAACATAAAAACATTATTCAACAATTTCCCCCTATGTGATCATTAATGAAATGAGGAGAAAAATGTTTGATTGAAAATTCTTGAGATTTGGATAAGACATTTATAAAACCATATCACTTGTTTTGAAAAAGTGTGACTAGATTTTACTTATGTTTTGAAAAAATATTTGTCAAGAATATTTGTTTCTGAATTAAAGTCTCGAGTTCGATTATCAAAAGATTTTTGTTTATGCATTTTCATAATATTCCTTAAGATTTTATAGCATTTATAAAGACGACAAGAGATCTTAATAGGTCGATTCAGATGAATTCTGATAGGTATAGCTCACACTTGACTGAGGTGTTTGTTTGTTCTGGGTGCAGAACTGGTGTATAATCACTAAGGATGAGTGATATCTCTCAGTTTGAAGGTGTTGACTTATGCTTAATGTGGATTTATACCTATATACTTTAGTCACTTGGTCTTCATATTAGATAATCAATCACATAAGACTGGTTTCGGCATTACTCAGAGGATTTCTTCATTCATGCCATTGATGTTCACTCTCTCTCCGTCGGGAAATACATGTAGAGGGGTTTAGAAATATTCATAGTGCATTTTGCAACTAAGGATATTCAATTATGAAGGCTACAGTATCCCGGTAAATCTTCGGTTTTTGAGAATCTGTTTGTTTGGAAAGTTTTGAGAGATGTCTGTCTTTACTGATTGTTGTTGTAAATCTTCCTTTTCTTTGGTGAGGTGTTCACCTTTGTCTTTATCTTTTCTTTATTTGTGAAAAGATATCTGATGTGGTTACCAAATGTGATTTGTTGACAGTATTTGTTGGATGTGACTTTGTCGTTTCTTCATTTGTCAGACTTGCTATGCAAGATGAAATATCTTTTCTTGATGTGGCTTCATTGAGGATAGGGATAGGTGATATAATAGACAGTTTGTCTAATATATAAAGAAATGATTGTATCGTCCCTGGTCATTTTGATATCTAAGCAAAAATGAGACTAGCATCACGGTATAAGAGTATAAATCCTATAAGTCATAATGAAAACACCTTTGCTCACAGAAATGAATTTCACTTAGCAGTTAAAGACGAGGCACAATTTCTCACATGGGTTTGGTTTTCATCTGAATCTCCTGATCTTATGTCCCTTAATTGATAAAATCGTTATATTTGAAATAAATTCAAAGGGAATAGGAGAATGTACATGACACAAATGTTTGAAATTTGAACCTTCTCTTTAAATAAGAATCAATATAACTGAGAACATTCATCGAGCATAAGCATCTGAAAATTTAGTCAAGAAGATGTTAATCACATGGTTTTATAAAGATTTTAAAAAGATAAAACTTTATTCTAATTTTTTTGATTTTTGATTATGTGGATGTTTTTGGAAGATTTTGGTTATTTGAATGTTTTTGGTAAATTTTGGTTTGGGGGTGAGAATGGGGTAACGAGAGTTCCCCCATAAATGATGCATTGGGATCATTTGGACAGGTGGATTGGGGTGTTTTAGGAGGGTTCTGGTTTTGGTGGTTCTCCCATAAATGATGCATTGAGATCATTTGGACAGGTGGATTGGGGTGTTTTAGGAGGGTTCTGGTTTTGGTGGTTCCCCCTCGATTGGATCCGCATCATTTTGGTTTGATTGTGAAGTTTCTGCATCGAAGGTAGTGTGGGTTTGAAGTCTTGTAGAAGGCTGTGGTTTGTTGCCATATGCTTGGAACGGCCACTATCGATATACCATGTATCATCCTTGGGCTCTCCAGCACAAAGTACCTGCAATTAGACAGAAAGTTTAGGTACCCAAACCATGGTGGGTCCTGATTTGTTAATGGTGTTCGGTGATTTGAAATTATTATGGTTTCTGTTAATTGGACGAAGTGGTTGAGGCTTGATTTGACTTATCAGATTTTCCCAATTTAAGATTTGTTTTTGAAAACCTGTTATTTGAAACGATTTATGATTTTGTGAAAAGTGTCCTATATGTGACGTTCTGTTTGATAACCTTTCTTTGTATCTGGGATCCGAATGGTTTTGGAAAACACTTTGATGATGGAATGGAATTTGGTGAAATGATGGTTTCTGAAAGTTCCTTGAGAGATTGAAATTTATCTTTTGAAAGTGACTTTGAATCGGTTTTTGAAAAGGTTTTTGTTTTGGATTAAAGGTTTGTTTTTGTGGCAAGGAGGCTGGTTTCTTTTGGGTTTGTTTGAAAACTTTGGGTTCGCCTTTTTGAAGAGCAATTGGTTTAGAGGTGCTGCCTTTCTTGTAAAAGGAGTTTGCTCTATTCAAAAAGTCTTTAAGTTTGGAGTTTTGGTTGGTAATTTGGATTTGGTGGGTTGAAGACCTATTAGTGAAAGATCTTTTGGAAACAGTGAAATCAGTATCATCTGGGTTACAGTTGATAACTGTTTCGTTGTCTGAATTTTCCTCATTAACAGATGTAGATAGATCTGTTAGAGTTGATTCAAGGTTATCACTGTTTGTCTTGGTTTCTTGTTTGGCTTGTTCGATTTCGAAGGATTCTCTTCCTAATCCAGGTCTGTAATTTGTATCGATTTTGCCAGATCCTAAGGATGTTGCTTTGATGAAAACATCATCACTTAGCTTTCTAGCAAGATTGATAGAATCCAGTTTTCCTTGAAATCTTTGATTCTCGGATTCAAGAAGTTTGATTTGTTTTGAAGAATCATCTAGTTTTAGAATCAAACTAGTGTTTTTGTCAGTTAAATCTTGAATTTTTAGTTTTAACTGAAGGACTTCTATTTCTAAGGCATCTTTTATTTCAGATGGAAAAACAGATTGATTTTTTATTTCTAAGTCCTTTTTTTGTTTTAGAGCTTCATTTAATTGATCTAAGACGTGATTATATTCTTCTGATTTTCGTTCGACGTCTCTTTCAAGTTTGTCTCTAGTCTTTGTTGATTCTCCAAATCTGAGTTGCAAGGTTTGTAATTCAGATTTGTAGATATCAGATTTGACTATTGTGTCATGATATAGTTTGAGATCAGCTTTCAAACTGTTCTCAATCTTAGTCATGTGGGACTCAAATGGTGTTCTTGAAAGACCGATTTCTGAGATCATAGACCATACCTGATCGATGACATATGGAGCTCTTGAGTAGGTTGTGGAAGACATTTTTTGGGTTATTTTTTTTTTGAAAATTTTAAGATTTTAATTTTTTTTTTTAATATTTTTTTTTTTTTTTTGAAAGGATATTGAACAAGTGATATTAAAATGAAATTTTTAAGGAAAACTTATTGGTTGGTTATAAAAACGCTACACAAATAAAGTTTTCGACAAAAATTTCAGACAAAATCACACGAGCTCTGATACCAATTGTTGAAAAAATACGATGATCGATCTCCACGAGTAAGGATTTTTAAGCCAATTACCGTGAGACAGATATGTATTTTATCTATACTATGCGGAATAAATAAAAGTTGCGGAATAAGATAAAATGGTAAATCTAAACTAGACAGTATTTAAATAGACAGAAAGCGGTAAATAAAGTAAATGTTAGAAGTTAGAGATTAGATGTAATAAACGCCATTATCAACGATAAAGTGTTTTTACAAAAGATAAAAAGGTTAGAAGTTAGAAGTTAGAAGTTAGTTGTCTCGGTTAAATACAGTCCATATATGTTTTCGTTGTCAAGGTTCAATTCGGATGTATTGGATATTTGGTACAGTTGATTTATAACAGTTTAAATAAATCAATAACGACACAAATAATTTCAAAAGAACTTATCGATAGCTGATGAAGATGGCGTTTTCTTTGAAGCGTCGATTCTCGTTCTTTACGGTAGTATGAGGTTTGGTAGTTTTTGGTGTTTGGTGAAATGGGTTTTTGGTGTCGGTTTAATTGAGATGCACGGGGTTTTTGTGGTTTAGTTTTCGTGTATGTATTTGGTAGTGGGTGTGTAGGTTTTGTAGTTTGGTATTCGGGTTGAAGTTGTTTAGAGGTTTGAAGTTTGGTGTCGGGTAGATGTTTTGTTTGGTGTCGGGTAGAGGTTTTGTTTGGTGTTGGGTAGAGGTTTTGTTTGGTGTCGGGTAGAGTATGGGTGTAGCGGTTTTGTTCGATGTTTGTTTGGACGTGGTTTTTCTTTGTTTGAAAAGAGTTTTCTTGAGCGTTTTGGCAGGTTTTCTTGCTCTTTGGACGTAGGATAATATTGTTGCTTAAGTGGGTATGGTATTTTCTGCACAAGAATGGCAAGAGGTGAGCTTCTTATTTATAGTCACTGAACACAGGGTTCGCGTCGCGACCAGGTGATCCGTCGCGTCGCGAAGGAGCTTCGCTGTTGGTCGGTGCGCTTTTTGTCGGGTCAGTGCGTCTTCGCTGGTATGTCGAGCTTTTCGTCGCGTTTCCTTTTGGTCGCGTCGCGAAGGTAGTGCGTTGGTAGTCTCGCGATTAGAAAGTTGGTGGTGTCACGTTGGAGCTTCGCGCTGGATGTCTTCGCGTCGCGACCACCCTTGCTGTCGCGTCGCGAGCGCTGTAGCAATTTGGACTTCTGCTTTGCTTCTTCTCTTCACGTCACGATCACGCCTTCTGTCTCGCGTTGAAGGCTTCGCGTCGCGACGAAGATGGTCGTCGCGTCGCGAGTGCTGTAGCAGTGTGATATTTTGTATTTTGCTCTTTGGTTCGTAGCGTTACTTCCTCAGGTTTGGATGTTTTCTCAAAGTTTCTCGGGTCTTGATTTATTCTTGTTTTTGATCTTGAATTCATGCAACCTGAAATACTGATAATATTTGTTAAAAAACATTTCGACTTATTTCAGTGATGGTCACATAAAAACATAAAAACATTATTCAACAGGGGTTTTGTTTATCGTTTTTGTTTTGGGGTTTTATTTATCCCTTTATCCAGGTTAACCCTATTTTGCCTTTCTATTTATTGTTATCTTTTTTTTTTTGTAAATACACTTTTATCTCAATTTAATAAAACAATGGTCGTTTGGTTTGTATCATTATTAGTTCACATGCTATCAAAGATGACTCAATAACCATATTTACATAGCTGACTAACTGAAGCAATGTTTAAGGCAAGTTTGAGAATATAATAGATATCGGTGAGATAAATATAAGGGATGACAATAGAGCAAACACCTTTTATTGGCATCAATGTAGCACTAGGAGACATAATAGAGACCAGTGAACAAGGAGATAACAAAAAGAATGGTGATACATGAGGTGACATATGGTATGATGCACCAAAATCTAATATGCATAAGGATGAAGAATACCTAAATTACTAGATGATGACGGACCTAAATGAGACATAGATGCTGACATGACAACAGGATTGGATGAAAGAAACTATATGAACGACTCAAAAGCTTCAAGTTCCAAAGTAGACGAGGGTGTGATCGTAGCATTAGTCTCTAAAGAAGATGAAGCAGCAGCAGTAAACTGTGGTGGACAAAATTGTAGAGCAGGAGGACGTGGCCGAAATGGGTCCAAATGGTAAAATTTGTTATGGAGGTTGAACTGTCCCGGGAGGTCGTTGATGTTATTTTCCATTGCTAAGTTACAAAGGGCATTGTGACTTCTAAGGAATTTTATGTTTACAAAAGGTGTACTCATCAAAGGCAACCTTGCACTGAGACTGATTTAAAGTCTGGGGTCGTTGCGGAAGAGCAAAAACAGCCGGAGTGGTGGCTGTTTTAAACCCTTTGTCAGTACGAGATTTGATAGGAGTTTCTTCTACCATCAGCTCATGAACAACTTAATCAATTATAGGAGGAGTTCTATTAGGACAAGATTTTGATATCAAAAAACAAAGCAAGCAAGCAATCAAACAAGCAATTCAGATAAACAACCAAATAAGATAGGGTTGAGTAAACAAGGTGCCGAATAATTTGATTCAAACATGAATACAAATTAAGTTTTCTAAAGCTCTCACTCTCTTGCTTGTATTCGACGCGGTATCACCCTTGATATTTATATGGAATCAAGGGGACAAAAGTACATTAAAACATAATAATTGTACAGACACGATCTCCACTAAAATGTATATTATACTGGCCAATAGAATGCACTAAGAGTCAGGTACGACCTGACATCTCATCATGCGCCAAAAAGCGAATCATAACGGATTGGCCAAGTACAGCCTTCAGTATCTTCAATTCAGCTACCTACAGACACCTGACTTCGGAATCATCTTCACAACACTTCGACACAAACAAAATTAACCCAACAAGTTCGATGAAGGATTGTTCCTCGTAATCCCTCAATATCATATCGTACTACCATAAAAATTGGATGAACTGCTGCTCTTCCCTCGTGACAATGTAAGGTTTGAAGATCTTAAGCTCAACAGATTCTGTAAGGGCTAAATAGGCCTACAAATCAGACATAACAACATAAAAATCCCGAATACTTATACCATTATGTTGAAAGGAGAAAATATTAGTTTTCATTTAATACTATGTGAACTAATAATTCGAAAAGCTCTTTATGGTCTCAAACAAGCTCATCATACCTGGTTTGAGATACTCTCTATAGTGATTACTTCTCTTGATTTTACTCTTAGTAATCATAAAAAGTTAAGTATTGCAATTAACCACAAAAGTAATGATATGTAACAACCTGCAATACATACACAACAACATATATATGCTACAACATCCATAGTGAGAGTGAAGATACAAGTCACTCACCTTGTGTCTAAGCTCAAAATGCACTAACTTTGATGATAACAATCTTCTTATTCCTTCTTATCTACAGAGGAACAAGTTTAAACCTTCGTTAAACAAAATATCTCACCAAAACTATGAAAATAAAGTTCATGTCCATTACAGACACTATAGCGTCACTATCCTGTTCATATATAGCGTGGCTATATATGAACAGGGGCCCTCCCTTCACGAGTTTTAGCTTAAAAACCTCATTCATTCCATTTTAATCTCCTAAACACCCAGAAACTAAAAACTTTCACATACCATTTAATTATGTGCATCAAACCCTACTTTTACCAACCTACACACCAACCAATAACTAAATTTTCAACTAAAATTACATAGTAATTTATACATAAAATTAGTTTCTAACCTCACTCTTTTAATTTAGTGCAAAATCCCTTTTATTTTCACTTCTAATTGATGGAATCAACCCACATACACTTCTGGAGTTAGTTCCCTTTGTTCCTCATGATATTAGCGAGCTTAGTACTAATATGACCAACTAAAGTGCTATACGTAGAAACATGTCAATCGACATTAGCTTCGCCATCCTTATGTAATAGCGTCACTAACTTAAAATATTGCTAACTCAACATAGCAACCTACTTTAGGTTAGCGTCGCTATCTTCTAACCACATAGCGCATCTAAACGTTCTGTTAAGGAATACCTTGCTAATTTTTCGTATCTTCCAACCTTTTGCCCTATAATTTCAAACTTAGCATGTAAACCCCTTAAGCTATGAAATGAACATTTAAACACAAACATAACAGATTAACATAAAAAATCTCAAGATTTGATCCGTTCTTCATTTTAACATTTTTAGTCCTTTTTCCAAAAACACCAAAACTAAGTTTCAAAGCTTCTAAATACTCATAACATGCTATTATAATTCAAATAAGTGTGCAAACCTGATTTTTTGGGTATTACAAGCTCTCCCCTCCTTAAAGAGATTCTGTCCCCAGAATCTTTTCAAACAAATGTGTATATTTGTTCTTCATTTCATCTTCTAACTCCCAAGTCACATCAGCACCCTTGTGATGTTTCCATTGCACTTTCACTAGCTTGACCGTTTTTCTCCATAGCTTTGTTTCTTTCCGATCCAAGATTTTCTCTGGTTGTTCCACATACCTCAATTTGTCATCTAATTCCACATCCTCTAAGGACAATTTTTGAGCTTCATTAACTAAAGTCTTCCTCAAGTTTGATACATGAAAGACATCATGTATTCCTTGAAATTCCACCAGAAGATCTAACTTATATGTCACCGCTCCCACCCTTTGTATAACTTGAAAGGGCTAATAAATCTTGGACTTAATTTTCCCCGTTTCCAAAAAAATATGCATTTCCAAGGAGTTAGCTTCAACATTACCATATCTCCCACCTTAAACTCCAAAGGCTTTAACCTCTTATCGGGATATTGCTTTTGCCGATTTTGTGCTATCAACATATTTTCCCGTATCTTCTTGATATTCTCTTTAGTTTGTGATACAATATCCGGACCCGCAAGTGGTTTTTCACCCACGTTTGTCCAACATGTAGGAGTACGACACGATGCACCATACAACGCTTCATACGGAGCCATTTGGATGCTCGAATGAAAACTGTTATTGTAAGTGACATCGTCGCAGTCAGTGTTTGGCGCTCTGTGTAGATAAACCGAACTATAGTGTCAATCTATAGACGGCGGATCAATAACACATAGGAAACACACCAAACTCAAACAAAAACCAAAACAAACTCAGATCTGATTGCAGATCGAGAAAACCAATGATAACCGAAGCAATGACCGGATAATTACTTTATAAATCCAAACCAACTCAAACAAATATCCAAATAGTAAAATAATCAGATCTAAACTATCCACATCTGCCAAAGAACTAAATTAAATCATTGAGTAATCATCGGAAATTCCAATTGCGGAATACCTCGATACCGAGTTGATAAAACAATAGAAAAACCAAATAACTGACCAAACTATCAATATAACCAAGAAAAATCATGAAATCAGCCTTCTGGATCCCTCCTTGACATCCCGAGATGCTTCAAAAGCTGGACAGGACTCCTGTATTTATAGTGGTGCGAAATCAGGTTCCTGCGTCACGGACAAGTCTATCCCACGACGCGCACCTCATCCCGACCCCGTTATCTCGGAATTTGAAATTCAAAACGCTGACTTTTATCGTTTTTGGACATTAGTGTCGCTAACTTTAATGTTAGCAGTGCTAATATGGCTTCTGGAAACTTCCACGTGCACGTACGAGACTTAAAAGCGAAGAAATCCACCCCGGCGAACATTAGCGACGCTAACAGTAAAGTTAGCGATGCTAATGTCTCCTGATTTCTCTTTTTCGTCAGTTTTTCTCCGTAACTTCTCCCAATTTGCACTAAAACCCCTGCATTTACACTAAAAACATTTCCAAGCACTTTGGCACAAAAGTAGGTGATATTAGCCAATTAATAAGGATAAATTAACTAAAACACGACTAAACAACGTCTAGAATACTTGATATTACTAGGCGTTGTCAGTAAGCAAACTCCAGCAATGGCAAATGATCCTCCTAGCTGCCTCCAAAATCTATTATGCACGCCCTCAACATATCTTTAATAGTTTGAATTGGCCTCCCACATTGACCATTCGTCTGAGGATGATAGGCAATACTCATAAACATCTTTGAACCCATTTGCTCCTAGAAACTCTTTCAAAACTTGGAAGCATACCGACTGTCTCTATTAGAGACTATAGACATGGGTACTCCATGCCTACTCACCACTTCTTTGATGTAGATCTTGGCAAGCTTTTCAACTTTATAATCTTCTCGAGTTGGGAGAAAAATAGCAATTTTAGTCAACCGATCTACAATCACCCAAATCGTGTCATAACAACCTAGTGTGCGAGGGAACTTGGTAACGAAATCCGTTGTGACCTCATCCCACTTGTTTTCAGGAACTGACGATGGTTGTATACTTCCATAAGGTTTTTGATGGCACACTTTCACTTGCAAATACGTTTGACAGTTTTCTACAAATCGGCCCACATCTCTTTTCATAATAGGTCACCAATATTGAGTTTTAATTGTTTGATACAATTTAGTGCTACCAGGATGCACCGAATATCTCGAACAATGTGCGTCCTCCAAGATGATTTTTCGAACATCACCACATTTGGCAACCCACACCCGTCCTCCAAAAGTCTTCAACTGATGAGAATTTTCACCAAGTTGCTTCACGTATCCTACCATTCTTTCACCCTTTAACTTCTCGAGATTTAAAGCTTTGGCGTGAGCTTCCTTTATCAACTGAGGAATACGACTTCCTACACCAAATTTTGCAGACATTACTAGAAGAGAACATTCTTTCCGGTTTAATGCATCCGCGACCACATTAGCTTTTCCTGGATGACACAAAATATCACATTTGTAATCTTTAAGCAAATCCATCCACCTTCTTTGACGCATATTCAACTCCTTCGGATCAAATAAGTACTTGAGACTTCAATGATCAGTATAAATATGAAATTTTGCATCATATAGATAATGCCGCCAAATCTTTAATGCTAAAACAATTACAACCAACTGTAAATCATGGGTAGAATAATTCTTTTTAGCATCTTTCAACTTTCGAGATGCATAAGCAGTTACACGACCCCTCTACATTAGAACACACCCCAAACCTACCTTCGATGTGTCGCTGTATACCCCAAAATCTTCATTTCCTTATGGTAAAACAAGAACAGGAGCTTGACACGAAGCTCGCTTCAACTTTTGAAATGAATTCTCATGAGCCTCCGTCCATAGAAATTTATCAACCTTTTTAGTGAGTTTGGTGAGTGGGGCTACAACAGACGAGAAGGTCTCCACGAATCTTCTATAATACCCGGCTAATCCAAGAAAACTTCGGATCTCCGTGGGACTTTATAATATGCCCCAAAAATTGAACTTCTCGAAGCCAAAACTCACATTTTGAGAACTTAGTATACAACTTCTCAAGTCGAAGAAGATCTAGCTAAAGTCTCAAATGTAAAACATGTTCTTCACGACTTTTCGAATAGATTAAGTTGTCATCAATGAAAACAATGACAAACTTATCTAGGAATGGTCGACAAACACGGTTCATTAAATCCATGAAAGCTGAAGGAGCATTTGTGAGACCAAAAGGCATCACTAAAAATTCATAATGTCCGTATCTCATCCGGAAAGGCGTCTTCGGTACATCTGACTCACGAACCTTTAGTTGGTGATACCCCGATCTTAAGTCAATTTTCGAAAAGAAAGAAGCACCTTGTAATTGATCAAAAAATGTCGTCGATTCTCGGCAAAGGATACTGATTCTTCATCGTGACCCTGTTTAACTCTCTGTAGTCAATGCAAATTCGCATCGACCCGTCTTTCTTCTTTACGAATAGGATTGGTGCGCCCCACGGTGATGTACTAGGTCGGATAAAACCCTGATCAAGTAACTCCTGCAACTGCATCTGTAACTCTTCCATTTCATTCGGGGCTTTTCTATATGGTGTACGAGCAATTGGAGTTGCCCCCAGAATGAGATCAATCATAAACTCTTCCTGTCGATCTAGTGGTAATCATGGGAGTTCCTCATAGACTACATTGGGAAACTCTCTTACTACCTCCACCGCCATTATATATCTTTTTCCAGATCCAAAAAAGACATATAACCTAAGAATATCTCACCACCGTTTAACACTTCCCTCTTAGCTATCGCTAGTAATATCATCGACATGCTCCCGACACGTCTTTCACCGTAAATAACCATGCGAGAACCATCAACTGTTCTAACACGAACTAATTTTTCTCGACAATCTACTTGAGCGTGATTAGCATACAACAATCCATACCTACTATGACTTGAAAATCCTTATTGGAGATTGGCTTGAGGTTTATAGGAAAAATGGTCCCATAAATCTCAAGTTTACAATCTAATATTTATTCCTCTACACAGACATATCGATCACCAACCACTTTAACCATTACAGCCCTTGTCAAATGACTCAATGGTTTGGCCAATTTTGGCATAAAAGTAGTAGATATAAACGAAATACTAGCAACAAGATCAAATAAGACATGAGCAGAGAAGTCATTCAAGGTAAAAGTATCTGTGAGCACATCATTCTGGGTAAGGGCCTCCCCCGCTGTCAACTGAAATGCCCGAGTTTTCATCGGGCTAGGCTTAGTCTTCTTCTCCTCCTTCGGTCATCCCCGACCACCACCTCCTCCACTTTTCCCCGAATCAGATCTTCCCTTTGGGCAATTCGAACGAATATGCCCTGCCTCTCCAAAACCATAACATAAAGGCTCCTTCTCTGGACAATCTCGAGATAAATGGCTAGTCTTCCTGCATTTGAAACAATGCAGAGCGGTAGGCCTATCCGTAAAACCACCACTATGCTTTTTCTTACAATGATTACACCATTTTCCTTCATCTTTCCTTGAATCACCCCTTTTTTTGCGATCCCGGTCCCTTTTCTTTCTTAGAAAACCCTTCTTACCCCGATTCACCTTTTCGTTTACCACTCGACTGACTCTGTTTTTCTTCCTGTTCTTTATCCTATCTTTTCAATTCATTTTCTCTATCTTTTACGGTGTCAACGCCTATCGAAAAGTGAATAATTTGGAAGCTTTAACAAACTCTTGTATCTCGGTCCGTAATCCCCACAAGTATCTATCAATCTTCCTTTCATTTGTGTCCACCTGATGGTGTGCAAAACGAGCATTTTACGCAAACTCCTTCATATACCGCTGAACCAAGTTTGAACCTTGAGTAAGGTTCATGAAATCGACCTCCAATTATTGAATGGTAGCCTTCGAACAGTATTCCTCACAAAACTTATCTCAGAATTGTTCCCATGTCAGAAGAGGCAACAATTCCTTGCCAATTGTGAATGTCGTGGCCTCCCACGAAAATAATGCTCATTCTTTCAATAAATTTGTGGCAAACTCCAGTTTCTTTTTTCCCGCACATTTACTTGTACAGAAGATCTTCCCGTATGTGTCAACCATGCTAAAGCTGAGGCTGGACCCTCCACACCAAAGAAATATACAGGCTTGTAGTCTAAAAACTGCTTGTAAATGAAATGATATGCCTTTGTTTTCTCACCGCTTCCCCTGGCTTCTTCAGTTTTATCATGTCCCTCTTTTTCATGAGATGCTTCAGCTTTATCATCTTGAACTTTTTCACCCTCACCACCCTGCTGTCACACCCCGATCCTTGGCGGAATCGATCAAGACGTGATATATTGTTCAAAGTCTCATGACAACTATGTTATAATATGATTAGATTCAATTAAGTACTAAGTATGCAAACAGGATCCACAACATACAAATACAAATCCAAATACAACAACATTTATTACATCAAATTTAAATAGTCTTGTTGGTTTCTAAGGTACACCCTACTTTTCATCAACTTCATTCTTCAAATCTGCATCATGGGTAAAAACAGGTCAACTACGAGAGTTGGTGAGTAATCTAGTTTTATTAAAAAAAATTGTGAGTTTGAATAATTTGAAATTTGTTTTCTTTTGAAGTTGGCAAGCAACTGTTATTGAGATAACAGTTTATAAATTAAAAATTGATTAACAAATGATAACAACAACAATAAGTCCTCACCCTATATATACATATATATGTATATATATATATAGGATGGAGCATCTAATCATCATACACACTCAACCACGTGCAATCAATCACCTTAACGTCCCAAGGCGGGGTGGTCAACCCAATAGCGCTATTATTGTCCATAACGTACCTCAAGAATACGGGCATAGTCATGAAGATTAGACTAAAAATTGAAATGCACTACAAGTACATGTAGCGTAAACAAACAATAATTATATAAATAATGATTCATGTATAAATGTCCCAACAATGTCTCAATGGTGAAAAAATAATAAAATGAAGTTGGAACATATTAAAACCACATGATGCACCCCAAAAGTATTGAAAACTATAAAATATGGGGTAGATTACTCACATTAGTCCAATAAGGAATGCGCATGTTGTACGATAGACGGCTCGAGTCAAAATGTCGTAGAACCTAATATAATTAATAGTTTTGGCTTAGGAATCGATAAACGGGAATATAGTATTAATAAAAATAATTAGACACATAAATTTATATTAGATAAATTAACAATAATCCAAATTTTGTTTTGAATATTAATGTATTCATATATTAAATGAATTTTAAATTGAATTAATTACTTTGCTTAATTAATTTATATTTTCACTTTAGGCAAGATTTTAATAATTTCTTATTGAAATAATAACTAGTCAAATTATAAGTATTTACAGATTTTATATATTATAAACAACTATTTATATGAAATAATCATTAAAAATGCATTTTTACATGCTTAGATATTTAGGAAAATGGTTTTAAATACTAAACAGTAATGAAACATTCGGAAATTATCAGAAAATCATTATTTCATAAAATAGTAATTACTGTAAAATTTCCATATTTTTCTTAACTGCTTTAGTATTTATTTAGTATTTTAATAATTAAACCACAACAAAATTCGGGAAAAATAGTAAATGATTCCCAAAAATTCTGGAAAATTAACCATAGTTTTCTAGCATTATATTGAGCCTAGTGTAAAGGTTTTGGATATTTTTGACTATGGGAAGTATTTATTATGTTTTTCATTATTAACTAATCAATAAAATCATAAATAATAGGAAAATATTAAGATAAATTCATTAGACTTTTTATTTATGATTAACATGTTATATATGATATTCGGATATGGTTTTATAGTTTTTGGACATGTGTAGATATTTATTATCAATTTAAACCATTAAATAATCATTAAATCAGGAAAAATAAGCAAAAAGTCTTAAAAAAAATCTTTAAATTCTGTTATGGAGTCTTCAAAATGTTAATAAGGTGCGAAAAATAGAAAATCTAGTTTTTAACATACATAACTATATTTTGTAATTTATTTATCTACAACAAAATAAAATACAAAATAAGCATCAAACAATAATATAAATGCATGAAACCTTATAAATCCACTTTACTCAATGTATGGGTCATCCTAGAATTTTCCCAGAATTTATCGACTAAAAAGGTATTTTATGTGAATTATTGCCTTATTATATTGCAATAATTATAGTAATTCAATAAAAATAAGTTATTTTCTGAAAATTTCCAGAACTTCTTATTTTATTTATGGGATTATGAGAAAAATCAAGTTTATGCATAAAATGAGCTTTAGATAGTTTGGTGGATTTAATTTGTTTCATTCATGAAATTGAGACTTTTAACAACATACCTTGATGAATGCTTCAAGAGGGATGAAGATTTTAGTATATTGGAGTGTTCTTGGCTGAAATATGAAGATTTCTAGGAGGAATTTCGAGATTGAGAGTGAGAGAAAGAATAGATATGGTTTGAGTGGTGATGAGAATAATGTGTTGGGAGAAAAATTAAAGGAAAGATGATGGGAGGTGTGAGTGGGAGACAATGGGAATAAACTTTTACTTTTGGTGGTCTTCATAATTTCCCACTAGCACAAGCATCTCTATGTAATACACTAACTAATATAAAAATTTTATAAAATTTAATGTAGAGTTTATAAAAATAGAGTTTTATAAAAAAAATAGGTTATTATTTGATTATAACAATCTACTTTGATTTGAAGTTTAATTATAGCATTCAAGTTTGATTCTTTTAATTTAATTAGAGCATCATACTTTGATGTTATTTTAATATGGTATCATAATTTAATTTGATTATAGTTATAACGTTATACTATGCTATATTGCTATTAACGTCAATTTATATCGTAGTGTAAGGGTTTTGATCCTATTAGCGTCAAGAAATCTCGAGTAGGGTTTATTAAATTTCCAATTGGGTTGGGTTGACCCGAATCCATTTTAGGCGGATGTCATACCTACCGTTGAACTATTGTAGGTAACACCTGTTGGATAGTTCGTGTAACAATATTCTATATCACTTTGTCCACGTTAGCCGATATCTCCAGCTGTGGCACTTCGTCTTCAATCCCTCTCACATAAGCATGTGACCTAGTGCGAGCTCCTCATGACCCACCACCCTTGCCACAGCTACTAGCCTTTGAATTTGCAATCTTAATCACAAAAGTTCAACAAGAGTGTTAGAATACCAATGTAACACTTCAAGATATTAGTTCACTTATGTGATCTCATAATCAGGAATTAATCCACCAATACTAATAACATTAACCAAATTATCACCAACACCAGTTATATTCACCAACATATTTAAAACTAACAATCCATTCCACCCTTAAGTCATGGTCCAAGTCTAGTACCTAATTTCTAAGGTCTAGTTCACTTAAACCAGTGCTATGATACCAACTTGTAACACCAAGCAAAACATAGCTTGTACATCATATAATTTTTGACGAAAACATAAAATCTAACACCAAAAGATGTACAAGTATTGTAACGCCCGATTTCTCATACAAAGTACACCAAAAATTTTTCAAGCAATAATACATCAAAATGGGCATACTTGTACTCAAACCACGTAAACAAGATGTTATCAATATATTTAATTACAAAAAAGGTCCTTACAGTTTGACCAGACATTACAAATAAACCTAACACAACTAAAGGACAGGCTCTAAGTCATCCGTCTCTCTTTATCACATGCCTTCCCCTATCACAGCTACAGATACCTGCAAAACAACATACAACTCAAGTGTAAGCTTATAAAGCTTAGTGAGTAATCTCAATTACACTCCAGTAATCCTTCTCAGTAAATATCTTTATCATTCTCTTTTGCTAATCTCATTAGCAAATATCCACTTTCTCTTAAATCTGAAATCTGCAAATATATTAGCTTTACAAATACCAGCTAATATTTAATAACATCAATTCCATAAAATACCACAATTAGTACTACTCATAACTCGACCACATTCTCACATATATTCATTTTTAACAACCAACTTATATTGAATCATAGCAATTCTCATGACTGTAACAATTAAACTCAAGGACTCTTTAAGTCAACCAATTTATCACATACTCTACTCTTATACTCAATATAGATTGCAACTCATTCTTGTCATCCACAGATAACATAATCACTCCAACTCTATTCCAGCTCAATAGCCCTCATGGCTATACAATTAGACTCAAAACTCTTTAATGTGACTACACAAACATCTACTCAGTTTATACAATAAATATGTATGTTCAACTCAATTATTGTTATTCACAGATAACAATTTACTCCATAATTAGATTACAACAATAACAACCTAACACACATATATATTTATAAACTCGGTTTACCACAAGGTAAAATTCTACTCAAGTACATAAAAGTACTCACCTGATAACGAATTAGTATTTGGAACTCTCGAATTACGCGTACCGGGCTCCTGTTCGTTAGACTTGGTTATCTCACCATAGTCTAAATCAATTCTCCAATATCCACAATCATCTCAATTATATCTATCTCAAAGATATATAAATCAAAGAGGAAACAAAAGAGTATAAATGGTAATATTAACTCAATACTTACCGAAACCCCCAAATTCACGGTTCTACTAATTCAACCGTAGAAACTCGACAATAATCTCACAAATAACTCTAAAGGCATCCATTAACAATCTACTAACAACACATATAGCAATATATAGCTAAAACACGAAAATGGAAGTTAGGGTTTCAAAACCCCAAAATCAATAATTTACTCACCTCGATGAATTAGGAATCATGAGCGTGTTTATGGGGTTAGATTGAAGTCTCCTTACTCTTCCTTACGCATCTCATGGCTCAATTTGGTGGAAAATCGCCTTAGGAAGCTCTGGATATCGAAATGGGTCTATTTTTCCCCAAAAAATGCATTTTCTGCACTTTATATAGTGCTGTCAGGCCTACACGACCCGTGTAGACTCACACGCCCCGTGTAGGGCTGTTCTACACGACCCGTGTAGACTCACACGCCCCGTGTAGGTCTGTTTTGGCTTTCGGACTCCTTTTGAACACTCTACACGACCCGTGTAGAGGTACACGACCCGTGTGACCCTGGAAGGCTTATTGTTTGGTTTCTAAAGGTTTTCTACACGACCCATGTGACCATACACGACCCGTGTAGCTCTGTTTTGGCATTTTTCAAGTCCAAACTTCTCCCAAATGGGTTTTTAATCACCCAAACTCATACAACAAGCTAACTAATCTTAATCACACCAAGATTAACTCGAAATCTCTATAATTTAAAAACACGGTATTACAAGTTCTTACCCCCTTCAAAAGATTCCGTCCTCGGAATCTCTTGGGACAGGTATGGTTTATACAACCACCTCACCACCGTAATTTCACATTTCGTATGAAAATGATATTATCCTCTCGTCAGCTCATATGACATGTACATACTGTCGCATCTCATTTACTCATAATATAGGTAATACCCTCCATCATCCTCACGAGATGATCTCTGTAGTGATATTGGCTATCATCACTGCTACATAGGACAATACTCACTCTTTCAGGCCACACACGTTGCTATGGTATTTTTGACACCAAGCTATCTCACCTCACTCTTCAATTGATACTCCAACCACTATCATTATTTGGCATGTGTCCACAATGATTTCAAATCTCCATGAAACGGTTAACTCTAACTCAATAAGAAAATTGGTCTCATCACTTTCACATTAATTGTCTCTGAGTTTACTCCTCCAATAATAACTCACAGTTATTGAATCCTCCTATTTGCACATCCTAATCGATTAGGGTAGAAAAAACACTCATAAAACACGATGATACCGATATTCAACTGTCTCAATCACGTTACATAACTCATTCATCTCTGCTCCCACCTCAGTACACATATTAGGTTTTTACCCAAAATACAATTTGCAATCCTCCACCAAAGTGGCTCCTCTTCATACCAGTTCAACAACATACCTTATGTTGTTTCTATCGATGCACTCAGTCATTATATCTTCTCTTATGTGGATAACCCACATCACATTCTCACTAAATCATTAGCTCTATCAAACTCAATAAATTATTATCCAATAAATTTTTAACACAACCGCATATATTCCTCCTGACATACCATCAGTAAGGATTTTTCCTCTCACCACTTCTCCGTCATTATCACCGCAATCTCTAATTCATCCGTATGACACCAATAGGTCATACTTATGGCTCACTGAAATCTCTGCACATGACTCAAATAATAACATCTGACACCGCAATCTCTACGGTGAGATCATATCTCATCACCCGACTAACTCGTTAATCTCAAGAAAATAACTCAAAATTATTTTTATAGCAAAATCTACTATCGATTGTCTCATACGAATAATAGTTTGTCATCTCGACATTCATACATTTCCCTCATTGGCAGTAATTGGTTTGATTGCTAAGGAACGAATCCTATCAATCACAATCACGATTACTTTCCTCTTTTTTTAACTCATATCTTCTTATCATGTATTTTTAAAATTTTATCTCATTCAATATGAAAGAAACCTCACACATTCTCAACACGACCAAATAACAAATGCTCTTACTCACAACAACATTTCTCAATAGTATTACTCACTGTATTATCTCACAGTACTCTCATACTGTTACTCCGCCTCTGATTCGTCCTCTTTTTAACCCATAAAGTCTCAAATTATATAGGTCCACATCTATACCATACATATCCACACTCAAGGATAGTGCAGTCTCAACACTCTATATCACTACACAGTACATACTTGTTTACACACAAGTACAACATTATAACACCACTCTGCCTTAGCTCTTGGTACCCCGTACCATCCTTTGTCTCATCATTCAACACTATTTTATAGTACCTCGTACTGTTCTCCAAACTCGCCATTCATCGCTATCTCACGGTACTTCGTACCGTCCTCTAATCAGATCATGGTACCTCGTACCATTCTCCGATTTTAATCCATCTTCTATTTGACTCTAGCGGGTCTCCGCTACGGTCTCAAACCATATAGACTCACTATCACTCCTCCTTTTGTCTGAATCAGAATAGTCTTCACTATTCTAACCACAAGGTACTCGTTATGTGGTCCCACAGAAGTATATGATCTCAACCTCAACTAGTCAATACATGGCCCCACAGAATGTGTGGTCTCAACCATGTTTACTCAATATGTAACCCCACTGAATATGTGGTCTCAATCACATTTACTCAATATGTGACCCCACTGAATATGTGGTCTCGATCACATTTACTCAATATGTGACCCCACTGAATATGTGGTCTCAATCAGATTTACTCAATATGTGACCCTACTGAATATGTGGTCTCGATCACATTTACTCAATATGTGACCCCACTGAATATGTGGTCTCGATCACATTTACTCAATATGTGACCCCACTGAATATGTGGTCTCGATCACATTTACTCAATATGTGACCCCACTGAATATGTGGTATCGATCACATTTACTCAATATGTGACCCCACTGAATATGTGGTCTCAATCACATTTACTCAATATATGACCGCACTGAATATGTGGTCTCGATCACATTTACTCAATATGTGACCCCACTGAATATGTGGTCTTGATCACATTTACTCAATATGTGACCCCACTGAATATGTGGTCTCAATCACATTTACTCAATATGTGACCCCACTGAATATGTGGTCTCGATCACATCTATTAGGTAATTAACCCAATCTCTAGGCCAATTAGGCCTACTTGAACCACTCTAGGTTCTCTCAATTATAACCACAAGGTACTCTTTATGTGGTTACTCGAGTGTCCTCTGACAACTCTGTCACAAATATCTCATTATATGACAACTCTAAACTACACAATTCATCTCTCAGCATGTCAACTCAAAATCAGTTATTGTATGCAATCAACTACACACTCATTGTCTTTCTCAACTCATACTCTTTTGGCTATCTCAACCATTCATTATGATCATTCATAAGTACTAGTTATGTGGCCCTACAGAACATGTGGTCTCAACCACACAATACTCGTACACAGAAATCTCGTCACATCTGTGAAACAACAAGCAATATATATATATATATATATATACCATATCATTCTTTATATATTTCTTACCATGTATATGCTCATTTTACACATTTCTCCATGGTTGCTAAGTACTCATCAAGCAACCACTTATAATCTCGGTTATACATAATCACAAAGCACTCATTATGTGATATGTAAACTTTACCTCAAATGGACACGAGATTCTTATCTCGATATCGATTACTACACCTTATACTCACAATTCTCTAGCACATGTAATTTCAATTAATCTTTTATGTGTTCACATATTTTACACATATTCTACAATATGTAGTATCAATAATTAAAACACATGTAACTCATTACAATTAACATTTTAAGTGAAATTACTTACATACCTTGTAGCAAGAAATCTTGTCTCCTCATTAGTTGAACTTGCATACTTTGGATCTCAACTCTTGAGTGTACTCGGCTACACTCACATGTTTCAACTCTTAGTTTATACTCAGCTTATGTTCATACTCTTTCTCATCATCAGTTGGAATTTCGCCTCAACCGGGATCTCATCTTATCAGCTCATCATCATCTAGAAATTCGCCATTAGCAGAATCTCATCTCATATTCAACTAACATCTCATAATTAACTGAATTTCTCGTCTCCTTGTTGGTTGATATCTCTTATCAGTCAAAATCTCGTATCATCATCCAATATTGGTCCAACCGGCTATGACTAATTCATCAACTCGTCCTCATCTGTCTCCATATCTGTATTCACACACAGAATATAACAATAACAAATATGAGATAAAAGTTATAATTAACTCATAAACTAAAATCAGCAGCAGTATCTTTTTCCAAGCATGTGATAGGGGCTCTTTCTCACCTCGGTTCAAGTCTAGGACTCTACACTCAAAGACCTAATTCACTTAAACCATGCTCTGATACCAACTTGTAACGCCCGGTTTCTCATACAAAGTACACCCAAAAATTTTCAAGCAATAATACATCAAAATGGGCATACTTGTACTCAAACCACGTAAACAAGATGTTATCAATATATTTAATTACAAAAAAGGTCCTTACAGTTTGACCAGGCATTACAAATAAACCTAACACAACTAAAGGACAGGCTCTAAGTCGTCCGTCTCTCTTTATCACATGCCTTCCCCTATCACAGCTACAGATACCTGCAAAACAACATACAACTCAAGTGTAAGCTTATAAAGTTTAGTGAGTAATCTCAATTACACTCCAGTAATCCCTCTCAGTAAATATCTTTATCATTCTCTTTTGCTAATCTCATTAGCAAATATCCACTTTCTCTTAAATCTGAAATCTGCAAATATAGTAGCTTTACAAATACCAGCTAATATTTAATAACATCAATTCCATAAAATACCCCAATTAGTACTACTCATAACTCGACCACATTCTCACATATATTCATTTTTAACAACCAACTTATATTGAATCATAGCAATTCTCATGACTGTAACAATTAAACTCAAGGACTCTTTAAGTCAACCAATTTATCACATACTCTACTCTTATACTAAATATAGATTGCAACTCATTCTTGTCATCCACAGATAACATAATCACTCCAACTCTATTCCAGCTCAATAGCCCTCATGGCTATACAATTAGACTCAAAACTCTTTAATGTGACTACACAAACATCTACTCAGTTTATACAATAAATATGTATGTTCAACTCAATTGTTGTTATTCACAGATAACAATTTACTCCATAATTAGATTACAACAATAACAACCTAACACATATATATTTATAAACTCAGTTTACCACAAGGTAAAATTCTACTCAAGTACATAAAAGTACTCACCTGATAACGACTTAGTATTTTGAACCCTCGAATTACGCGTACCGGGCTCCTGTTCGTTAGACTTGGTTATTTCTGTTAGTTCTATATGCCCAAGGATGATCATAAAATGATATTACTAATAATACATGATCCTATAGGGTCACACCAACAACAAGTTTGACACCAATTGATCATTTAGAACGTTAAATTTGATTTAACATCAAATGATACTAAACTTGCAATTTAATCTTGTAGGTTATTATTATTTGAGGTAAATAATAATAACTACAAAATTAAAGGTTGATTAGTAATTCATATGTGATGAATTAATTAAGTGTAACAATTAAATTGTTTAAATTGTTAAACGATTTAATTGATTTATAAGTAAGCCTTTTATTTAATTTAATTGGTAAATTAAATAAAATAAATATATATTATTATATATATATATATATATATATATATATATATATATATATATATATATATATATATATATATGTATATATATAATTATACAATTAAGATTGTATATTTAGATGGTTTATTTATGTATATGATTATGGGTTAAATGTTATCCCATTTAAGAAATAAGAAGATGTATTATTTATAAGCTTTTATTATCTAAGTTTTATAAATAATAACAAACAACTAGCACTTCATTTGTCATCATAAAATCAGCCATATTGGAAGGAAAAGAATGCATTAAGAACTTAAAAGAAAAGGAAGATGCTTTGTGTCTTCTAGCTTTTGATTATAGAAATCAAATGGGACTTTCTTTTAAGCTAGTTGCATGTGCTTTTCTTTTCCTTGGTGTGATATATGTTGCCACAATTTTGAGGGTGTTTTTACATCATTCTTGCTTCAAGAAATCAGCCAAAAACTCTCCTTAAGTTCTTAGAAAAAATTGGTTTTTGGTTTCATAAGAAAAGGAGTCATATCTTGCAAGTTGTGGAACTAGCATTCAAGGGTGTTCAAGCTTGTGGTGGATCAACTATAGAGGGATTCTAATTTGATTCCTAGCTATCAAAATCATCCAAACGAAACCCAAGAACAAAGGTTATGATCTTGAATTTAAACTATGTTTGTTCTTCATCTTATCTCTACATGCATGTAGCATGATCCTCTTGAAAATGGAATTTGTGTTCATGATTTTATGCTTCCGTTGCAAACTCTTGTTTTTGAAACTAATTACATGAGCCATGATTTCCAACAATTGGTATCAGAGCCATGGCTATATTACATGTTTAGATAATAAGTTTATTTGGATAAACTTGGTTTTTGGAAGCCATGAATGTTCATCTTCTTAAATGAAAGTTTCATGCATGGCTTCTTTGGCAACATGCAAATATATTATCTATGATTTTATGTAACCAACTATATCTTATGTTAGCATGCTTTTGGTTACATAAATTGTTGCCTTAGAAAAACAAAGTGTTGGTTTTCTTATGATTTTATGTGATAAAATGGTGCATAAACAAGCCAAGGACCATATGATGCATGTTTTGTGTTTGTGTTTGATATGGTTGTAATCTATTCATTTATTCAAATGGTTTGTAATAATAATTAGTTATTTCCTTCTTTATATTCCTTTTGTAAATATTAGAATAGTTGTATTTTGTTTATTTCACAAAATGTAACAAGAGAAGGAAGTAAAAGACCAAGAGAAGATTGCACCCAACAGCAGCACTTTCTGAAGAGCTGCTGTCCAGATTTCAAAATTGTTTTGAAAGTGTTTTTAAAATTCATATCTTGGTTATTTGGTGATATACTTGTTGGTAACTTTAATATCTAGTATATACATTAAGTTTCAACAAGTATTAGCATCAATATAGCCAAAAATGAATTGAAAAATGCAACAAAAACCAAAATTTTTCTTCCTGCTGCCCCTGCTGGATCGCAACTTTTGAGGGTCCAGAAGAAAATTCATATCTCATTTTATGATGTCAAGAAATGGTGGTTCAAGTGTCATTTGGTGATATAAGAAGCTTGGCAAAATTGTAGCCAAATCGAAGATCATTTGGTTGAGTTTTTGTCACCCTTTTGTCCCTAGGTTTGGACTTGATATTTCATGTGTGGCTCACATGAAATATCAAACTAGTTGGCTTGTGTTTATGCACCCATGCATGCTTATGATGTTTGAATGTTTTATTATGTTATGTTGTGGATGAAAATAAGATTTTGCATGCTAGACAACCTAGATAATTAAACATAATCATCAAGGAGTTTGTATTTTCAAAAGTTGACATTTAAAACATAAGATGTGATAAAATTGGTTTTATTAAAATGGGTTTTGTTATAAAACCTATTAAGTCAGGTTTTGAAAATGATTGAAACAAGTAATAAAATGGAGATTTTATGAACTCTTACAAACTCCAACCCTAAGTAATAATGGTAATTATTTAGGATTATAAATTGGTTCTAATATATGTGATCAAACTCAAACTTAATATTGGATATTAATTGTAATCTTGACCACAAACAAAGAATCAATAAAATGGAGATTTTATGATTTAGGAACCAATTAACAAAATAAGATTTAATGGTACCATGTTCATTGGATGCATGCAATCTACATGATACCATATGTTTTTCAAAATTAGAATTGTAAAACATTCAAATCCCTTATGAAATACGAATCTATGCCGTCCTTCTTAAAGACACTCATGTATCACTTGTATTTCCTTGTGGGATAAAGGATACCTAACCACTTGGAGTCTTCTTGTGATACAAGAAGTAGTTTTGCAATATTGATGGGATAAAGGACACCTAACCATCAATAGTTGACAAAACTACACGTCCGTTTAAGTAGGATGATTCGTTTGGAAATCTCTTGTGATAAAGGTCACCTAAGCATTAGAAATCCAAGGCATAGATGGGATCAAACATGCCAAACTTATAAATGTTATAATGGGATCCCATAAATCTAGAAATTATATTTGGATATAATTGGTAAACCGTTACCTACCTTGTTGATTCGAATAGGCGGGATAAAGGATACCTAACCACTTATTCGTGATGCAACTTGGATTCTAGACCTTAATTAATTAAAGTTTATGAAACAAGAAAGGGTATTAATTATTAAGGACTTAATATCATAATTTACTAAATAGAACCTTGTTAAAATTTTGTAGATGGCACCAAACAACACACACTCGGCTCCTAACAAAACCTCACTACGGTCTCTCCTTGAAGGAGAAAAACTTAACCATACCAACTTCTTGGATTGGCACCGTAGTGTGAGAATTGTTCTCAAACAAGAAAAGAAAGAATATGTTCTCAATGAACCACTTCCAGAAGAGCCCCCTGCCATTCCTAAGCCCGCACACGATGCATGGCTTAAAAAGATGGATGATTCCATCGATGCATTATGCCTCATGTTGGCAACCATGATTCCTGACATTCAGAAGGATTTGGAGAATCATTCAGCCTATGACATGATTCATCAACTAAAGGAAACGTTCCAACAACTTGCAAGAACGGAAAGGTTCGAAACTGTTCGGGCTTTCCATGCTTGCAAGATGGAGGATGGACAGTCGGTAAGCTCTTATGTGCTCAAAATGAAGAGTCACATTGATCATTTGGCACGTCTTGGAGTTGTGATGCCCGAAGAGCTAGCAACGGATATGATCCTTAACTCCTTGACAAAGTCCTTTGATCCTTTTGTCATGAATTTTAACATGAATGGTTTAAACAAGACTATCCCGGAATTACATGGGATGCTAATTACCGTGGAAAAGAATCTGCCTAAGAAAACCACTCAAGTTCTCATGATCAAGGAAGGTGGCACAAAGAGAACTAGACCAGAACACCCCACCAACTCCAAGGGCAAGGGGAAAGCAAAAGCTTTCAAAGGTAAGGGCAAGAAAGTTGTCCAACCTTCCCATCCGCCCAAGAAGAAGGCAAAGGTTGCCAAAGAAGACACATGCTTTGAATGTGGCAAAGCTAGGCATTGGAAGAGAAATTGCCCTACGTATCTTACGGAGTTGAAGAAGAAGAAGGCCGGTGAAGGCACTTCAGGTATCTATATGATAGACCAAGAACTTTATAATTTATCTCCTAACACATGGGTATTTGATACTGGTTGTGGAACTCACATATGTAATATGTTGTAGGGGTTCAAAAGGAGTAGGCAACTGAAGGCAAATGAGATAGTACTTCGGGTTGGAAACAATGCAAGGGTTGTGGTGGATTCAATTGGAAGTTTTAATTTATTACTACCTAATGGCTTGTGTGTGACATTGTTGAATGTTTATTATGTTCCTAGCTTGACTAGGAATATTATTTCGGTTGCTAAATTAAGACAATGTGGATTTGATCTTTCCTTTAATAATGATGATATTTGTGTTTACAAAAATAATGTATTCTATTTTGAGGCTAGGCCTTTAAATGGAATTTATGAAGTAAACCTTGATGAAAAGACTAACAATGGCTCTTTATACCACACTTTCACCAAGAAACCCAAATTTTATTTGAGTCAAACCTATCTATGGCATTGTCGCCTTGGGCATATAAACAAGAATCGCATATCCCAACTTCAAAAGAGTGGACTTTTGAAGGCAAATGAGAATGACTCATTTGATATATGTGAATCTTGTTTACATGGCAAGATGACTAAAGCTCCTTTCTCCGGAACCAATGAGAGAGCAAAGGACTTGTTAGGAATCATACATACGGATGTATGTGGTCCTTTCAAGCCAATGACTAGATATGGTGAAAGATATTTCATCACCTTCACTGACGACTTTAGTCGTTTTGGATATGTTTATTTGATTAAACATAAACATGAGGCGTTTGAAATGTTCAAAACGTTTCAAAGTGAAGTGGAAAATCAACTCAACAAAACAATTAAAGTTCTTCGTTCTGATAGAGGAGGTGAGTACTTAAGTACAAACTTTATGGATCATTGTAAGACTTGTGGAATTGTTTCACAACTTACTCCACCTGGAACACCACAACATAATGGTGTGTCTGAGAGGCGGAACCGAACACTATTGGATATGGTTCGATCCATGATGAGTAGAAGTACTCTACCTTTATCTTTTTGGGGTTATGCTTTACAAACAGCTGCTCGTCTCCTAAACATGGCACCTACTAAGAAGGTAGATAAAACGCCTTATGAGATATGGCATGGAAGGGTTCTATCTTTATCCTATCTCAAGGTATGGGGTTGTGAAGCTTATGTTAGACAAGAAGCTTCAAACAAATTAGAACCCCGTTCAACTAAATGTATCTTTGTAGGGTATCCGAAAGATTGTCTTGGATACTATTTTTACAATCCCATCGAGAATAAGATATTTATTTCTCGAAAAGCTGAATTCCTAGAAAACAAGTTTCTGACGGAAGAGGCTAGTGGGAGGTTTGTGGAACTTGAGGAACTTCAGGAACCACAACCTGATACACAAGAAGTTGAATCTAGCATTCAACAAGAAATTGTTGAACCTGAACAAACGGTTGATCAGGAACAAATTGTAACACAAGGTGTTCGCAAATCTGGTAGGGTTCGAATTGAACCAGAAAGGTATGGTTACCTTTTGATGGAAGAGGAATGTTATATGATAGATTCTGATGAACCCGTCAACTATCAGAGTGCAATATCAGATCTTGAATCTGATAAATGGCTTGAGGCCATGAACACTGAGATGCAATCCATGCACGATAATCAAGTTTGGAACTTGGTTAATCTTCCCACCAATTGTAAGACTGTTGGGAACAAATGGGTTTTCAAGAAGAAAATCGATGTGGATGGAAATGTTCACACTTTTAAGGCTAGACTTGTCGCTAAAGGATACTCACAGACTCATGGTATTGACTATGATGAGACCTTTTCTCCAGTGGCAATGATCAAGTCGATTAGGATACTTTTTGCCATAGCCGCGTACTATGATTATGAGATATGGAAAATGGATGTCAAGACCGCTTTCCTTAATGGATACTTATTGGAAGATGTCTATATGGATCAACCTGAAGGTTTTGTCGATCCCAAGCATCCAAACAAAGTGTGCAAGCTTAAAAGATCTATCTATGGATTAAAGCAAGCGTCTCGAACATGGAACATCCGTTTTGATGAAAAGATTACGAGTTTTGGATTCATCAAAAATGAGGATGACTCCTGTGTTTACAAGAAAGCTAGTGGGAGCATTGTCATAATCCTAGTATTGTATGTAGATGACATACTTTTATTTGGAAATGACATCCCAACCTTAAAAGGTGTCAAAGCGTTCCTTGAGAGTTGTTTCTCAATGAAGGATCTAGGGGAAGCTGCTTATGTATTATGCATAAAGATCTATAGAGATAGATCTAAGAGACTTATTGGTCTTAGCCAAAGTGTATATATTGATAAAATCTTGAAAAGGTTCAAGATGCAAGACTCCAAAAGAGGATTCTTGCCAATGCTTCATGGCACCATCCTAAGCAAGTCTCAGTGCCCAAACTCTAGGACTGAACTTGAAAGGATGAAACATGTCCCATATGCTTCGGCAATTGGGTCCATCATGTATGTCATGTTATGCACTAGGCCCGACGTCTCATGTGCCTTAAGTATGACTAGTAGGTATCAACAGAACCCAGGTGAAGCCCACTGGCTGCTGTAAAGAACATTCTTAAGTACTTGAGAAGAACTAAAGATATGTTCTTAGTTTACGGCGGTTTGGAAGAAAGCTTAAAGGTAAAGAGTTACACTAACGCAAGCTTCCAAACAGATAGGGATGATTCGAAATCTCAATCTGGGTATGTCTTTATTTTAAATGGAGGAGTCGTGTCTTGGAAGAGTTCCAAACAAGAAGTGATTGCACAATCCACTACAGAATCAGAGTATGTTGCTGCTTCGGAAGCTGCTCAAGAAGCTGTATGGATGAGAAAGTTCATAGAAGATCTAGGGGTTGTTCCTTCCATTCGGGACCCTATAGAAATCTTCTGTGACAATCTAGGTGCTATAGCTCAAGCAAAGGAACCTAGATTGCATCAAAAGACCAAACACATTCACCGAAGGTATAACTACATTAGACATGAAGTTAAGAATGGTGAAATAAGTATTCACAAGGTTCATACAGATCAAAATTTGGCAGACCCATTCACGAAACCTTTACCCCAAACTAAGCATGAAAGTCATGCTAAGGGTATAGGACTCCGTTTTTCTAATGAATGGATTTGATTTGTGTTTAATGTTTTATGAATATGAACTTATGTAAACGACAAGAATTATGTAATATATGTGACGTGATGTTTCATTCATAATTATTGTGTTTTATTAGCATGTTTAATCCTTGAATAATTTAGTTATTCTAAACGTCCATAGTCGATCATAGTTGTGGGAGCAATTATGAAGTAAGACTAATATGAATTGGATTGGTTGACTTTTATGGGTAAAAGTAGCAAAAGGTTGCAACCAAATTCATAGGTACTTGTCAGTGAACAAGTATTGGACTTGACCCGTTTCAAGATCACTCCATGGATCATCATCATAAGTGATTCTTGAATAAAGGTATTATCATTGTATCCTTTGACCTGAGATACATATTTGGGACTCAAGTGTAGAGTGTACTATGCTTTGATATGGTTTATTGTTGTTCTTGAAATACAGACAACTATAAAGGCCATACTCATGCATAGTACTAACTATATGAGGGGCGTATGTAGTCAAGACGGGATTTGTTCCTCTTATGTGTTGAGAGTTAGACATCTAAGGCGCCTGTTTGAAAGTTGAACATAAAATGAGAATGATTAAGATCCATGTCTCATGTTCAACATGATGTCTGTGACAAAGGGATAATTGATAGATAACCTTATACATCAATTAGAGCCTCGTGTTTTCTGAAGAATTGAATGTTGTTGAATGGCACAATGTCATGTGTTATTGGGGGCAGTGAAATGTTGCTAGACGTTTACCACTGTCGATATCATTCTATGATGCAACCTTGTGCAAGTGGGAGATTGTTAGTTCTATATGCCTAAGGATGATCATAAAATGATATTACTAATAATACATGATCCTATAGGGTCACACCAACAACAAGTTTGACACCAATTGATCATTTAGAACGTTAAATTTGATTTAACATCAAATGATACTAAACTTGCAATTTAATCTTGTAGGTTATTATTATTTGAGGTAAATAATAATAACTACAAAATTAAAGGTTGATTAGTAATTCATATGTGATGAATTAATTAAGTGTAACAATTAAATTGTTTAAATTGTTAAACGATTTAATTGATTTATAAGTAAGCCTTTTATTTAATTTAATTGGTAAATTAAATAAAATAAATATATATTGTTATATATATATATATATATATATATATATATATATATATATATATATATATATATATATATATGTATATGTATATATATAATTATACAATTAAGATTGTATATTTAGATGGTTTAGTTATGTATATGATTATGGGTTAAATGTTATCCCATTTAAGAAATAAGAAGATGTATTATTTATAAGCTTTTATTATCTAAGTTTTATAAATAATAACAACCAACTAGCACTTCATTTGTCATCATAAAATCAGCCATATTGGAAGGAAAAGAATGCATTAAGAACTTAAAAGAAAAGGAAGATGCTTTGTGTCTTCTTGCTTTTGATTATAGAAATCAAATGGGACTTTCTTTTATGCTAGTTGCATGTGCTTTTCTTTTCCTTGGTGTGATATATGTTGGCCATGATTTTGAGGGTGTTTGTACATCATTTTTGCTTCAAGAAATCAGCCAAAAACTCTCCTTAAGTTCTTAGAAAAAATTGGTTTTTGGTTTCATAAGAAAAGGAGTCATATCTTGCAAGTTGTGGAACTAGCATTCAAGGGTGTTCAAGCTTGTGGTGGATCAACTATAGAGGGATTCTAATTTGATTCCTAGCTATCAAAATCATCCAAACCAAACCCAAGAACAAAGGTTATGATCTTGAATTTAAACTATGTTTGTTCTCATCTTATCTCTACATGCATGTAGCATGATCCTCTTGAAAATGGAATTTGTGTTCATGATTTTATGCTTCCGTTGCAAACTCTTGTTTTTGAAACTAATTACATGAACCATGATTTCCAACAATTTCACCATAGTCTAAATCAATTCTCCAATATCCACAATCATCTCAATTATATCTATCTCAAAGATATATAAATCAAAGAGGAAACAAAAGAGTATAAATGGTAATATTAACTCAATACTTACCGAAACCCCCAAATTCGCGGTTCTACTAATTCAACCGTAGAAACTCGACAATAATCTCACAAATAACTCTAAAGGCATCCATTAACAATCTACTAACAACACATATAGCAATATATAGCTAAAACACGAAAATGGAAGTTAGGGTTTCAAAACCCCAAAATCAATAATTTACTCACCTCGATGAATTAGGAAACGTGAGCGTGTTTATGGGGTTAGATTGAAGTCTCCTTACTCTTCCTTACACATCTCATGGCTCAATTTGGTGGAAAATCGCCTTAGGAAGCTCTGGATATCGAAATGGGTCTATTTTTCCCGAAAAATGCATTTTCTGCACTTTATATAGTGCTGTCAGGCCTACACGACCCGTGTAGACTCACACGCCCCGTGTAGGGCTGTTCTACACGACCCGTGTAGACTCACACGCCCCGTGTAGGTCTGTATTGGCTTTCAGACTCCTTTTGAACACTCTACACGACCCGTGTAGAGCTACACGACCCGTGTGACTCTAGAAGGCTTACTGTTTGGTTTCTAAAGGTTTTCTACACGACCCATGTGACCATACACGACCCGTGTAGCTCTATTTTGGCATTTTTCAAGTCCAGACTTCTCCCAAATGGGTTTTTAATCACCCAAACTCATACAACAAGCTAACTAATCTTAATCACACCAAGATTAACTCGAAATCTGTATAATTTAAAAACACAGTATTACAAGTATGCACATAGATACAAGTTAGATCATGATCATGAGATATAGTTACAATATACATCAAACAAAGTACATGATCTAACTTGTTTAATATATAACAAGTTCCAAAAAGTCATAAAATATGCTAAATGACTAGACATCTCTCACTTTTCCATAACGGCATCACTGGTTTCTGAAACACCAAGAAATAATAATTTAATAAGCATAAGCTTAGTGAGAAACTTAAAATATCACCAAATTGTAAAACAACATCATAAGAGAAATGTTCACAAGTTTTTTTTCATGTAATTATATATATTGATACACCAATAGCATTTTCACCAAGTTATATAACACCGAAGTGTTAATCCCAATTAAGGGTCACCAATAGTAAGACTTTACACCAACCTATAGACTATACACTAGTCTCATAATTACAGCAAAAGTAATTGCTAAGTTTAAGCACAACACCAATGTTACGATACAAGGGATTTCACACCTATCTCATTGTATAACACCATAATTTAAGTATAGCAATTAACCACAAAAGTAATGATATGTAACAACCTGTAATACATACACAACAACATATATATGCTATAACATCCATAGTGAGAGTGAAGATACAAGTCACTCACCTTGTATCCAAGCTGAAAATGCAGTAACTTTGATGACAACAATCTTCTTATTCCTTCTTATCTATAGAGGAACAAGTTTAAACCTTCCTTAGACAAAATATCCCACCAAAACTATGAAAATAAAGTTCCTGTCCATTACAGACACTATAACGTCGCTATCATGTTCATATATAGTGTCACTATGTATCAACAGGGGCCCTCCTTTCACGGGTTTTAGCTTAAAAACCTCATTCATTCCATTTTAATCTCCTAAACACCCAGAAACTAAAAACTTTCACATACCATTCAATTATGTGCATCAAACCCTACTTTTACCAACTTCCACACCAACCAATAACTAACTTTTCAACTAAAATTACATAGTAATTTATACATAAAAGAAGTTTCTAACCTCACCCCTTCAATTTATTGCAAGATACCTTTGATTTTCACTCCTAATTGATGGAATCGACTTACACACACTTCTGGAGTTATTTCCCTTTGTTCATTTTGATATTAGTGAGTTTAGTCCCAAAAAGACCGACTAAATGGCTATAAGTAGAAACCTGTTAGCCGACAATAGCGTCGCTATCCTTATCTAGTAGTGTCGCTAACTTAAAAACTCTCTAACTCAAAATAGCAACCTACTTTAGGTTAGCATCACTATCTTGTAACCAGATAGCGCCGATAAGCCTTGTGTTAAGGAATACCTTCTAATTTTTCGTATCTTCCAAAATTTTGACCTATATTTTTAAACTTAGCATCTAAACTCCTTATGAAGTCATAAAATGAACATTTAAACATAAACATAACATATTAACATCACAAATCTCAAGATTTGATCCGTTCTTCATCGTAACATTTTTAGTCCTTTTTGCAAAAACACCAAAACTAAGTTTCAAAGCTTCTAAACACTCATAACATGCTATTATAATTCAAACAAGTGTACAAACTTGGTTTTTAAGGTATTAAAAAATACCCTCCAAGACTAGAAAGTGGGTGATTTGGGGAAGTTAAACGATACCAAAAAACTGGAATCATGTGCTTTTTTGTATATGTTTGTTCCTTAAAAGTGGGTGATTTGGAGAAGTTTTATTTTGATAATAGGCATTCAAAGATGGCATTTCTGGTGAGAGAATAGGGAGGCGGAGTAACGAGGGCGTCGATCGAGAGTATGAGCATGGGAAGGTGATGGAAAGAAATATATAAGGGTAATATAGTCTTTTTATGCTTGGCAGAGACCAAGTACACAACAAAATCATACTATACCGATGGTCTAACTTAAAAATTAACATTAGGGACTAAGCGCGCAAACTACTCCAAACCACTGGGACCATTAATGTAATTTACTCTTTCTAATATTTTTAAGTATTTTTATATTTTTCCATTCATATAGAGATCAGTAGGTGCACTTAATGGAACTTTCATGGTTGCAATTATTCCTACTAATGAGCAAATTTCGTATAGAGGAATAAGACGGGGTCGGTTATCAAAATCTTTGAGGATTCATGATTTTAATATGATATTCACTTTTCTTTGATATGGACGGAAAGCCATTACACATGATTCAAGAATACTAAGATAAATTGCAATTAAAACGAGGGCGTCGATCGAGAGTATGAGCATGGGAAGGTGATGGAAAGAAATATATAAGGGTAATATAGTCTTTTTATGCTTGGCAGAGACCAACTACACAACAAAATCATACTATACAGATGGTCTGACTTAAAAATTAAAATCAGGGACTAAGCACGCAAACTACTCCAAACCACTGGGACCATTAATGTAATTTACTCTTTCTAATATTTTTAAGTATTTTTATATTTTTCCTTTCATATAGAGATCAGTAGGTGCACTTAATGGAACTTTCATGGTTGCAATTGTTCCTACTAATGAGCAAATTTCGTATAGAGGAATAAGACGGGGTCGGTTATCAAAATCTTTTGCAATTAATCCATTTTTCGGGTTTTTGTTTCCTCCATCAAGTATGTGTTCTTCTCAAGCTTCATGTCTAATTTTTATTTTTATATTTGATAATATGGTTATATGCAAACACTTGTGAAATATAGATAAATATTATCTTTGCGATGCTGCATGTCTCATGGATTATTGTCTCAGTATCGTTACAACAGATATTGGTTAGTCGATTTTTAACGCCGACATGCTCTAACTAAAGAAAAAATCTTCAATCATACGCATGAACAACTGGGAAATGTTTTTAAACGTGCATAAGGTGTTGTTAAAGAAATATTTACAATCCAAAAGCAAATAGCTCCTTTCTTGAACGTTGCATTTGACTGGCGCTTCTCGATACGATTCATTGACAGCAAATCCTGTGGGTCACGGAGTTAGAAACTCTCACCACAGTTGTTCAAGGATTCATTCTTGGCTCAGAATGAGACTTCTCACAGTATCTATGTGAACCCAGAGGAATGTACAACGATTGTTTGAGTATCGGTGAACTACTCGGGGCCATTTTGATTTAGGCCCCTGCATATCCTTGATCAAAGATCTCAATGCAGTTTTCAAGTTGACAAGTCAACTTGGCTCTTGGTGAGACGTTCAATGGTATCCAAACTCTACGGAGTGTACCATTATAGTGCCAATTTTGAATCAGGTAAAGTTGTTAGGGTCTCACAGTTATTGTGGTTAACAACAACGATCACTGACCCAGAGTTTCGATGTTTCATCAATGTGAGGTAATATCACATTGAATCACAAACATCTTGTTTAGAAGAAGGTATGGGTTCAAGAATGGTATGAGCATGTAATATGTCTTGGTTACTAGACATACACATCAGCTAGACTCTCGAATTGTCATCAGTGTATGGTTTATTACACTGAATCATCCAACTCTTAAATTAGAAGCTTTGTATGTAAGAATGGTTGTTGATGCCTCACATCTACTACTTGTGTTGTAGCAAAGATCATTAGCATAGAATGTCGAAATATCATCACTACTTGGTTTCAAGTAATGAATCATCTATTTCTTATATCAGAAATATTAAGGTGGTTAAGAATAGATTGGTGCGTGTGATAGACTATGGTATGCAGTCTAACCATCGACACAGGCTTTTTAATTCTCGACTTTGAGTGGTTTCTCTCAAAGCGTCTAGAAGTTGGTGTTACACAAGAAAAACTTTTAGATTGGGTAAAAAGCGGTTATCAGCGCTTCACACTCATTGAGGTGTATCAATGAGGATCACAAACACTTAAAAATTACCTCAGCAGTGAGTGATATTAAACTCGGTGCGTTGTCGGCAGGTAAAGATGTTTTTGGATTTTTAAATTTTTAAGGAAAGATATGAAAATTATAAAAAAATATGAAAATATTTTTGTATTTTTAAAATTTTCTGATTTTTGTTTTGTTTTCGAAAGGTCTCGAAGAAACCTTTGACTGAGTGAAAATTTTGTTTTTCTTCTCCCCCTATATTTGTGCATGGGAAGAATAACGGAAATAAACATGAACAAATTTATTTGAACAAAAACAAAGTAAAGGAATATTTACAGAACTGATTTAATAATCAGTGAAACGTATCATTTTGAGCATTTCGACTAGCACATTAAATCGAGCTTTTGCAACAGGTTTTGTGAACAAGTCTGCCACATTATTATCAGTGTGGACTTTTTCTAAATGAATCAATTTTTGCTCGAAGCAATCTCTGATAAAATGAACTTTAATATCAATGTGCTTAGTATTAGAATGTTGGACCGAGTTTTTAACAATTTGGATAGCAGCCTCATTGTCACAGAAGATAGGAGTATCAAGAAAGTTCATACCATAATCAAGGAGTTGATGCTGCTTCCAAATGACTTGAGAACAACAAGGCGAGGCAGCAACATACTCAGCTTTAGCTGTAGATGTTGAGACGGTCTGTTGCTTTCTGTATTGCCATGAGATCAGTTTGTCTCCTAGAAACTGACATCCAGCACTGGTGGACTTCCTGTCAATTTCACACCCTCCATAGTTGCTGTCTGAAAAGGCGTAAAGATCAAATTCACGGTACTTTGGATACCAGAGACCAAATTTTGGTCTCCCTTTAAGGTATCTAAAGATCCGTTTGACAGCAACAAGATGAGAAGGTTTAGGATTAGCCTGATAGCGAGTACATTGGCAAACTGCAAAAACGATATCCAGTCTGCTAGCAGGCAGGTACATCAGCGAACCAATCATCAGACGATAGTAAGTTTGATCGACAAATTGGTCATCTGAGTCTGAAGATAGCAGAGGTCGCTCAGCCCTTGGAGTGTTAGCCTATTTCGCATCCTTGAAACCGAACTTTGCAAGAATATCCTCCACATACTTCTCTTGATGAAGCAGGATACCCGTTGAACTTTGCTTAACTTGAAACCCGAGAAACATCGTCATCTCTCCCAACGAACTCATCTCAAACCTTTTCTTCATCACCAACTCAAAATCCTTGCATAGAACTTCGCTTGTTGAACCAAATATGATGTCATCCACATAAATCTGGACAACAATTTGATCATCATCTTGGCGCTTGATGAACAATGTCTGATCAATACTGCCACGAGTGTAACCGTGCTGTAACAAATGTTCTGTCAAAGTGGCATACCAAGCACGAGGAGCTTGATGTAGACCATATAGGGCTTTATCAAGCTGGTAGACGTGATTTGGAAACTTAGAGTTGACGAAACCAAGAGGTTGATCAACATAAATTTCCTCTTTCACCTCACCGTACAAGAAAGCTGTCTTGACGTCCATTTGATAAACAGTAAAGTTCATGTATGAAGCGTAGGAAAGGAAGATCCTAATCGCTTCAAGTCGTGCTACAGGAGCATAAACTTCCATGTAATTAAGTCCTTCAATGTAATTAAGTCCTTCAATCTGTCTAAAGCCTCGAACCACCAGGCGTGCCTTATTGCGCACAATTACTCCATAATCATCTTGCTTGTTACGAAACACCCATCTTGTATCCAAAGCCTTTTTGCCTTTGGGTAGTTCCACCAATTGCCAGACATTCAACTTTTCAAACTGGTTCAGTTCTTCATGCATGGCATCCACCCAACTTGGTTCATTGAGTGCCATCTCTACGTTCTTCGGCTCAATTTTAGAGAAAAAGCACGAGTAGAGACATTCGTTGACTTGACCACTTTGGCTTCTGGTTAAAACACCACCATCCAGAGGGACAATAACATTGTCAATTGGATGGTCCCATTGAATTCTTGACGAAACATCATATTGGAGCAAAGCAGTTGAGACTGAAAGATTGGTTATATTCTCAACTCTGTCTGAGCCTGAAGCACCTCTATCAGAATCTCTGAAGTCATGAGAAGTACTTGCAATGTACTCATCAGAAATTCATTCAGGAAATAGAGAATCCATGAGAGTAGAGTCAAAAAGATCAGCAGGTTCAGGTTGAATGACATCTTCAGCGGTAGTTGATTATTCAACAACTGGCGTATCGCCAACAACTTGGGATGAAACTGACGGAGCATCTTCAGGGATAGCAATAGAATCAGGAGATGCAACGTCATTAGGAATTTGTTCTTCAAGGATAACTGATGGAGTAATAAGATCAGGAATGATATATTCAGCATCCTCTCTGTTAATTCCACTTGGGCCTGGTTGTGTGCTTGAAACAACATCAGTAATCACATAGAAAGGTTTAAACAGTTCAGCATAATCAAACAACCAGTCAGGTCCAACACGGGCATCAGTTGGATTCTCTTCTAGCCAGCGAACATCATATGATTCCACAATCTGCTTTGTTGCCTTGTTGTACACTTGATATGCAGTTTTACTTGCATATCCAACGAAGTAGTAATCATCCACCTTGTAGTTGAACTTTGGAGTAGCTTCAAGATGAAGAAGAGTGCAAGGGCAGCCAAAAGTACGAAAATGTGAAACATTAGGCTTGCGACCATAAAGAATCTCGTAAGGTGTCTTCATTTGAGGTTTGTTGATGATGACCCGATTCTAAACATAACAAGCTGTGTTGATGGCTTCAGCCCAAAAAAATCATTGGCAGTCTAGAATCACACAGCATGGTACGCACAACATCAATAAGAGTTCTGTTCCGTCGCTCAGCAACACCATTCTGTTGCAGAGTACGAACAGCACTATACTAGCGCAGGATACCTTTATTTGCACAAAACTTGTTTAAAACCGTGTTCTTGAATTCCGTTCCATTGTCGCATCTGATGGCTTTCAGCTTCTGATTCGTTTGATTTTCAATGAGCTTGATGAATCTAATGACCAGATCTGCAGTTTCACTTTTGTTCTTTAAGAAGAAAACCCATGTGAAACGTGAGTAATCATCAATAATAACTAAACAGTAAGAACTGCGATTGAGACTAAGAACATTAACTGGGCCAAATAGATCCATGTGAATCAGCTGAAGAATCGAATCAATGGAATTGATCTGCTTGGGATTATGTGATTTTCTGTGATGTTTGCCTTGAGCACAGGCAACACATTTCTCAAATGTGATGAAGACCTTTATTGGAAGTCCTGCAACCATGTTGTTCTTTGCAAGACGATTCAGATTCTTTGCGTTGGCATGACCAAGACGTTTATGCCATGACATCGCAGCGGTCGTCGTGCGGTCAAAAATTGTAAAATAAACCTAACACACACTAGTATAGTGGTAGTCAGGGTCGATCCACAGGAGTTACGTGGTCAAGGTAGGCAACAGATTACCAACTGTAGTGTCACTTCTACAACCAGAGGATCTAGTTTCCGACTTTTACCAAAAAAATCCCGAAATCACAAATCCAACAATTCCAAAAACTAATTCTAATCCAATTCAACTTCTAAACTAACATGAGTCACTAAAATCAGAAAGTAGAGTCTAAATTCAGAAACACAATAACCATCCAACACGATCAACTCTGACTATAGCGTGACACTATAGTTGGTAATCTATCACCTGACTTGGCCACGTAACTCTTACGGATCGACCCTGACTTCCACTGTGCTAAGTGTGTGTGTTAGGTTTTCTTATTTTTGACCGCATGACGACCGCTGCGATGTCAAATATTGGCGCCGTTGTCGGGGAGTTGTGAGCTTAAGATTAGGTGATTAGTAGGAGCTTTAGTTTCTGATTTTTTTCTTTTGTGAGTTTCATTTGGATAGTATTTTGGCTTTTTTTATTTTGTGGGCGTATTGCATTAGTGCATGCGTACCCGCAGGGGTGAGCAAGTATCCCCTTTGCATTTTGATCCTGAGATTGAGCGATCTGCGCGCAAAAACCATGCACGTAGGTGTTACAATACCATGAGTTTTAGTAATATTAGCAGTAGTCGAGAGCATGTTGCCCAGGAACCTTCGGGTGAGGCAACGGGGATGCCTTTTATTCCCCCGGTATCGGAGTTTCAATTCGGGAGCACGAATGCTTCTGGTGGTGCAGTTTTAGCCCTTGTACCCATACCATCATGCACTCCGCCATCGATTCCACCATTTCCACCAGTATCACAACCACAATCCACAAATCCATTCACCTCTGCCATGTCTTGGGAGCGCCGACCCGTGATGGCACCCCAGTTTGTAGACAGCAGACACCTACTTAACAACCAATTTCACAACCACAACCAGTACTTTTCAAACCTCAACCTACACAACCGCAACAATACCAGCAGCCTCCTCAGCAACAGTACCAGTATCCAGAGACCGAGGAGACATATGATGAGGAAGATGAAGGATGGGTCCCACCAGCACCACAATAACCATGGGACCGAGGTCGGGGACCTCCCATAAGAACACAGCAGCATCAATAGCCACAAGGTCAGCAGGGATCTATGCAGTCAATCGCGCGAGATCTCGCCGAGATAGCGCCGAGATAGCGTTTCGCGGGGTTAGGCCGAGATAGAAATCAAAATCTCGGTCAGTAATCTCGCCAGCGAGAATCTCGCCGATAATGTCCGAGATTTGCCGAGATTTAGGAGCCCGAGATAGCGATATTGTCCGAGATTTTCCCGAGATAGCGGTAATGTCCGAGATTTGCCGAGATTTAGGAGATTTAGGAGCCCGATATAGCGATATTGCGCGGGATCGTTATAGAGATTTGCCGAGACACGTTGACACTATTCATATTAGAATACTATCTATGTTTTATGTGACATTTTATGCAACTTTTTGTGATATTAATTCTACGTAGTATTAATAGTCTAAAGTAACAAAAAAAAAACCCGCTATACCACCGCGATAAACGCTAAATCGAATCTCGCTAGGTGACCGCTATAAGGTTTATGGCCGAGATAACTGCATAGGCAGGGATACAATGATCCTCAATGTTACGGTAATCCTATACGACCTTTGTATTTTGCACAACCGAGAGGGCAATCGGTTGCATCACATTTCCAGCCAAGGGAATATGATGATTCATCGCCCATCTATATTCCTGATGATGTAGAACACCATGTAGAAATTAGGCCTCAGCTGATAGGAATATTAACTCAATTTAGAGAATATAAAACTGATGACCTATACAATCATTTGTATGAATTCATATCTATCGCGAATGCTAATATTCCTAGAAACACCAATAGGGATACCTTTATGTTAAGATTATTTCATTTCACATTAAAGGATAAGGCTAAATATTGGTTCACCTCTCTTCCACCTAATAATATCACTAGTTGGAACCAACTCAAGGCGAAATTTTTACAAGAGTTCTATCCCGTTAGTAAAACCACAGAAGTCAGACGTACAATTCAGGACTTTCAGCAAAAGCCAGGAGAGGCTTTCCATGAAGCATTCGATCGATTAAAGGAGTTATTACGATCCTGCCCGCATCATGAGCTTCCCAAATGGCAGTTAGTGAAACTATTCTTTGAAGGAGTCAGCGAAACACACCAAGCAATGATAAATGCCTCGTCAAGTGGGACATTTATGTGGCAAGAGCAAGAAGACGCTTGGAGATTCCTGGAGCAGTTGAGCTTAGGATCAAAAGTTAGTGGAACCATGAAAGATAACACAATTTATGTAGCGAACGTTGAAGCAGAAAGCAAATGGAAGACAGAAATTCAGAAAGAGTTAAGTGCAGTGAGTAAGAAGTTTAATCAAATGCTTGCGAGGTTTCAGCAAGAGAAAAGAGCATATGTGTTGCATGGGCAAGTTATATGCAATACATGTGGGGGCATAGGACATAATCATAATGAGTGCTCGATGACTCATGAAGAGATTAGTCAAGTGCATGGGTATGGTCGATTTCATAATACACCACAACCATTCCGAAACAATCAACAACGGGAAGTAAGGCAACAACCAATGAGGCAGCAGCAGGTGCAACCTCCACCTCCAGCGGGAGGTACAAACATTGGTATACAGGAAATCTTTGGGTTGTTAGTCAAGCTGCAGGAAGTGGAGAATTCTAATTCACAAGCAATTCTGAAGTTAGGAGACTTGATTATTAAGATGGAAGAAGATAGAGCACAGGAAAAGGCACAGGCATCAAAAGTGCAAGTTAATGAGGTGATTATGCTTAGGAGTGGGAAGAAAGTGGATAACAAAGGCACAGCTCCACCAATAGATGAGGATAGTGATGTAGAAATAATCTTTGATGAAAAAGAAGAACTGGAGAAGAAGAGTAAGGAGGAACAAGCAAAGAAGAAAAAGCAAACGAGCACATGGGAGAAGGGAGAATCAAGCGGGACAGTTCTTTTTCCCACAGCTTTGGAAAAGCCAGAGAAAAGACCGTATGGGAAGAAGGGACCGCAGGCAGAAGATATGTGGGAACTATTTAGTCAGATTAAGGTTAACATTCCACTAGTCAAACTTAGTAAGGAAGTTCCTACAACGCTAAGTTTCTCAAGGATATGTGCATACATAAGAAACATATCTTGTCCCACTTGCCTAAAATGATTAGCCTACCTGAGAATGTAAGTTCTATTTTAATGGACGCGCTTCCTCCCAAGATGAAGGATCCTGGAGTTCCTCTCATCTCCGTGGATCTAGGTAATGTGCACATAAAAAGGGCTTTGTTAGATTTAGGTGCAAGTGTGAACATATTACCTGGACAGTTGTTTGATAAGCACGAGTTTGGTACCATGAAATCTACCGGCGTAATTTTGCAACTAGCTGATAAGTCTACAAAGATCCCTAGGGGAATGCTAGTCGATATTATCATCAGAGTGGGAGAATTTTATTACCCAGCAGATTTTCTAGTTCTGGACACTCGTCAAGCGACTAATGGAGAACAACCCACGATCATCTTAGGGCGACCATTCTTAGCCACTGCCAATGCAAATATCGATTGTCACACTGGAGATATGGGAATATCCTTTGGGCATCAACAGACCAAGATCAACATTTTCAATGCCAATGCCAAGGGATGTAGCATGGAAGAAGAAGAGTGTTATCAGGTAGATATCATAGATGAGCTAGTGCAGCAGTTCACTCCTGAGGTACTACAATCAAAGGCAATGAAGATTCAAGAAGAAGGAAGTGTCGAAGATGATGAGCAGCAAAAAGAAGTAGAAGGAGAGAAGGGTTTGAAGTCTGAAGAATGCGCTCACATAGAGAAGTTACCGACAGACATCCCAAGGACATTGAAACCCTCCTTTCAAGAACCACCGAAGCTGGAATTAAAGCCGCTACCAGAACACCTAAAGTATGCCTTTCTAGGAGACAAGGATATTTTGCCCATGATTTTAGCAGCAGACTTGACAAGGGAACAAGAGAAGGAATTGCTCAAGGTATTGTCCAAGTACAAGGAGGCCATTGGTTGGACAATCGCGGACTTAAAAGGAATTAGTTCGACCACGTGCATGCATCGAATCATTACAGAAGAAGGAGCTAAACCGGCCAGGGATACGCAGAGGAGATTGAATCCCAATTTGAAGGAAGTTGTGAAAAAGGAAGTTCTCAAATGGTTAGATGCAGGAATCATATACCCGATTTCTGACAGCGAATGGGTCAGCCCGACACAGACAGTGCCGAAGAAGTCTGGAATAACTGTTGTGGATACGAAGGATGGTGATAAGGTATCCACAAGACCCGTAACTGGATGGAGAGTCTGTATCGACTATCGGAAGCTCAATACTGCTACTTCAAAATATCATTTTCCGCTGCCATTCATTGACCAGATCGTGGTAAAGCTAGCAGGACAGAAGTATTACTGCTTCTTGGATGGGTATTCTGGGTACAATCAGATTGCAATTCACCTGGAGGACCAGACAAAGACAACATTTGCATGTCCCTATGGCACCTTTGCGTTTCGTAGAATGCCATTTGGGTTGTGTAATGCGCCTGCTACATTTCAACGATGTATGATGGCAATCTTCTCTGATATGATTGGTGATGCATTAGAAATTTTCATGGATGATTTCTCAATCTTTGGACCAACATTCGAAGCCTGCTTGGGTCAATTGGAGAAAGTATTGGAAAGATGTGTCGAATCAAATTTGGTGCTCTCCTGGGAAAAGAGCCACTTCATGGTCAAAGAAGGGATAGTGTTAGGTCACGTAGTCTCTGAGAGAGGGTTCGAGGTTGATCGTGCTAAAGTCAAGGTTATATCCACGTTGCCACCCCCAACATCAGTGAAAGGGGTTAGATCTTTTTTAGGTCACGCGGGTTTCTATCATAGGTTTATCAAAGACTTTAGTACCATTTTCAAACCTCTTTGCGGTCTTCTCTTGAAAGACGCGCCATTTATTTTTGATGAAGAATGTGTAAAAGCATTCAATATCCTAAAAAATAAATTGGTCGAAGCTCCTATCCTGAAACCGCCTGATTGGACTCAACCGTTCGAAATAATGTGTGACGCCAGTGACTATGCTGCTGGTGCAGTATTAGGTCAAAAAGTTGATCGGAAACCTGTAGTTATTTGTTATGCTAGTAAAACTTATTCTGAAGCTCAATTAAATTATATAACTACTGAAAAAGAAATACTTGCCGTAGTATTTGCATTAGATAAGTTTTGATCATACATTTGGGGATCCAAGGTAGTAGTTTACACTGATCATAGCGCTGTTAGACTCTTGCTTGCAAAGAAGGAGTCTAAACCTAGATTGATTAGATGGATACTTCTGTTGCAAGAGTTCGATGTGGAGATTAAAGACAAAAAGGGAGCAGAAAATGTCGTGGCTGACCATCTTTCTCGATTGCCAGCTGAAGGACTGGAAGCGGGAATTAAGGATTCATTCCCAAATGAGTAGCTACTGGAACTTGCTGGAGCTCCTTGGTACACAAACTACGTGAATTTCTTGGCCACAGGAGCAATACCGACACATTGGACCAAACAACGACAAAAGAAATTCCGCACATATGCAAAAAGATTTATATGGGATGACCCTGACCTTTTCAAGGTAGGAGAGGATCAAATAATTCGGCGATGTGTGCCCGATAGTGAAATCAGTGAAGTATTTGAGCACTACCACGCGTCAGCATGTGGAGGGCATTTTAGAGGTAAAAAGACAGGGTACAAGATTCTCGAAGCTGGATTATACTGGCCAACAATTTTCAGGGATGCACATAAAACTGCTAAAGAATGCCTCAACTGCCAACAGTTAGGAAACATATCAAAAAGGGATCAGATGCCCTTGAACCCAATCTTGGTAGTAGACATTTTTGATGTCTGGGGAATTGACTTCATGGGTCCATTTCCTACGTCACATGGTTATGTTTACATTCTGGTAGCAGTGGATTATGTGTCTAAATGGATCGAGGCAGAGGCAACCCGTACGAATGACCACCATGTGGTGTGTAAATTCGTAAAGAAAAACATTTTCATTAGGCATGGAGTTCCACGAGTGATTAAAAGTGATGGAGGGTCTCACTTCAAGAATTTTAAATTTGGAAGGTTGCTAAAGCACTATGGAGTGAATCATTGGATTGCAACACCCTATGATCCGCAGACGAATGGCCAAGTGGAAGTATCTAACAGGCAGATAAAGGAAATTCTGCAAAAGACTGTCAAAATCGATAGGAAAGATTGGTCACTAAGGCTGGATGACGTGCTTTGGGCATATCGAACTGCTTTCAAGACACCGATTGGAACCACTCCATATCGGCTGGTTTATGGAAAAGCTGTCATCTGCCGGTTGAGCTTGCCAACCGTGCCTTATGGGCAGTCAAACAAGTCAACATGGACTATACAGAAGCAGGAAAAGAAAGGAAACTCCAATTGTTGGAGTTAGAAGAGCTACGAGATGAAGCATATGAAAATGCGGCCACTTACAAATCAAATATGAAACGATATCACCACGCCAAGCTCCGCTTGAAAACTTTTGAGGTAGGACAGAAAGTGTGGCTGTACAACTCGCGGTTGAAGATGTTCCCTGGGAAACTCAGGAGTAAATGGAATGGCCCTTATGCAGTGGTCAGCATCACAGACTATGGCGCAGTAGAGATTCAGGACTTGAAAGGCGGTCAACCATTTAAAGTCAATGGACATAGGCTCAAACCTTATGTCGTGGCGGGAACGTTCCAGAAACTGGAGGTGGAGATAGTCGAGTTCGTGGTAGATGTTCCAGTATATACTGCATAAATCAGGTAAGTGTACGTCCGGCTGAAGACGTTAAACTTAGCGCTTATCGGGAGGCAACCCGATCGTCATCTGTATATGTGCATATTTTCTTAATTTATCACATCCATTTTGATCACGGTGAGTAAAGAGCAAGTGCGGGGTCATTTTGGTAATTTTGCAAAACCGCGACGCGGGATCTTAGGATCTGCGTCGCGCGTATCGAGTTTTCGCGATTACAATTAAAATCAGATTTTTATACACGACGCAGATAGAAGCTTCCCGCGCCGCGGCCTTATCTTAATTTGAAATTAAAGTTAATCACTAAAACAGAGTTTTGAAATCTATCCAAAATTCCCACACATGCATATAACCAATTTACGTAATTCGTGATTCTTTTCACTGCGGTAAAAGCCTCTCAATCAATCAAGTCATCTGCATTCTTTTATCTTCACTGAAATTCAAGTAAGTTCTCTTTTCTTCTCTTTGTCTTTTATAAGTCTTGAACTTGCTTAAATGATGCTGTAATTCACAATGTCGTAATCATCTGATGCAATTGATAGTCAAATTAGGTTTATAGTACTGTACTGCATGAAACCCAATTGGTAGATTAGAGTTAACTGGATTGAATTAGACAGAATGATCGAATTTTTTGGCTGAAATCGTTTGCCGCGCCGCGGTCTGTACAGTCCACGACGCGCAATATGAATGTTCATTTGACACGTCGCGGGATGTTACGAGCGCGCCGCGTCGAGCCTCTGGACAGTAAACTCATTCTCAATTTTTATACATTCTGCAGGCATTATGTCGTCATCAGGTAGCTCTAAAACAATTGACTAGAATTCCTTGACTACACGGACTGATCAGATACGCGCGACTAGCTTTTTCAACCGCCGGGGTCTGTGTAAACACAAACGCATATTGCCAAGCCGCACAGTCAATTGGGACTTGACCAGGGAAGCAGGCATTCTGGATCATCTGAAGGACTGGCTAGTCCAAGGAGGGTACGAAGAGGGGGAGTTAACTTATACTTGCCGGGCCTGCAAAATGCAACACAGATGAACGAGCCTGTTTACCGCGAGGTCTTCCTTCAATTCCTCGCCAGTTATCACTTTGATAACAAACAAACTGGCATGGATACCGAGGAGACTGTGAGATTTTGTCTGGGAAATCAGGACCGCAGTTGTACCTTGCGGGAATTCGGGTACCGCATCGGGCTCTACACTGAAGAGGAGTCACAGTCACCGGCGTTCGAGGTATTCCACAGGCGCGCCAGCCGTACTATGGGTGATTCTTTTTCACCATCCGAGTACTTAGGCACGATAGCCTCCACCCGGTACCACGAAAACACTGTCCGGGAATGTTACATGCATTTGCCAGCACACCGCATGTGGCACCGGCTCATCACCACCATGTTGTGGCCGCGTGCAGATGAAGAAAAAGTATTGCCCCGGGAGCTGCATTTGATGTGGTCAGTGACACGGATGTTGGAAACTTGTAACATCCCATATTTTGTTGCTGATTTTTTCAAGCAAATCACCGATGCACCTATGACGATAACTGCATTGGGAGGGGGACATTTCATCACTAGACTGGCAGATTCGTATGGATTGATTTCCGAGCACACAACCGATGGGTTGGAGGTTATACCTCCAATTTTATTTTGCCCGCCTGTGACCACCTCGCGGGAGGTGATATACGTGGACGAGGGAATCACGTCCGTTGACCGTATGCCTTTCTCGACATTTCGGTCTGAGCCGACTACATCTCGGAAGCGGTCAAGGCCAACCACCGGTTTACCCCGCAGTCTATCCCCCGCTACGATGGAATCCCGCTTCGTTGCGGATGAGGTAAAGGCACTTAAGGAAACCATGGAAACACACATGCGGGAGCACCAGATCCAGTCGTATGCAGCACATGAGGTAGATAAAAGAATGGAGAATACACAGACGCAGCTCCTGTGGTTTGCAGACTGCATGATCGTACTCATGGCAAAGAACAGGTGTGTTCCACCAAGACCCCAGCCGACGATCAGAGACGAAGAGGAGGAGCCCATGGAGGAGGATCCAGAAGAAGATGAAGATGATTATGATGACACTGCTCATAGTTGAAAGGAATGGATGTAATTATTTTGATTTCTTTTAGTACATTTTGATTTGCATTTTGTTAGGATTAGTTGAAAGATTCATTCTTAGGAAAGTTGTTTAGGACAATAAGCCTCTTGAAGGCATTAGACAATAATAATAAAGTAATGGTTTTGTGTGTTGAATTGTTTCTTGTGAGATTTGAAATTGGAGTAATCTGCTGAAATTACCACGCCGCGACACCACTACAGTACGCGACGCAGTCTTTTCCCATTCGATGTTGATTTCAACTCACGTAATTAACGCGACGCGCGTCCTTCAATCACGCACCGCGGTCATCCGCAACACATACAGTTAGCTCATTGTACAATTCTATATCTTATTTGTTATATTTGCATTTAATGTTTTGTTGAGTCATGCATGTTATACCAAATAGGAAGGAGTTGTCTCAGACAAGTGTGCGGTCACCGTGCCCCCTCCACTTGTCTTGACCACCGGCGTGTTTACTGTTGCGCCACAACTCCAGAATGTGAATCGAGGAACCTTTTTGTTCGAATTTGTACCTGTGATACCGAGTACCAACCAAGCAATCTACCGTCCAAAGGGATAACTCTTTCTCCCTTGTTCTAAATAAATTTTGTACAACGGGGACGTTGTACGGGTTTAAATGTGAGGTGTGGACGGTCGAAAGAGTAATTTTTGAAATTTTTTGCAGAAATGACCGATTTTCAAAATTTTTAGCAACTTTTTCAAATTTTTAATAAATTGTAAGTTTGAAACGAATGGTTTGTGATTGTTTATAGCACTAGTATTTTTCAAGAGATACTATGTAATTGTTATCATGCTATTAGTTTAGTCAAACAAGTTGAGTTTTAGGAGTTAGACGATTAGAGTGTTTTAGGATTGGAATTTAGGAAGAAAATGTCAATCTGTGGCCTTTGTTGTTCGAGCCGGTAGGTCCGAAAAGGGTGGCCTCGAAGAGGCATTTATGCACCTTACCACCTAAGATCATCTGGTCTGGGATGGTATTTCTGAAAGCTCGTTACACGGACAGCATCGAAAGTCATGGACAATTCCTTAATGGCCTTTAGAATCTGAATGAGTAAGTACATTTCATTGTGGACAGAAAATTTGTAATCAAGGGTTCTCTAGAAAGCCATAAATTCCAAAGAACACTCTGATTATGTTTTCACGAACTATTTCACTCTAACTTATAAGGCAATAAACTTTGAAACTGAACACAGTCAAAAATTATTTTGGTCTTAGTTAGAATTTATTAAAAAAAACTCTCTTGCTTGGGGACAAGCAAAGCACAAGTGTGGGGTGTTTGACAACGCCTAGTGATATTGCATATTTTAGTCGTTGTTGAGCCCTATTCTTAGTGAAATTATGTCATATATATCGTGGTATTCTCACTTTTCGTGCCAGTACTTGTTTGGAAGAAAATAATGAAAACAGGGACCAAAAGCGTACAAATTGGAGGAAGTTTGGAGAAGAAGGAAAAATCAGGAAAATACGTACGCGCGCCGCGGGAACCAAGAAGGCACGACGCGGATACAAGGTGGTGGAACAAAATTCAAAGTCCGAAGAAACGGGGATAAAACCCTACGCACGCCGCGGAAATCATAAATGCGCGGCGCGGTTGCGTAAAATTTGCAACTATAAATAGAGGTGTTTTCAGCCGAAAACCCGAGCAAAACCCTGTTGAAAAATCGACCGTAGAGGCTCTTTGACTCCAAGAACTCGTTTCCAGCAACTACCTTTTGGTATTTCAGGTTTTTATGTTTAATTTCTTTTTAAGTTTAGTAGTAGCATTAGTGGCTAGGGTTTGTGGGAGTGACAACCACTGACCTTGAGCATTTTAGTTACTGTTTTTCAGTTCTTGTTACTGTATTGGATGATTGGAAACTGTTTTGGGTTTATAATAATCATTTGGTTACAAGTAATATTGGTTGGTTTTTCGGTGTTTGATGCTTGATATTGGATTGTGTTTGTTTGTTTAATGTTTGGATGTGTTTATGACCTTGTTGGGACTGTTTTCCCTTACTGATTTCAGTAGCCAACTAGGTTAGCTTTTAGGTTTGAACTCTAGCCAGTGACTGTCATTTAGACTTTCAGTTATTGGTTCAGTTTATGCCTTGTGGTTGTTTATTTCTTTGGATGCCTTTTTTTGCTTCTGAAGCAGAGATGTACTTCTGATTTCAGAAGGTAACTAGGTTTGGTTGAAACTTAGCTTAGTCTATGCTTGTTTTGAGATTGTTTGGTTTACGTTTTAGGGGATCAGTAGTCAAAAGTTTTGGAACTAAGTCCTCTGACTATAGCGTGAGACTATAGTTGGTAATCTATCACCTGACTTGACCACGTAACTCCTGCGGATCGACCCTGACTTCCACTGTGCTAAGTGTGTGTGTTAGATTTTCTTATTTTTGACCGCATGACGACCGCTGCGATGTCATCAAACACCCCACACTTGTGCCTTGCTTGTCCCCAAGCAAGAGAGTTTTTAACAAATTCTAATAAAGACTCAAACAATTGTTGAATGCGTTCAATTTCAAAGCTTATTGTCCTAAGGGTTAGAGTGAAATAGTTTGTGAAAACATAATCGGAATATTCTTTGGAATTCATGACTTTCTAAAGAACCCTTGATTACAAATTTTTTGTCCACGATGAAGTGTACGTACTCATTCAGATTCTAAAGGCCATTAAAGAACTGCCCATGACTTTCGATGTTGTCCGTGTAGCGAGCTTTCAGAAATACCATCCCAGACCAGACGATCTTAGGTGGTAAGGTGCATAAGGCCCACCCATTTTAGACCTACCGGCTCGAACAACAAAGGCCACTGATTGACAACTCATTCCTAAATTCCAATCCTAAAACACTCCAATCTTCTAACTCCTAAAACTCAACTTATTTGAGTAAACTAGTAGCATGATCACAACTACATAGTATTTCTTGAAAAATATCAATGCTATAAACATTCAGAAACTATTCGTTTCAAAATTACAATCTATTAAAAATTTTGAAAAATTGCTAAAAATTTAAAACCTGACTCATTTCCCGCAAAAATTTCAAAAACACTCTTTCGACCGTCCACACCCCACACTTAAAACCGTACAGCGTCCCCATTGTACATAAAAATATTTCAGAACTAAGGAGAAAGAGTTACCCCTTAGACTGTAGGTTGCTCGATTGTCACAGGTACAAAACACGAACAAAAGTCCTCGACTCAGAATTCAGTAGTTGTAGTGCAACAGTGAAACACGCCGGTGGTCAAGGCAAGTGGAGGGGGCACGGTGACCCCACACTTGCTTGAAACAACTCCTCCATTTGGTATTACATGCATCGCTCACAAAGACATTAAATGCAAACAGAAAAACAACTAAATAAAATATAAACAAACGGAAAATAAAGATAGTGTCATAGGTATGGTACATATATATCCAAAAAAAATAGAAAAATACATCAATCGCTACGAGGTGGCCTAGAAGGACCTGCCTCATGATCGTGGGCTCGAGCTGGGAATGGTCGGGGGCGTCGTCCCTGCTGGGTGGCCATCTCCAAAAGTACCTCCCCAATCCACTCTAGCTGCTCCTCGATCCGAGAAACTCGATCCTGCAATCGGCTGAGAGCTGTCGCCTCCTGCTGCTGTAGCTGTGGTGGTGGAACCGGTGGTGCTACCCTCTGGCGTCGCCTGGGAGGACCTACCTCGTGGCCTGGTCGTGATGCCCTGGCGACCTCTGTCGCTACTCTCATATATCGTCATGGCTGTAGCTGCTGGATCAGATGCATGTTCTCCAGCGCCCGTGCCGATGTACGGGCCGGAGGAATCGCCGTCAGGGAGGCCATGGTAGCAGCAGTGAGCAATATGTAAGATCGGGCCAGGCGGGTGATGTAGTGCCCGCCGCCCAAGGGACTGCTGGCTAACGCACCCACTGCCCGGGTGGATAGTGAGACTGCTAAGGCATACGGGAGGTGGAGGAACCTGGTAGGGTCGAGAAGCACCCACATATAAGTCATGTCCTCACCGGACACCTTCTCCCCCTCCCTCTGCATGATAGAGGTGGTGACGATGCGGTGCATGAGCCAGTGAAGCGGGTTGCGGAGCTAGCTCTCCCTGGCCGACCCCGCCTCGAAGTAGACATTGGATAATGGTGCCCAAATAGCAGCATTGGCCTCCCTCTCGGGCTGCCCCTGAATACACGCATGAAAGAATGGCGTGAAGTGTAGGCTCTGGAGGTCCTCCTCCGTGTATATTCCTGTGCGTCTCCTGAACTCCCTAGGACTGCACTCCCTGGGGACTCCCCCCAATCGAAAACGGACTAGCCTAGATCTAGCCTCTGTCGACGCCGGTGCGTAGCGGACCGTGGAAAGGAACTCCAGAAGAAGCCCGGCCTCCCTCAAAATATCCCGGTCCAAAATGGTCGCCTCCAAAACCCGGCGACCCGTATGTGTATCCCTCCTCTGAACATGCTCGATCGAACTCTCCAGCTCAGCGGGGAACTGGAGAAAAGGGTGGTCAAGTCTGAAAGACATCTGCCCAAAACAGCCACCAAATTTTTTTTTACAAAATAAGTCCTTTTCTTCCCCACCGAACCGCGGCGCGGCGAGCGACTGTTGCGAAATCCAAACCTATTCTCACTGATTTTCACTTGTTAACTCGATCCAAATACACTACAAGGTAGCCTAAGCACCAACTAGCCCCTCTAGGGTGATCAATTGGCAAACAAAACACCCTACGAGCTAGCATTGCCGATTTCTAAGTTTTTCAGTTTTTTGGAGAAATCAACCAAATTCACTGCCTAATTGCTAGTTCTAACAAGTAAAAACTAGTTAGAATGACATACCTCGATAGTGGGAATAAAATGAACGAGAAAAATGCGAGAAAAACGTCGGATGATCGGAGCTCTGAGGCGCGGCGTGGGTTTGTGTGTGTGAAAAGTGATTGCGACGTACCTTTTTAAAGAAGAAAACCGACTGATCGATTCCCGCGTCGTGGGAAAGGTGTGACCGCGTCGCGCGTGCTCCCAAATCAACCCCTGCGCATCGGGTTGGTTTACGATCCCGCGGCACGTAAAACACATCACCGCAGCGCGGTCTTCAAAAATTCAAATTCCTTCATAACAATCCCACACATGCCTTGGACCAATTACACCTGCAATGATGATGATACTATCTTCCTAATTACTCCTAAGAAATACAGTACTTACCTATAAAGGATGGGTTGCCTCCCAACAAGCGCTAAGTTTAACGTCTTCAGCCAGACGGAGAGTCCTTCTACAGCTACGGTGGATCGTACGCCTTCTTCCTTTGCGGATTTTCAGTCACCACCGTCCCTTCGTTGTCCACATACTCCTTCAGCTTTCCTGGATCGAATGGCTTGCCGGTTCTCCTACTGCTGCTCGGTTGCCGTCTTCCAATTAATTCCCGTGAGTGCTTGGAGGTAGCTTTGAACCTCCAAGCTCGATCCTTCCTTCTATATCTCTTCAAGATCACATGTTTGATGTGGAGTGTGCCCAATGCTGCTTCCAGTAGCTGTTTTGCACCTCGTTTGTTTGTCACATATTGCATGTTGTCGTTAGTTTGTAATTTTGGCTTGCAGTACCAATAGAAATTTTCCAATCGAATGGGATCGGAAGGCAACATATCAGGGTGCTTCCATATGTCCTCATCGATGGTATTGATTACATCTAATTTTCCATTCATGAATGGATCATGAGTGGCGATAAAATAATGTTTATTGTTTTCTGATTCGTTTGATTTTCAATGAGATTAATGAATCTAATGACCAGATCTGCAGTTTTACTTTTGTTCTTTAAGAAGAAAACCCATGTGAAACGTGAGTAATCATCAATAATAACTAAACAGTAAGAACTGCGATTGAGACTGAGAACATTAACTGGGCTAAATAGATCCATGTGAATCAGCTGAAGAATTGAATCAATGGAATTGATCTGCTTGGGATTATGTGATTTTCTGTGATATTTGCCTTGAGCACAGGCAACACATTTCTCGAATATGATGAAGTCCTTGATTGTAAGTCCTGCAACCATGTTGTTCTTTGCAAGACGATTCAGATTCTTTACGTTGGCATGACCAAGACGTTTATGCCATGACATCGCAGCGGTCGTCGTGCAGTCAAAAATAGTAAAATAAACCTAACACACACTAGTATAGCGGTAGTCAGGGTCGATCCACAAGAGTTACGTGGTCAAGGTAGTCAACAGATTACCAACTGTAGTGTCACTTCTACAGCCAGAGGATCTAGTTGCGACTTTTACCAAAAACAATCCCGAAATCACAAATCCAAGAATTCCAAAAACTAATTCCAATCCAATTCAACTTCTAAACTAACGTGAGTTACTGAAATCAGAAAGTAGAGTCTAAATTCAGAAACACAATAACCATCCAACACAATCAAACATCCAAAATTCATCCAAAAGCATAAAATACCGAAAAGAGAGCAATTAACAATAACCGAATGATTAACTATTAAAAACTCAGATCCACTTGTTCCAAAACAGAAAACATGAAATTTAGAAACTAAGAACCAAGTTGTCACACCCAATAACACTAGCCAAATCTACCAAAGCTACTAAACTAATTGGAAATTAAAAGAGAAAACATAAAATACCAATTATGGTTGCTGAAAACTGAAACTCGGAGTTAAAGAAGCCTTGGGAGTCGTTCCTATGCCAGGTCTTTGCTGCATTTTTCGACCTAGAACCCTCTATTTATAGTTTTGAAAAATAAAAGACTGCGCCGGGCGTACTTAGAATCCGAGGCGCGCGCGCTGGTTTATCCTCGTTTTCTCGGCATTTGAATCTTCTGCACCGCCTCATTGCTGAGTCAGCGTGTCGCGCGCTTGTGCATACCCGCGGCGCGCGTGCGAATTCGACTGTTTTGTCTTTATCTTCAAACTTCTTCCATTTTGTACGCTTTTAGCCCCTGTTTACATCATTTCTTTCCAAACAAGCACCGGCACAAAAAGTGAGAATACCACAGCATATATGATATAAATTCACCAAGACTAGGGCTCAACAACGACTAAAATACTTGATATTACTAGGCGTTGTCATGCCACAACATAGCGCTTTGTTCTGCAGCTCTTGAGATAAGCAGGTCATATTTTCTGGAGTGTTGTGATTCATGTCGATGATGTAAGCATTGCTTTTTCGTTCTGATCGAACAAGAATCCACTCCTCTGGAATGACTACGTCGGGCTTGAGAATCAAACATTCTTTCTTTGTGAAGTGGGTTGAAAAACCCTTGTCGCAGATTTGAGAAATGCTCAGCAGACTATGCTTGAGCTCAGGTATGAAATTGACATTCTCAAATTTCAATACACCATTCGACACCGTTCCTCTTTGTGTGATCATCCCTTTTTCACCTCCGGCAAACCAAACACATCCCCCATTAAATTTTTCAATGTCGTGAAGTTGGGACATATCACCTGTCATGTGCCTAGAACAGCCACTGTCAACATACCAAGGTCTGCTGATATTCATCCGTAACTGTTCCTGCACAAGTTGCGGGATCAATTAGATTTAGGCACCCAGTCCATACGGAAGCTGGGGTTACCTTCACTATCAACACATCTAACTGATTCAAATCTCATGTCATGTTGATCAAATATTAGTGAAACATTCGAAAAAGATTTAACACTGCCTTTAGGTCTTACAAAAGCTGGGGAACATTTACATTTGAAGTAGAACCAGAACTACTAGAAGTTCATTCATGAAAAGACTTAGGTCTTACAAAAGTTGGTAAGACATAGTTACTTCTTGAAGCAGTTTGATTCCAGGCATTCGTGTTATTTTGATTTTTCTTTCTAGAACGTAACCTTGAGGGTTTTCTCTTATGAGATTTCCCTTTTGGTACATTCTGAACGTGTTCATTTTGAGAAGCATACATGTGTCGGGGACAATTTCTGGCTATGTGACCGGCAATTCCACAGTTAAAACAAGTCTGTCTTTTCAAAGGTACATTGGAATTCTGTTCAGGTCCAGATTTAAACAAGTTATTTCCACACACACACAAGCATGCAATAGGTTTATCAACTAAGACATTTTTCCTAGCAGTTTTAAATCAACATCACACAAAGTTTTAGAATCAACAAAAGTCTTAGAGTCAAGTTTCACATCAGCACACAAATTAACAGAATTAGTCTTCAAACAAATTTTATCATAATTAAAAGCAGGCGAGTCTTTAACTTCCTCAATCTTCGATTTTAATTTCAGAACTCTCAGCGGTGCAAAATGTATTCTTTTGAATGTAATTTGATAGAAAACATTCTTCTGATTCTTCAGTGTCTGGGAATGGAGTAAAATTATTATTATACGGAGGAGGAACATCACCTATACCCAATACCTTCACCTTGTATGTTTGACCAAACAGTTTGTTTTTCAAGTATAGTTTTAACTACTTCACTAGATACATAAACTTTCTTAAAAGTTGATTGAACTTTTTCAAATTTTGATTTTAATGTATTTAGTTCAGCAGTCAAATTAGCAATATCTTCATTTGCAAACTTAAGATAGCAATTTCTTATGGTAATTTCATCTTGAATTTTGAGATAATCAGAAGTTTTGACATCTAAGGCTTCCTGAAGGGGTCTTAATCTTCTATTGTATTTATCAACAAGGTTTTCCATTTCAAAAATTTCTCTAACTAAGTTCTCATTCAATTCACGATATTTGGCAATTTTATCAATGCAAGACTGAGAACAACAAGAAATTTCACTAACCTCATCACCAGCTGGAGTAGTAGAGACCATAAAAGCGAACTGCAAGTCCATTATCTCTCCTTCAGCAGCATCCACGTCCATCTCTCCTTCAATCTGTGCCAGGTGAGCTCTACCCTCTCCATTCAAGTTCAGGTCCTGCAACTGATCCTCCCAGGTGAATTGCTGAGCTACCATCGCCCTTTCAGCATTCTAAGGATGAGCAACTTCACGATTTGTTGCAACAGGTACCATGGTTCTGTCTGGATTCTCCATTCTTGGCTTGGTACACTCACGAGCAAAATGACCTAGCTCGTTGCAGTTGAAACACCGTATATTAGCTTTTCCAAAACTCACCGTCCTCTCACGTTGTTGTTCACACAGCTGTTTCTTCCTGTTCTTTGAGTGAATTTCTTGGCCCTGTACACCGCCATAGCAATGTCCCAAGAAATGTCCATCTCTTCCAAGTCATCTGGATTGATTTGATTAAGGTCTCCAGCAGTCATATGATGAAACAGATCACCAGCAACCAAGGCATTGTAACAGTTAAGGAGACTAGCCATCATTCCAAGATTCTCTTCAACACCTTTAGAAAGATTTTGAGCAAGAATTGGGGTCTTGACAGAAGAAGCAGCAACAGAAGGAGCTTGAGGTGCCATAGAAGATGAACCAGGCTGAAATTGAGCTTGAACTTTAGTAGTGGCTTGACCAGTAGTTTGAACAGAGAAAGCATTGTTTGTTGAAGTCCCAATGTTAGCAGACTGGTACGAGCTAACAGGATTCATTTCCCTCTGTTTGTCATCCATCTCACAAGATTTTATAATAGTCATAATCTCAGAAAGTGAGAGTCTAGCCAAGTCTTTGGTTTTCTTGATGACCGCCATGTTCATGTCCCAGCTTCTAGGAAGAGCATTGAGAAGCTTCTTGTTTACATCAATCTTTGGAAATGTGATCCCAGCAGTGGACAACTCAGTATGTAGAGTGATGAAACGTTGTAGCTGGGCTTCAAGAGATTCTCCAAGGATGTGATTAAACATATTAAATCTTTGACGAAGCATATCTTTCATGCTTTGCTTCATATCCTCATTTCCTTCATAGATATCAATCAAAGCGTCCCACAAAGATTTAGCAGTCGTGTATTCACGAAAACCCTGAGCAATTTCAGGAGAAAGTGCCATAGAGAGTGTAGCAAGTGCTCTTTGATCAGGTTCCACTTTCTCAAAGTCCAAGTCAGAGTATTTTTCAAACGGTTTATCAGACACAACTTCGCCTCTAGTCACGGTAATTCTAATTGGTGGACGTAAGAAACTTTTCCACAGCTTGACATCTTTCATTTTGATATATACTGTTCAAACCTATATTTCTATTCGGTAAATCCTTCAGCTTAGTTTAAACAGGGAATCCGGGTAACGGTACCCATAACGGAATCGAGATCGTTATTAACGTTTGAAATAGCGGGATCTATTGGGAATAATTTTTTGAAAACACTTCGAAAAATTAAATCACAAAATTTAAATCGCAAAATTAAATGCGAATGAACCAAACAACGAGTCAAAGCACCGAACAATCTATCAACAGAACAAAATGGAGCAAAAAGCAATTTAAGCGAATAGGAAGCTGGACCAATCAAAAAGTACCGAACCAAGAAACTTAACCGATTAACCACAAAAGCCAATCAATTAAAACCACCGAGCAACAAGCCAATCAACAAGCCGAGCAATCACCGAACAACTTTTCTAGAAAAACAACCGAGCAACTCGACAAGTAACTTGAGCCGAACAACTAACCGATCAATCAAGCTGACCGATTAATCAATCAATTAATTCTGAAACCCTAAAGCACCGAACACACAATTTGGGCTGGCCGAGTAACACACTTAATGGGCCGAGAAACACCAAAGCTGACCGAATAACCACTAGAAACCCTAGTCACCAGGCGCCGCCACCGAACAACACTAGAAAACCCTAAATCGCAATTCCGCCGCCGAACAACCTCCAATAGCGTGACTGAGTAACCCAAAACTCGCACAAACAGATCCGTAACACACGTTTTCGGATCAAAAACAATTTTTGGATGATTTTTAAGTTGAAGATTCAAAGAACTCGATGAACTTCAAGAACAAAAACACCAAAAACACTCTAAAACAGTCCAAAAACGGATCAAACTCTCAAAAACTTCAAAAATCTCCAAGAACAATGAAAAGATTTATACCAAAATCAAGCTCTGATACCAATTGTAGGTCCACAATAATCCTAGATCTAAATGATATCAATCCAATCACAAGAACAATAAGAACAAGGAGATTAAACTTCAATGCACACCTTTGATTAATCAAATGGTCTAGTACATAAGTTTGTTTGGTTGCCAAGAACACTCAAATTCTCTCTCCATTTAGCACACAATTCGATGACAACCAACCTTCTAATGGTGGCTCCTTAAGCCTTAAATACTCTATGCCTAAAACCCTAGCAAACCTAAGCCTATGGAACAAAAAACAAGCCCACAAGGAGTTGTCGACCAAAGGACCAAACCGAACAACATGGTTGTTCGGTTCACACCGAATAACCCAATAAAGCCTACAATCTTTATACTTCAACACTTTTAGTCCCTATAAATAAAAGATTAAACCAACTAAAATTAATTCCTAACAGCCTGCTTCAGGGATCAGCCTCAGAGGGAGGCGAACGCAGTCGTTTGGGCATTCATGTCCGATGAGCCGTTTGAGGCCGGATCGGCCAAGGAGAGCCAGCTTCGGGATCCACTTCATCGATTGATGCACCGTATCATATCTACCTCCATCATGCAGAGGAGGGGATGCAAGAAGGTGTCTGGGGAGGACATGTTCTACATGTGGGTCCTCTCTGATTCAAACAGGTTCCTCCTGCCGTACGCACTAGCGGTTTCACTGACGACCCGGGCAGCGGGCGTATCTGCCAGTAGTCCTATGGCCGGTGGACACTTCGTTACCCGCCTGGCCCGATCTTATGGTATTTTGACGGCTGAGGTTATTGCTAGCATGGCACCAATCGAGCCCTCGCGGGCCTCGGTACCTTATCTGGATGTGACAACTGTCAAATTAAGTCAACTCAAGTCAACTCAAGTCAACCAGAGCGTACATTAGGTCAATATGTGAAATGTAAGTTTCATAATCTACACGATATATTATTGGATATTATAATACTGCATATGCTAATTCAAATCAATTATACGAACAAACCCTGCTGAGCTAGATGTTTTTAATATAAAATAAAAAAAATTTACGTCGTGAATAGTATCCGACGTGAATAGTGAATGGTAAAATTTAAAACTCGTCCGAATATTACAATGTTTATATCAAAACGTAGACAAAAATAGGACGGTTCCAAATATATAGTTTTATTTTTACCAAACGTTATACATAAAAAGTTATGATTGAAAAAAACGTATAATTTAACTTGAAAGCGACATTTAATAATATATTTATAAAAAAATTATTAAATTTTTTTTTTCAATTTCTCCATCCACTGGTGGAGACCAAAAAGGAGTTGTGTTTCTTTTTTTTTTAATATATATATATATATATATATATATATATATATATATATATATATATATATATATATATATATATTTTTTTTTTTTGCAATATATATATATATATATATATATATATATATATATATATATATATATATATATATATATATATATATATATATATATATAAACCATTTTCAATTGTCTGCACCTAACGTTGAAAAACAACTTTAATGAATTATAAATTTTATTTTTATATTAAAATGGGCTCCACTTCATTATTTAATCCAATTTTACATTTTCTACCCTCAAAGAATTCGTATTTTCATTTCAAACATTACGTATTCAATACGTATTGTTAAGTTTATCAAAAATATTATGTCGTTTTATAAAACGAGAAATTTACCGTCAAAACCGTATCGTCGATACGAACAATCTGATGTCAAAATTTAATATTTTTGATATTAGTTTCATATTTAATATTTTCTTTTTCTTTAAAATGAAAATATATTTACATTTTAACCCTATATTTTTATTAAACTTACAATTAATACCCTTTCGTTAATTCGTTAAAGACGTTTATTTAAAAAGTTGATATTATTAAACTACGATTTTTGTAGATTATAGTTTTATAAACAAAAATTATTCGTTTTATATAAAAAAACTATTTAATCTATTTAAAGAGTATTTTAAGGGTATATTTTGTCATAATCAAATTCTAAAAGCCATAAAAGTCAAATATCTGTATCTTGAGGGCCGCAATACGAAAATAAACCTACTATAAATAGAGGCTCAAATCCTCTCATTTCTCACAACTCATATCTCGATCTCTATATCACTACATAGTATTGTTAGAATATTCTTCAATATATATAGAAATATACGAAGAATGAGCGTTAGAAGAAGCTATTTCAGTTATAAATATAGTGAGTTCGAGTTAGAAGCACCAAGAGTCGGGCGATCTAACAACAGTTGGCGATAAGATCCTAGTCGACATTGAGGTGAGTTCATACCCCTTCTTTTTATCTTTATTCAAGTTTTTAAGGGGGAGAATACAAGTTATACTATAAAAATAGTTATTTATACTCATTTATAACAATAGTAAACGAAATGCGAATTTTGTAAACATCATTAAGAAATTCAATTATAATTCCAAAAATAATATCGAATGATCTACTTACGAGGGCGGTGTCTAGGCCGATCATTTGGGCTAGGTTGTTGGATTTCCGAAAGGCTTATACGTTGAAAGGGTCCTGCCTCCTCATTTGATCTTCTACCTGGCCGTTCTTTATTTGATAGTCATGAAATATTATATTGGAATCAATAAAGGGTATAACCAATTTATTACACCACTATCGTGGAGAATATAACTTAAAAGAAGTTCTTTATAACCATCTAAATAAGTTATTTCACATATATTTGTAAATATATGTTTTTCACAACGGAATACTAAATAATAAACTATTATAGGAATAGTTTGTTGATACAAATGTTACTATGACGTTTTAAAGAAGACAAATAATTATATAAAATATATAATTATTATACATTACTATATTATCATGGGAAAAATGATAATGGACAAATACAAAGGTTTTTCATATACAAACTTTAACAAGTTGATTGATATATACATTTTTGTGAGACGGGTCTTCACAGTACTTATTTAAGTACATACTATAAGTCCTGAAATTTATAACCAGAGTCTCGGTAAGAGAGCGTGATATTTGTGTATAGATCTATACGGGATTGACAACCCCGCACCTGAGCTACTAGCTACAGCTAGTCCTACATGGTCACAGTATGGTTATCGGACGTCTCACTTGGGAAATCAACTTTATAAATTGTTTACGTGGAAATATACATTTTCAAAGGTTTTATACTACAAACTACGCTATACATTTTAGTCTTTGGATTTTTAAGACTTGGATACATTCATAAGAAAATATGGGATTTTCTTGGAGAACAATACTACCTTTTACAAGGAAAGAGATTCCTCATATAAGTTTTATGGAATTAAAACTACAATTAGTCTACGAGTAAACATGTATTTACACTGTTTCATACAACAATAAAACTATGTAATACTATTTTCAAGTATAGAAATACTTATACATTTACGGCCGTTGGGTTTTAAGACTAGGAGTCATTTATAAGAAAATATTGGATTTTCTGGTTTCAAACATTATCTTTTTACAAGGAAAGAGGATTATGGATTTTCTCATACAAAAATCTTATGAACTCACCAACGTAATGTTGACACTCTTTCAAACTACTTGTATTCTCAGGAAATTTATAAGGTAACTACAACCTTTGACGATGGGTCGCTATGGCATCATACTATGTATTTTGATATCATATTGTAATTGTATTTAAAACGTACAATCTTTTGAACTCTTGTAACATTTACAATTATGTATATGATGGATGTGTTTGCTTTGATCACTATTGTACAAACGTTGTTGTGATACTGTTCATGAAGTCATCCACCCTCAGACGTTTCCGCCATCGTGGTTTGGGGGTGTGACAGATTGGTATCAGAGCATTGTTTATAGTGAACTAAGTATATCAATCCATTTAAGATATACAACTATAAATACAATGGGACTAAAACTCTCTAAAACAATCTGTACAAAGTATACTTTGAAATACAATGATATTTTTATAAAGTATAAGTACAAGTACATACATACTAGAACAGTGTCATAACCAGAACAATACAAGAGTAATAAGATGAGTTGAACACTACGAGTAGGCCTAGGTAGTTATGTGATCATACCTAGGACAGATAGAGCCTGATCAACTGTATTTGTCCAAGGTATGACTAACATGTACTTAGAAATAGTCGTAGTGAACAACAAATCTAAAAAAACTTACCAAGAACCATATACAAAGAAAACACTAAAACAAAATATAAAGCTAAAATACTACAGGAGTATTTTATAATACTATAGAACCATACATCTAGACACTTTATGTACCTCTTATACCCCTATCCTTACATAGTAGACCTGACAATTCGATAATACCTGACCAATAACTATTATCGAAAACCTACCATCATCCCTACCAACGGCCATTAAACTAATATTGGTATAAATTCAATCTGAAAGCCGAAGGCGGGCTATGTCACCTGCCAAGTCTTCTGGGTTCTCTTCACTTGTGATCTTGAGAAAATCATGGTTAAAACCACTCATAGCAGAAACAGAAGGCAGAGATTGTTGCTGTGTATGGGTCCCTGATGAAGCTTCCTCCCTCTTCTGAACCTTTCTTTTCTTGTAAACAGCCTTAAAGGCAGCTTGCCTCAATCTCTTTGTGGTATCAGTTATCTTCGAACTGGAACCCTCGACTATTGCTCTTTTCTCGTTCTCTAGACCAAGTATTACGTCTGCTCTACTAGGATTTTTATCAAATTCCTGTTGCATAAATACTTTCAGTCATTATAATCTCATGGCATTAAAATTTTGGAGAAAGAAATACAATTCTTAACCTGAGTATGGTTAATAAGAGTTTGTAAACTCTTAATCTGTCGTCGAGGCCAACTTTTGATGCCTAACTTCCTACAGCGTTGCTTCAACTGTGTTGATCCAACGTTGAGTTCCCTTGCAGCTTCCAAAATGGCCTTATCAAAATGCATGGATATTGTTTCCTTACTCAACGCATGTCCAGAACCCCTTTTTCTACGAATTTTAAAGGTTCTTGGAATCGAGGTTGAAACGTTTTCATTTTGGATCAATTATGTATGATCCTGATCACTAACACTTTCATTGTTACCTATTATGGGTAATAGTTCTTGATTTCCAAAATCAACCATAAACCCAGAATTCTCATTCTTGAAACTTTCTAAGTTACCTTGGATCAATTGAAAATGATACTGATATTGAAAACCACCCATGCACTCAGGATTCCCTGAAGCGAGCCCGATAGTGTCATCATGGATCGACTGTATTTGATCCTGATTTTGAATGTCAGTTAAAAACTCCCGATTTGTTAAATCTACTCCACTATGCAGCATGGGCACGTTCATGCTTAGATTATAATTAGTAAGATCATCTTCGAATGGATCTATGTATAACGTATGTTAGATAATTAAGCAAAACAAACATAAAGCTTAAGAAAATGACTTAACCTGGAAGTATACATTGAGATTGCCCAACAGCGATGTTTTGATTTAAAGGCAGTGGATCTTCAGGGAGAATACCCATCAGAGGAAAAACTTCACGATCATCTTGAAGTTGATCCAGCGGTAATATATCTGGAAAATCTATACCTCACATGGTTTAAAACAAAATCAAAACGCTAGAGAAATGAATAAGAAATAAAAGGAGTTAAGGATATTATAATTACCAGACTCCAGTAGAGGTATCTGATTAAACGATAGGGAGGTACCCTCTTCCCTTAGGAAATTCCGCTCAGCGTTTGACAAGTTTTCCATATGAGATCTGTTTTCCATGCCTCGATTGAAAATCTGAGATTATATAAGAATAACCTAGTAGTAGGAAAGAATGAGACTGAAAAGATCTTAGATATAAATGATGATACATACCCGTTTATATAGCATCTTACAGCAGGAACTGAAAGGACAACTCACGTTCTTAATACCGAAATTCAAAATATCTACAGTAGATGCAATCTTTTCACCACCCTAAGTGATATATTTTCCAAATTGGCGGCTTGACTCCGATGAGGACGGGATAACGAAAAGACATTTTTTTAAATATGTATATATATATATATATATATATATATATATATATATATATATATATATATATATATATATATATATATTCTGATAACGGAAATAGTTCAAAGAATAGTTAATTCAATTATATAGTAATCTAATCATAAATAATGAATTAGAACCTACTCATCTAGCATCTGTAGAGCTCGTGGTTCACCTGTTTCTTACATGTTTCCTTCCATCCTACTAGTATCAACTGTAAAATGACATCACATATCATATCTTAAACATGCTTAGGCATCTCCATAATATTTAACTCAAATGATTAAGAAATCAATAGCTAATACAAATCACAATTAGAGAATATCATATGTTATCAAACCGAAACTCTAGATTTCACGATTTTACTAAGTCAACCGTTAAAACGTCACAATATTCGAACTCAATACAACAAATATTAGCAACCTACATATGAGTTGAACCAATGCATACTTTCAGATTTGGACATCTAGGGTTTGAAACCCTAACACTCAAAATTTCTAACCTTGTGAATTAAGAACTCGAGAACACGTTTCGGGCGTTAAACCAAACCTTCCCAAAACTTCTCCTACACAAAACTCTTGATCAAAATAACCAAAATTGGCACCTTTTACTTTGAAAATAACCTAAGAGGATTTTTGATTTGTAAATGGGGTAAATAAGGAAAGTAGCCTAAATAACCCCGCTAACACAGGTTAGCGACACTAACCATTAAAGTTGGCATTGTTAACTTTTAAAAATCCGACCCGTACTCTGAAACCCGACCCGTGTAAGTCTACCGGATACTACTGGATGCTACAGTAACTAGAACACGAACCGTGTTCATAAGCATGACCGTGTAACTCCTACAAGGCCAAAACAGTTTCAATACACGACCCGGGAGGACCAGTGTAACTCCTCTTTGATATCTTTAAGGTTTAAACTCCTTCTAAATGAGTTTCAAATCCTCCTAAGTCATATAACAACCTAGTACTCTTATTAACTCAAGTTTACTTACCAAAATTTTATGACATTAAACTCCAAAATCAAATCGATGGAAAACTGAGAAGTACCAAGCGTGGACTTGAATTTATCTAGGAACGTGAGGACCAAATGAAACAGAAATACTCACAACTCTTCACAAAGCCTTGAGAATCTATTCAAAGTGCTAAATTTCGGGACGAAATTCCTTCTAACGGGTAGATAATGTGACAACTATCAAATTAAGTCAACGAAAGTCAACTCAAGTAAACTCAAGTCAACCAGAGCGTACATTAGGTCAATATGTGAAATGTAAGTTTCATAATCTACACGATATATTATTGGATATTATAATACTGCATATGCTAATTCAAATCAATTATACGAACAAACCCTGCTGAGCTAGATGTTTTTAATATAAAATATAAAAAAATTACATCGTGAATAGTATTCGACGTGAATAGTGAACGGTAAAATTTAAAACTCGTCCGAATATTACAAATTTTATATCAAAACGTAGACAAAAATACGATGGTTCCAAATATATAGTTTTATTTTTACCAAACGTTATACATAAAAAGTTATGATTGAAAAAAAACGTATAATTTAACTTGAAAGCGACATTTAATAATATATTTATAAAAAAAATTATTAAATTTTTTTTTTCAATTTCTCCATCCACCGGTGGAGACCAAAAAGGAGTTGTGTTTCTTTTTTTTAATATATATATGTAAACCATTTTCAATTGTCTGCACCTAACGTTGAAAAACAAGTTTAATGAATTATAAATTTTATTTTTATATTAAAGTGGGCCCCACTTCATTATTTAATCCAATTTTACATATTCTACCCTCAAAGAATTCGTATTTTCATTTCGAACATTACGTATTCAATACGTATTGTTAAGTTTATCAAAAATATTATGTCGTTTTATAAAACGAGAATTTACCGTCAAAACCGTATCGTCGATACGAACAATCTGATGTCAAAATTTAATATTTTTGATATTAGTTTCATATTTAATATTTTCTTTTTCTTTAAAATGAAAAATGTATTTACATTTTAACCCTATATTTTTATTAAACTTACAATTAATACCCTTTCGTTAATTCGTTAAAGTCGTTTATTTAAAAAGTTGATATTATTAAACTACGATTTTTATAGATTATAGTTTTATAAACAAAAATCATTTGTTTTATATAAAAAAAAATATTTAATCTATTTAAAGAGTATTTTAAGGGTATATTTTGTCATAATCAAATTCTAAAAGCCATAAAAGTCATATATTTGTATCTTGAGGGCCGCAATACGAAAATAAACCTACTATAAATAGAGGCTCAAATCCTCTCATTTCTCACAACTCATATCTCGATCTCTATATCACTAGATACTATTGTTAGAAGATTCTTCGATATATATAGAAATATACGAAGAATAAGTAGCTATTGCAGTTATAAATATAGTGAGTTCGAGTTAGAAGCTCGAAGAGTCGGGCGATCTAACAACAGTTGGCGATAAGATCCTATTCGACATTGAGTTGAGTTAATACCCCTTCTTTTTATCTTTATTCAAGTTTTTAAGGGGGAGAATACATGTTATACTATAAAAATAGTTATTTATACTCATTTATAACAATAGTAAACGAAATGCGAATTTTGTAAACATCATTAAGAAATTCAATTATAATTCCAAAAATAATATCGAATGATCTACTTACAAGGGCGGTATCTAGGCCGATCATTTGGGCTAGGTTGTTGGATTTCCGAAAGGCTTATACGCTGAAAGGGTCCTGCCTCCTCATTTGATCTTCTACCTGGCCGTTCTTTATTTGATAGTCATGAAATATTATATTGGAATCAATAAAGGGTATAACCAATTTATTACACCACTATCATGGAGAATATATCTTAAAAGAAGTTCTTTATAACCATCTAAATAAGTTATTTCACATATATTCGTAAATATATGCTTTTCACAACGGAATACTAAAAACAAACTATTATAAGAATAGTTTGTTGATACAAATGTTACTATGACGTTTTAAAGAAGACAAATAATTATATAAAATATATAATTATTATACATTAGTATATTATCATGGGAAAAATGATAATGGACAAATACAAAGGTTTTACATATACAAACTTTAACAAGTTGATTGATACATACATTTTTGTGAGACGGGTCTTCACAGTACTTATTTAAGTACATACTATAAGTCCTGAAATTTATAACCAGAGTCTCGGTAAGAGAGCGTGATATTTGTGTATAGATCTATACGGGATTGACAACCCCGCACCTGAGCTGCTAGCTACAGCTAGACCGACGGGTCTGAGGTGACAAATCTCATAACAGTCCGACATCTGAAGAATGTCGAAGCAGGCCTACATGGTCACAGTATGGTTATAGGACGTCTCGCATGGGAAATCAACTTTATAAATTGTTTACGTGGAAATATACATTTTCAAAGGTTTTATACTACAAACTACGCTATACATTTTAGTCTTTGGATTTTTAAGACTTGGATACATTCATAAGAAAATATGGGATTTTCTTGGAGTACAATACTACCTTTTACAAGGAAAGAGATTCCTCATATAAGTTTTATGGTATTAAAACTACATTTTAACGAGTTACAAATATAAGTATGGTTTTACTTATACACATTGGTTCTATGAAATTAAAACTACGTTTTATCAAAGATATAAATATAAGTACGGTTTACTTATACATACGAGTTTTATGGAATTAAAACTACAATTAGTCTACGAGCAAACATGTATTTACACTGTTTCATACAACAATAAAACTACGTAATACTATTTTCAAGTATAGAAATACTTATACATTTACGGCCGTTGGGTTTTAAGACTACGACTCATTTATAAAAAAATATTGGATTTTCTGGTTTCAAACATTATCTTTTTACAAGGAAAGAGGATTATGGATTTTCTCATACAAAAATCTTATGAACTCACCAACGTAATGTTGACACTCTTTCAAACTACTTGTATTCTCAGAAAATTTATAAGGTAACTACAACCTTTGACGATGGGTCGCTATAGCATCATACTATGTATTTTGATATCATATTGTAATTGTATTTAAAATGTACAATCTTTTGAACTCTTGTAACATTTACAATTATGTATATGATGGATGTGTTTGCTTTGATCACTATTGTACAAACGTTGTTGTGATACTATTCATGAAGTCATCTACCCTCAGACGTTTCCGCCATCGTGGTTTGGGGGTGTGACACTTGAGAACATGAGGATTATTCGCCAGCCGCGACAGGGTATGATTGAGAGGATGCCGACGATAGAGGATGAGGATGAGTCAGAGGAGGAGAACCAGTTGGCCAGACCCACCCAGTGACGGAGAGTTGATGCACCGGTTCAGCCGCTACCTCAGGTCCAGCCACCACCACAGCTCGCAGACGTGCTAGCTGCTGTGAGGGATCTGGATCGGAGGATGACACACATAGAGGTTCACCACACAGAGACTTATCATGCTCCAGATGCAGATAGATGACATATCAGCATACCCTCCGAGAGATCATGATGACGAGGCTGGTCCATCTGGGACCCAACATGATGATTGATGTATTTTCTTTTGATCTTTTTGAGACATTGTACATGACTTACTACTATCTTTTGTTTTTAGATTTTATCGTTTATATGTTTGTTCTTCTTGCATTTTAATTTTTTTTTGTGAGTGTTTGCATGTGAATACCAATGGAAGTCTACTGAGGAGTTGTTTCAAGCAAGTGTGGGGTCAAGTACCCCTACACTTGCCATTTCACGGCGTGTTCACTGTTGCGTCACAACTCCTGAAATCTGAATCGTGAGGAGTACGTGTTTTGTATCCTGTGACAACTAGTTCCAACAAGCAGCCTACCGTCTAAAGGGGTAACTCTTTCTCCCTAGTTCTGAAATAATTTTTATGTACAACGGGGACGGTGTACGGTTTTAAGTGTGGGGTTTGGACGGTCGAAAGAGTTTATTTTTGAAATTTTTGCGGGAAACAAGTAATTTTTCAAAATTTTTAATAGATTATAATTTTGAAACGAATAGCTTTTGAATGTTATAGCATTGGTATTTTTCGAGAAATATTGTCTAGTTGTTATCATGCTATCTGTTTAGTCACATAAGTTGAGTTTTAAGAGTTAGAAAATTTTAGATTGGGAGTATCTTAGGATTGGGATTTAGGAGGGAACTGTCAATCAGTGGCCTTTGTTGTTCGAGCCGGTAGGTCTGAAACGGGTGGCCTCGAAGAGGCACTTATGCATCTTACCACCTAAGATCATCTGGTTTGGGATGGTATTTCTGAAAGCTCGTTACACAGACAACATCGAAAGTCAGGGACGATTTCTTAATGGCCTTTAGAATCTGAATGAGTACGTACACTTTCTTGTGGACAGAAAATTTGTAATCAAGGGTTCTCTAGAAAGTCGTGAATTCCAAAGGATATTGTGATCAGTTTTTATCAAATCATTTTCAATCTAATTCTGGAAACAATAAGCTTTGAAATTGAACACGTTAAAAAATGTTTGAGTCTTAGTTAAAATCTGTTAAAAACTCTCTTGCTTGGGGACAAGAAAGGCACAAGTGTGGGGTGTTTGACAAAGCCTATCAATATCAAGTATTTTAGTCGTTGTTAGGCCCTATTTTTGGTGAATTTATATCGTATATCGTATGGTATTACTCACTTTTGTGCTACGACTTGTATGCAAGAAAAGATGAAAACAGGGACTAAACATGGACAAAATCGAAGAAGTTTGGAATAAGCACCATTTCAGTCGAAATAGTACGCGCGCCGCAAAAAGGAGATGCGCATGTCGTGTGAAGTCAAAGATCAGGTGGTGTACGAAGATTCAAACTGCGAAAAAACGGGGATAAGGCGATACGCGCGTCGCGGATCCAAGCCCTACGCGCCGCGGATTGTCAGATTTCATAACTATAAATAGAGGTCATTAGGTCGAATTTCACAGGCGAAGAACGACCCATAAGGTGGACTTAAGGCTTCTTTGACTCAAGGATTTGGATTTCAGCACCACTTTTGGTATTCCTTTATGTTTTCACTTTTAGTTTAATAATCTTTAGTTTAGCTTAGCTTCTATTCTAGTGTTTCTGGATTATTTGGAATAGTAGCAGTAGTTTAGATTTATTATTTTTGGATTTCAGTACCTTTGTTCTCTGGATTTGGTTTTTAATTCAAGTAATAATTTGGTTTGATGTTTATTTCCATTTTTTGGTATTATTGATGTTTGGATGTGTGTTTAACGTGTTTGGATTTATTGTTTGCTTCTGGATTCTGGATTTAGTTTCTGATTTCAGTGAGTAACCTTAGTTTAGAATTTGTTTTAGTTTAGTTTAGTCTATGTTTGATTTGGTTTTTGGCAATTGTTTTGGAATTGTGTTTTTCTTTGGTTTTTGGAAAAGATAGAAATAGACCCTCTGGCTATAGCGTGACACTACAGTTGGTAAGCTATCGTCCTATCTTGACCACCAAACTCCTACGGATCGACCCTTGCTACTGCTATACTAGTTAATCATTATTTTTGACCGCATAACGACCTAGGCATGTCAGCTATGAGAGATGAAATTCAGTACATGAGTGATAATCAAGTATGAGACTTGGTTGACTTACCTCCGATAATAGGACTGTTGGAAGCAAGTGGATCTTCAAGAAGAAGATCGACATGGACGGAAATGTACAAACATTCAAGGTACGACTTGTTGCGAAAGGGTATACTCAAGTTCATGGTATTGACTATGAAGATAAATTCTCGCCAGTTGCCAAGATTAAATTCATTAGAGATATCATGGCCATAGCCACATATTACGAGTAGGGGTGCAAATGAGCCGAGCCAGCTCGTGAGCTACTCGGGACCGGCTCGTTAAAAGCTCGGCTTGAGACCGATTTTAAACGAGCCCGAGCCAAGCTCGAGCCTAATATAAGGCTCGTTTATTAAATGAGCTCAAGCCGAGCCTGTATCACCAAGCTCGAAGCTGACACGCCGGAGTTGGCTGCTGGCACAACAGGGTGGACGAAACGAGGGCATATCCAGACGTTTCAGCGAGCCGAGCGAAAAAAATGACTCAACCGAGCCGCATGCGTCGGATCTCGTAGAACAAGCAAGCCTCAAAAAGCGAAGGTCGAGCTGTAATTCCTATATGATTTCTAATCGGGAAAGACTATCAATTCCCACGACTAATGTTAGAATTTGCATTAGGCTCGCGAGCCCTAAACGAGCCTATATATAATATGATTTTTATTTTATTTTTATATAAATTAAAATTAAAACATATTTAATCATATAAATTAAGTAAGTTGTTATTTTCCTACATTAGAGTAAATGAGCTTCTTAACAAGCTCGAGTCAAGCTTAAGCTCGTTAGGGCTTGTCAGGAAACAAACGAGCCGAGCCCGAGCCCGAGCCCGAGCCTGCATATTTCTTAACGAGCCCGAGCCGAGCTTAGGACCATAAAGCTCGAGCCTGATCCGAGCCCTGTATATTTCTTAATGTGCCCGAGCCGAGCTTGGTCAGGCTCAGGCTCAGGCTCAGGCTCAGGCTCAGGCTCAGGCTCAGGCTCAGGCTCAGGCTCAGGCTCAGGCTCAGGCTCAGGCTCAGGCTCAGGCTCAGGCTCAGGCTCAGGCTCAGGCTCAGGCTCAGGCTCAGGCTCAGGCTCAGGCTCAGGCTCAGGCTCAGGCTCAGGCTCAGGCTCAGGCTCAGGCTCAGGCTCAGGCTCAGGCTCAGGCTCAGGCTCGTTTGCACCCCTAATTACGACTATCAGATATGACAAATGGATGTCAACACCGCTTTCCTTAATGGATATCTTGAGGAAGATGTGTATATGGAACAACCTAAAGGTTTTTTCGATCGAGATAACCTGACGAATGTATGCAAAATGAAGAAGTTCATTTATGGATTGAAACAAGCATCTAGGACTTGGTATCACCGCTTTGATGAGAACATCAAAAAGTTTGGTCTCTCAGAAAGCGCTGATGAACCATGTGTATACATTTAGAGCAATTGGGAGCAAAATTATTTTTCTAATTCTATATGTATATGACATATTGTTGAAGATATCCCAACATTGAAAGAGACTAAGGCTTATCTAAGCAAGTCTTTTCAAATGAAAGATCTAGGGGATGCGACATACATACTCGATATTAGGATCTATAGAGATAGATGCCAACGACTCATTGGATTGAGTCAGAGTTTTTACATTGATAAAGTCGTAACACACTTTTCAATGGAAAACTAAAAACGATGAATTGTACCTATGCTGCCTGGCACCATTCTTTCTAAGACAGACTGTCCTAGTTCAGACGGTGAGATCAAAAGAATGAGTCACAATGCTTCAGCAGTAGGCTCAATTATGTATGACATGACATGTACAAGACCGGATGTGGCTTATGCACCGAGTATGACTAGTCGATATCAAGCTAATCCTGGCGAAAAGCATTGGATGGTTGTAAAGAACATCCTTAAGTACTTGCGAAGGACTAAGGACATGTTCTTAGTTTATAGAGGAGTTAATGAAGAGCTCGTTGTAATGTGTTACATCGATGCTAGCTTCAACACTGATCGAGATGATTCTCGATCACAGTCGGGATACGTTTTCACCCCAAATGGAGGGGCTATTGCATTGAAAAGTTCAAAGCGAGAAGTGGGCCAACTATCAACAACACAATTTGAGTATATTTCTGCTTCAGAAGCAACTCAAGAAGCTGATTGGATGAAAAAGTTCATCGGTGATCTAGAGCTTGTCCTAAACATCAAGAATGCCATTGATATGTTTTGTGACAACACCGGTACCATTGCTATCGTAAGAGACCCAATGTATACCAAGAGTACTAGACATATTAAACGGAGATACAATTTCATTCGTCAGGAATTGGAATTGGGAAATATACACATTGAAAAGATTCATACATATGATAATATCGCAGATCCATTCACGAAGCCCCTTTTTCAAAAAAAAAAAAAGTTTCAGAATCATGCAAAAGGAATTGGGCTTCGACTATCTAGTGATTGGATCTAAATTTGTACTCTATTAGTATCTGGATATTCTGAACTATATAGCAATGGCATGTAATATCTTTTGATATATAAGATATCTATGTTGTATTAATGTTGTGTTTTATCTTAGCATGTTTTTATCCATGAATAAACTGGTTATTCTAAATCGTCCATACTCGCTCATGGTTGTGGGAGCCACCATGAATTAAGACTAATATGAATCGGATCGGATGATTTCATGAGATGAAATGACAAAGTGTTGCATCCAAGTTCATATGTACTTGTTGGAGAACAACTATTGGATATCACACGCTCCAAGATCACGTCATGGATCGTTAATCATAAGTGAATCTTGAACAATGGTAATTATCTTTATGTGTTTCGACCTGAGATACATATTGGGGATTCACATATATGAATTACCATGCTTTAACATGGTTAAGCACTGTTCGTAACCGTACAGTTATAAAGGTCATCGTTGGGTATAGTATGAACTACACATGAGTACGTATGTAGTCAAGATGGGCAACAAATGATAATGATCTCGGTTCATGTGTCATGTCCAACATGATGTCTGAAACAAAGAGAATATTGATAGACATACCTTATGCATCAATTGCAGCTTGGAGCTCTTGGAATTGGAAGTTGATAAATGACACCTCTTTGTATGTTGTTAGGGGCAGTAGTCCGTTCCTAGATGTCAACTACTGTGCATGTCAATCTATAATGAATCTTGTGCAAGTGGGAGATTGTTGGATCTATATGCTCAAGAATAATTATGAAATGATATTGCTAATAAAATATGATTCTATAAGGTCACACATTTATCAAGTTGGGACTTGTTGAATATTTATGAAGTATTTGATAATTGATAAATAAATTCAACTCTTGTATTTAATCAGAGAATAATTATTGTTTTGTGAAAATAATAATTATAAGGAGTTAAATTAATAATTATATCATATGGTATGATATATTAAGTCATGTACAGAGTTTTGGACACTTTGGATTACATTAAGATGTAAACAGACTTAGTTAGTTTCTAAAGGAAGAATATTGGACACTTCTTGTGTCTTTTTCTCTCAAGTTGGCTGAATTTTGTGATGGTGTAGGTGAAGGTTGTTTGTCAACCTTCACCTTATACACTCATACCCTTTTAAAGACCATATTGCATTTAATGCAAGTATTGGTCATGGGACTCACTTGTGGGTATAAAATGAAGTCTTTGGCAAATATTGCAAGAACTTTTTTACTCCTCCCATAACAACTTCGGCCACAATTCTTCTCTCCCTCTCTTCTCTCTTTTGCAAGCTTTGTTGCAAGTTTGAGAGTTTAGAAGCACTTCTGCTTTAGTGCTGAATTTGTTAAGTGCTTAAAGACTTCAGAAGTTCATTATACAAGAAGGAATTAACATTCCAAGTGCTTTTTCCTTGGTGATGGATACTTGTAGAGAAATCAAACTTCTTGATTTTTACCATCTATTTGAACACCCCAACCAAGAGGGTTCGAAGGCTACAAAAGTTATATCTTTAGCACATCATATGTATGATTTAAATATCGTTCTTACCCATGTAATTAGATCCTTGATGGTTTTGTTTAAAATGAGTTAAGATAAACTAGTTATTTTAAATAAGGCTTATGTTGCCGTTTTAACGTAAAACGCTCTATTTTATTTATCAAAACTCATCAAATTTAACCCTAGGAATTGGTCATTCACTAGTTATGACTATCCTATGATCAAGAACAATTATAATTGAAGCTATATGACTAGAATGGTCATCAAAATCATATAAACTCAGCAATTGATTACAAAGATCCTAACTGTAACACATGTAGTTCAACGATTAAACTAAACATAACAAATTAAATAGCTTTTCAAAATCCAATCGAACACTCCATGGTTCATCCCATCCAAGTGAAACTAGAGTTTTAGCCCATAACTAATAGTAAAGAACGACCAGAAATCATAAGGAAGATAGAAAACATAATGGAATCGACCGACCGAAGGATTGCCTAATGTTTTTCTCTTATATCTTCAAGCGTTTTGCTTCAAAACCTTCTTCTAGCTCTAAAATCGACCTTAGAACACCTTAAATCGCTCTAGGATGGATAAAATATGGTTGCTTACGGTTTAAGGAACATATTAAGCCTATTTATAATGATCTTAACCTCTATACGAACGCGTTGCATTATGTTGTTCGACACGTCGCAATGAGTATTACATGCATTTTTCATAGTTATCCATCTACGTGGTGCGTAATCTTCTGACAGCGTCGCGTTTTGCATGTAGTTTTTTTGTCCAAATTCAACTCTTTTTGATCCATAAGTGTCTTGAGTTCTGAAATAAACAAAAAACATGTTACTGGAGATTTTGTAGGAGAGTGCCAAAATAGCGAATTCTGACTATATAGACTTAAACATCAAAAAACCAGACATGTTTCACGAAATTAGTTGTTTTGTAGTTGTAAAAGGGTTTCTAGAAATGGCTGTCAAGACAGTCGAGCTGCCAACTAGGTTTGTCAAGGCATCTTGGCTAGTAGGCAATGTGAGTTGCCTTTGAGCATACCAAAAGATGTATGCTTCTTCAATGATCCTTGTTTCTAGTCATGGTTTTCATCGCCAAGGGCTTTGCTTTTTGGACCTAACAAGGGGCGTTGCCGCTAGACCCCGCAAAAGGGTACAAACCCCTTTATAACCCGCCGCCTTTCGTCGACGTGTCCCAGATCAATCTCGAGTTATGTTCAAATGTTTGCTCCACATCACTTAATTTGTATTAGATCATAGTTTAAATCTTTATTTGTGCTCATGTTAATTCTAGTTACACTAAATGACCGGTGGCATAAAAATACTTGGTACAATAATCCAAACAATCTTTTTGAAGTATCACGTTGAGTCTACTATGCTCGCCAACTAACTTTAACTTTTTGATCGGCTAATTGTGCTACATTAGCTAGTAGCCTAGTAAGTTTACATGACGCAAGCATTATATTTAAAATTTATTTTTGGGCCTATAATTCTACCAAATGCCTCCCCTTATGACCGCTGATATTGAGGGAACTCCTGTTATGTTCTGTGGTGTAATTTAGCGCAAATTGCTAGGAGTTAACCATTAAGAGATGAACCCTATTTAGAACCCACGATCAAAAACGAAAGATGAAAACATTTTTAGAAAAGGTTTACTTGTTCCGTTGATTTAGTCGCATTGGAAGTCATTAGCTTTTTGTCAAAATCGGTAGTTTAAGTGTTTAACATTGTAGCGAAGATGCATGGAGCTTTCAGAAAAGTAGGATAATATAAGGCAGCGTAGAATAACATGACATAATCAAAATGATTAACAGCACATAACATGGCGTTATCTAAAAGCATCCGAGTTGACAGCAAATACAAGTTCCCGGAAATATCAAACATGGTTCCTTTTCGCTTACATATATGTGTATGTAAAGATCACGTATGTGATCTGTGACATGCATGAAAATTTGACCGCTACATTTACCAAAACACACGACAAGTGGGAGGAAAAGAATACGAATAATATTGGCGGAAATATATCAAATTAAAAGGACGATAAGGGAATATGAGAACTAATGCATTATAACAACATGGAGTGGCATATAAGATGCCTTGAAAAGTAATTTGTTAGTTTTCTCCATTATAGTAAGCTAGCAAGATAACAACCAATACTAGTTCTAAACAAGATAAGGCATAAAATGACTACATTTGGGTGTTTTGAGAATATATGGCCATTTTACAAGTTGGGAATAAAGTTGTAAATACTTTTCCATCAAAATATAGCCATTCAAGCTATGATATTCCCATGACAAGAGACGTAATGCATCTTTCGAATTATTTTGGAATCATGGGCTAACCCTATAAATAGCATCGACCAAGAGTATAGAAAACCCATCACCAACGCAGTTTTTAGTTTGCAGATCTTCAATTCCTATTTTAATAAAATGGTTCTCGAGGCTGAGCGTTACCCTGGTGGCTACCAGCAAAACAAGTATTCAGCACACCAAGGGCCTGATGGCTACTACAGCAACTTCCAAGGAGTAACTGCATCCCATACAACCCCATACTCGACTTATCCTCAAATATCAACTTACCCATCAAGCCATGCTTCACAATACCAATCTAATTGGTCCACTGGTGATGAATACGTTGGCTTTGGACCCAGCAAGACATTAAACCATGACCACGTTGGCTTTGGACCCAGCAAGACAGTAAGCCATGACCACATTGGTTTTGGACCCAGCCACCCAGTAAAGCCCAGCACTGGTGGATATGGAAATTCACATGGCTACGGAAATGCACACGGTTATGAGAACTCGTTCAGCCATGGAAGCCCACAAGTCCATGGGAGCCCACATGGCCATGGCCATGGTAGTCCAAATGGTCATGGCCATGGGAGTCCAAATTTTCTTGGGAAACCACACGGCTACGGAAATTCACATGGCTATGGAAATTCACACGGCTATGGAGGTGGTGCTATGAACCATTTTGAAAAGCCGACACATGGGCACGGCTATGGAGATCATGGCCCAAACTACGGTCACACTCCAAGTGGCATGAATCATGGTAAGCCGTCTTGGACTCTGAAGGGCCTTGAAGATGATGAATGAACATCTAAAAACCTACCGTATTACAAAGACGTGTGTGCTTGATACCCTTCTAAATAATGTGTGTGCTTTCTGTTTACTACGTATGTGACAAATACATAAGCAGTGAATAATGAATGACGGTTACTGCTTTATTTAGTCTCATGATAAATTGATAATACAGTTAATAGTGCAGTTATTTACATCTGAAAAGCGTAACACATCTATACAATCGATCGTTTTAATGGATGATGTTAAATGTCAAATGGTTCAAAGATATGCTGAAAACTTTTGGCAAAACAACATGCAATAATACACGATAATGAAATAGCTAGTAAGTTAGGGTGTGCATTATTTGGAATAAAACAAACCGAAACTCAAACTGAACCGATATTGAATTCGACCAAACCAAATTTCAAATTCAGTTTTTAGTTTGGTCTCAGACCAAATCAAACTATGAATTTGTATATGACTCAAAAAAATCAAATTATGAATTTGTATATGATTTGAGTCATGGTTGAAATGGAGTTCGGATCAAACCGAACTAATTTACTGAATTTAATTAGTTACGTTATTTATTAATTAGATAATTTATAGTTTTATATTTTGGTATTTGGAACTTTGTATTTTATAGTTGGTTAGACCAAGAGGAGCCGTAACTACTCACCTTAAAGGGTTGGAGTGTCATGAAGGCGCCACTTCACATTCCACTCACTAACCCCTCACCCCGTCAATTCTAGGAAATGATAACTACTCACTAACCACTCACTTTTTTATTTAAATAAATAAATAATAAACTAAACTAAACCAAATAATTTTTTTAAATAAAACATTTCATTAATTAAAAATTACAACCGTAAATTAAAACGATAAACATTAAATTAAAATCGAAAAACAAACCGACAACCTCTAAATTAAAAAAAATAAAAAGACAACTAAAACGATAAAACGAAAAACGTAAAAAATTAAACGACAACCTAGGAACGATATTTGCCATAATATCCGCTTTCAATTTTAAAACAATCTCCCGTTCTTCCCCCTAGAGACCCTTCTCCGGATTGGACGTTAAAAACTTAATATTTTTTATACGTTGTTTTTCTTCACGGAGCCGTTGTTTTTTATCACAGGCTCGTTGACGTTCTTCTCGGGCTCGGTGTTTCTCTTCCGAAGCTTTTTTGTCCAACTCAATCCACTCGGTGACACTTAAATTGTAGCGTTCGAATTACACCCGCATAAGTGTGACGTCTTTGCTACTTTCTGAGCCACCTCTCGCACTTGACGAACTCGCTTTTCCTTTTCTTTTTGCGGCATCTGGTCCCATCAGCCGGCATAATTCGGGAAATTCGACGGGGTTGTCGTCGAGTCATCATTTAAATCGAGGTTGATACGAGCGTCGGAGTAGGTAGTGTGATGGCTTGACTCAGAAGTTTTCGAACGCTTTCTTGCCGGAGCCGGAAGGTCGTGTTGCGCATTTGAATCATGCCATTTTTGCATATTTCAACGATACCCCAAAACTCAACGTATCGGAAAGCCGTTCCATTATTGTCCTCCTTGTAAATTTTGAGCGCTTCCTCGAAAACATGTTGCTCCGTTTGACCGCTTTTCCGATGCGTTCGTAGATTGTGGAACAATCCGTTAAACTTCATTGTCGCATGGTTTATATCGCGGTATTTTGTTGTCAACAAGTCTTTGGAACAGTAAAGCTCGCGGCCTAATTCTTGGTGAAAGCGGTCTCGTACCCGCATCCAAAAGTGCTCCGCTGCTTGGACGTTCCGGCCGCCGCATCCTAGGAAACGTCAATCCACGAATGGGCGAACGCGATTTCCTCTTGGGTTGTCTATTGTTGTCTTTGCGCTTTTCCTCTCCTTTGAGTCACGAGTTGGGCTTCCGATTGCGTTTCCGACACTAATTCCAATGAACCTTGTGTTTCGGGAGCGGAATCGGGTAATGGGTTTTGGAATTGTTGGGTTGGTATGTCGGGAAAGGGTAGAAAATTATGGTATAAATTTTACGGATGCATTTGCGGGTAACCCGGTATTTGATATTAGAAAATGTTGGGTGACAAAATCGGTTGGTCCATTTGTGGACGGTAAACGTTCGGGGTGTAGAATTGCTTGAAATCGAGAACGTTTTGTCGGTTTTGATTCGTTGGTGGCGTTTGATTGTTTGGAGAATCTTGAAAAGACATGATTTTTGAAATTTTATATGAGAGATAGATGTAAAAGATGGATGTAAAATATGTGTAATTTTATGTGTGTAAATATGTGTATATATAGTTGGTGAATATTTAAAAATTTTTGTTTTTGTTTTTTTTTGACCGCTAGCCATAAAGAGACATTTGGAAAGGGGGGGGGGGGGGTTGTTTTTAAATCTCAGCAAAGTCTAGAGGAGTAAAAGGGAAATAGGGATGTAGTTCGTCACAACCCCAAGTGGGGTGGTGTTATCGTGCGTGGTTGGGGTGACACGTCGGACACCGTAATCCTCCCTCACCCGCTCTGGTTGGTCTTAGGAACTGATGTTTAGAACTCAAGTATTTATATTTGAAACCATGGATTTTATGTTTTACATTAATTAGTTTCCTCGGTTTCACATTAATTAGTTTTTATTTTTTACACCGTAATCCTCCCTCACCCGCTCTGGTTGGTCTTGTGAACTCTATTTTTTATTTTTTACATTAATTAGTTTCCTCGGTTTCACTAGTAAAAAAGGTATCAATGACTACTGATGCGACATCGGTCCTTTCAAGGGTCTAGAATGCTCCGAGGGTGGCTTGATCGGAACCCAATTAAGATCAAACATAGAAGAAACACTTCAGTTGCTTCCCGGAAGGAGGTCCCTACGATAGCGCTCTCATGGTCAAGTTAGGATCGGAAGTGCGAGAGGCAGTGATTAGGGAATGAGTCGAACGATGAGAAGCGTGAGTCTTGGATTGATTCCTTTACATGTGCCATTTCAGTCTTTTATAGAGTACCTAGAGAGAGATTCGCTTTTGGTGGACCAGGATGTCAGCCTAGCAGCAGGCCGATGTACTTATTAAGCGGTCCTATCTGATATTTGCGATGGGTCTAGGAGGTGGAACAAGTAGTGGCTCATCCACTACATTTTGTCGCCTGTAGGTGTCAGCTTTGCCGTAGGTTATTTTAGCCACGGGATGCGACTGACAGTTACAGTTTTGTATTAGAGGGTTTGCCAGCCTAGCAGACCAGCGGTATGGTCTTGGCGGCTGCATAATAAGGCCCGAATGGTTCGACCGCGCTCACGGTAACTCCTGGTAGTGCTTTTGAAGGACAGTCTAGCGGCTATTAATTTGGGCATACCGGGATATATGCTTGGGATACGTTATCAGCTACCGTTTTGCCAAAACAACCTAGCCAGTCTTTAGATTATTTTAGTGGCTAAATGTCATTCCAAAGGTTCTTATATTATTTTTAGCTACATTTTAGCTCAGTTATCGTAACATTGCAAACGAACACACAAAAATTAGGCCACAATTCTCTAGCAAAAACAATATTTTTCATGATAATCGTGAGTACCAGTAGAACATTGCGGTCAAATTTGACTGTTTGCCATGATTTTTTTGTTTAATATACGAATTAATTATACATATATCGCTTCCCGTAAGTGAAAAAAAACTGATAAATTACTCCAGCCTCTTAACCAACTATTTACGGTTACTTAACCGCCGGTGATTGCTTCCTCCTACTATTCCTATCCCAGGATCTCTCAAACTCCATGGCTATCCTCCCACTTTCCCCTAATTCATACTGCTTCAACACTTTTCCATCACCTCTATTTATACTAACAGGCTGCTGTTAGAAATTGGGTAGGGTTTGAGTGGAGATATGGATACTCCTTGGATCGTGTGAACACTTTCCGAACTGATATTTCTACCCCATCTTCGGGTTACAAGAAATTCAGCCTGGGATAATCCCAAGGGGACCCTTACGAATCTAGGCACAGAGAACATAAGCCAAATTTCTATGAGATCTGAGTTCGTATGAAAAACAAGAGCTAAAAGGTGTGTCTCACCTCAATGAGGAGAGCCGTTTATATAATAAACGAGTCATGGATTTTCTTCTAGGGTTAGCCATCATGGGATTTAAGGTTGCCTACATCGGTTACTTTGGTAACAAGTCACGAATTTGTGAAGTTATTGATAGTTTCCAAAACTGACGAAATTAGTCAGATTTACCATAATCACCCTCAAGAAATACAAAACTAGCGGGCCCCCAGCCAGGGGCTCAGCCCCTGGAACCCTGCTAGGGGCGTTGCCCCTAGACCCCGCCAAAGGGGCGCTACCTCTTTGGAAACTAAACCCGGAGCGTTGCCCCCGGACCCCCGACTTGTCCTCGTACCGGAGTTTATTAGATCTTATACATGCATGCACTTTGCATATCCTCGAACATATATTAGAGTATAAACTATTAGCTCGCATGTTAGCTCCAATTACATATTTACATAAAATGACTCGGTGACACTAAAATCACCAACAAACCTCCCCATTTTAGTGTAACCCTTGAACAAACATAACATTATCAAAACAAACCAAACCAGTACATAAATGAAAATGTCGAAACGATTGAATTTCCACTTAGTATAATACACTTACAAATATTTGAGAATTAAGGTGTTCTAAGAATTGAACCCATCAACCCATTAAAATGCTAGAAGGTAAAATACATACCATTTTATTGATCTTTCTAGCAAAATACAACTTGACACTATTATAAAGTTGTGTGTCCTAATCCTCTCATGATCGTATCAAGGCCAAGTCCACAACCTCTTGAAGTGCGGCTACACTTCAAAATGACGTAGGTAACTCATTTCCATGTATCTGCACATACATTTAATCAAATGAATTATTAAGAAGTTAAACTTCAACCTGGTCAACTGCAGAACCGAACACATTACCTGGGATGAATACTTCATATGTTCCAATCTATAAGTGTGAGCTTTCCACCATATTCCGACCACATCTTAGACTAAGTAGGTTACACAAATACCGTCTGATGTGTAAAGCAGGGTTCATTCCTACTTGTACACAAAAAGAGTCCAGGGCCATGTAGTGTTTATCCGAACCTCATAACCAGTCTGAACCTGTTCGGTAGTGTCGTTTCATTGGCCATCCTGCTTGTGCCTGTGAATGTTGAGTCCTTTTAGAAAGAACTCACATTCTTAGGAAACAGTGGGAGCATTTTGAAGGAGTTCAAGGATTAGCCAAAGTGATAGAACCTCTAGTCATCACTAGAACTTGATCCGGAATCAGATTCCTGTTAAATCTGACATATCCTTATCTTGGCAAACCAGTAGTGTTGATCACCATCATAAGAAGTTATGATCTGGGTGACGTGCCGGTTAGTAATAAAATACTAAAGTTGGTACGACATAACAATCCTACTACATGGAAACATTGGTGAGCCTGATTGCTACCAAATAAGAGAACCTAAAGGCGAGACTCCGTCTATGTGATATTTGACTGATTTTACACCTGGGCTAGAACCAGTGGGAGTAAATGAATCATCAAAGGAAAGAAACATAGATTGAGGTGTACTTACATTCTAATCAAGAATGGTTGAGTGATGCAACACTCAAAGTCAGGTGATTTATTTTGAGAGAGAGGCTCTCAACAGAACTAAAACAAATCTGGAAAGATATTGTTTACTATGACTACCCTTTCTGAGTCATATCAGGATCAGATGATCTGAACCGCTTTCCTTAAATGGAAAAGCATAAGGATTGTGTGTAATATACAACCAAAAGGATTTAGAACATGCCGATTAGAAAGGTACATAGTGTCGAAAATTCATCTAACGGGCACCTCATGCGGAAGGGTCTTCGGATTCTCAAAATATGCCAAGAGTTTGGATTTTGTGAATATCCCGAATGACCCATGATTATTTCAGATGTTTGGACTCTGAATTCTCAAAAATATGCCAAATGGTTTGGATTTTGTGAATAATCTGAAAGAGTTCCAAAACTGTGTCAAAGCTAGTAGGAGTATCATTGTGATCTGCCTTCCCATGTATGTCGGTCACATACTATTTCTGTGAAACATCTCTTATCATTACAAAGTGTATTGACTTAACATAAGAGACGATTCGCTATGAAAGATCTAAAGGAGATACAATGTACTCAAGTGGTTACCAACATCTATCAGATAGATAAAATTCGTCAGTAAAGAATCTGCCAGTATAGTATGATCTTGATAAGATTCAAGATGGATGACCAAAGAAAAAGGTTCTCTAAAGGACATGACACAAGGATGATGAGCAATCCTTAGGTTCTGAAAGGGTTCAAAACAGAACGAAATCAGATTCAATGTGCTGCCACAAATTGAATCGATTATAAGTGTCTTGGACTAATCTTGATAACTTAATGCTTAGAGCATAGTAAGTTGGATTCAAGACATCACCTAGCTAAGGATATTGAACAAGACAGTTAAACACACATGAGAAATCATTGTGCGATAATTGGAGGAATGTAATAATAATTTGAAATGAGTGTAAAATCTGTGATTATTCACATCAATATATGACACTCAGAGACTTCATGGTTGAAGAGTTTCGTTGGGATATTGATGGAGCGCGTGTGGTTCATTGGCACATCATTATCTCTTCGAAATCTTCTTGACACCAAAGGGTGCAGTCGCATGGACTAAAGATCCCAAGAACCATGAGAAGTCACAGTACACAGCACCATTTCTGAAATGGTGTCCGAAGAGTAATACCAAGATGACACATTGAGATATCATCGGAAAGGTGTTCGATCGGATCATCTGCAATGATGTGTATTAATGTAGGACATTTGGATACATGGAAAGAGTGAAGGTCATTTTGGGTATATATAGACAGTGGAATAAAATCTTAATTGAAAGTTTAATAGAAACCAAGAAACACATATAACAATATTATAATGAATCTGACTTGGTGATTACCTCGTGGAGACTTGGTAATAAGCAGGAGTAGCTACCAGTCAGATCTTTACGTTTCGCTTTGCATGTTTACTTCCCGAATAATTCGATTATTCAAACATCCACAGTCATTCATACTTTTCGAAGTAAGTAGTGAACTAAGACTGTCATGAATTGAATTGTAGACTGTCTAAGGAGTTAGACATAGCAACGGTATTGCTGCAATATTAATGAGTACTCAGAAATAGAGATTTTAGTATTGGATAAACCCACACTCAGAGAATTACTTCATGGATTACATCACGAGTAATTCTGAGACGATAACATCTTATGGTCTTGAAATGGAGACATATGAGTTGAAATTTACAAATCAGTCGTGCATTAACAATACGTAAACGCATCGGTAACTCGATGTTATAAAACGTATTGTTGTGTGCGATTTGATGAGTAAAGGACACAAGCATATGCGTCGAATTTTATTCGTTCCTTTTGCCTTAACGGGAAAACAGATATCTATGGGCCCCTTGGTAATTTGGTGTTAACTTAGTGTTGGCCAGCCAGGACTTAATTGATGTGTTAATTAAGAAGTCGTATTTCATTACAAATCATGGAACCAGGAAACATAGTATCGGACTGAGATTGATTCTAATCCATGTCTCAAGTATGAATGAATTCTTGTATAACGAAGGATCATATGATCATTTCTCTTAGGACACTAATTGACAGGGTCAGAGTCCGGCAGCAGCTTTTGGAAGCTACAATTTGCTGATCACTTCGGAAACCATATTGTATTTTAGTTATAGACTTATCCAAGTGGGAGACTGTTGGATTAAGGTGTCTAAGCCATAACTATAATTGACACATATGTTTGAATTGATAGCAGCCCAGTCCTTTTGGGTTGCCCTCATAACCTAGCAGAGGACAAGATTGCATATTAATTACAAATTAGGATATTTAATTAAAGATTAATCAGAAATTAATTTGGAATTAATTTTGGGATTAATTGGATTAATTAAATATGCAAGGGTTGAATTATAATTGTTCAATAGTTTAGCAATAGACAAATACATATTATATATATATATATATATATATATATATATATATATATATATATATATATATATATATATATATATATATATATATATGTGTGTGTGTGTGTGTGTGTGTGTGTGTGTTTAATTATGGAATTTAGCTTATTCATGGTAATGATAAGTCAACTAACTTGTATGATAAATGGGTTATCATATCAAGAGTTTAATTATGGAAGTTATCTGTCATATGACTTATCAGTTTTGGACTATAAATAGAGGCCCTCTCCACCCCTTTCATTAGCGCCAAAAAGGAGGAACTCCTCCTCATTTTCTCTTGCTTTCTTTCTTGCTAAGTTCTTGGGTGTGAGCCATTAGATGCATTACAATTGTGGTGCTTGCTTCCAAGAGATCTAAGGATCGAAAGGTATGTTTTTCTTTATGAAATATTTTGATTCCTATTTTTTTCTTAGTTATTGGTTCAATAGATGAAAACATAGATCCTTTAGGGTGCATGTGAACTTAAGAGCTTTAAGTTTATAGTTTGCTTAAAACCCATCAGAAAGAAGCTACCAGAACTCTAGGTGGATAGGATTCTAGAAATCATTTGACTAAAAGTCTTTTGAAAACTGCTATTCTTGTTTACATATAGAGATAACTATGCACTGCTTACAAGTTATTATGGGCAGAGGCTGAGAATCTATTGGACCTTGTACATCTAATGTATTTGGACCGTTCAGTTTATCCACCTAACCGTGTAAAATAATTTATTGAGTTTGAAACCTATATGGTGTTTAGTACTTCAAGAATAGAGTATAGAATCAACTGAGCAAAGGATAAGAATCTTAAATGTGTGTGTGGATAAAGAGTTTCTTAGTCAAAGATCTTACAATCATCTCATGGACTGTGAAAATTGTTTCAACAGTTAGCTCCATTTAGAACGCTACGAGTATCGTATGGTGTGTTTGAGTTGTAATCGAACATAAAGGGTCGACCTGTAATGGATTGTATTATGCTTCTAATTAGTGTCTGAGGTTAAACCCAGATGCAACTGAAAAGTCCTAAATCTTGCACCAACATAAGAGGTTCTCTAAACACTGTCTAAGAATATGGAGTGCATATGTTTCTTCACTAGCATATTTAGAAATCTGGGGTTTTGAGACTTACGGTTTACCGTGAAGCTCAGAGAACACTGATTAACAGAAGTGTTATTCCATTGGAGTACTTGGATATAATAAGCATTGTGACAACAGCACAATGTTGTTTAAATGTCAGTCTTCTTTGATAGGAAGTTGGTATTCAAGAAATCAATGGGAGCCAGATTGATCAACCAGAGGTAGAGAAACCTGTTGATATTCAGTAAGAGTTTGCTGAGGAATCTGACATAACTCCATCTTCTGTTCGAGAAACCGATAAAGTACATCATGCACCTGAATTTTATGGATTACATGTTAATGAAGGTGATGAATATCTGTTGGATTATTTGAAAGGTTTTCTGCAACCATGAACTAAATAACCTAAGTTCACATGCAACCTAGAAAAGATCTATGTTTTCTTACTTTGAACATGTAACTAATTCCTAAAGGCCAAACAAAAATTAACTAAAAGAATAAATCAGAAAAACTAACCTTTAGTTTTAATCTTGAAGCTAAGCAGCACAAGTGTCCTGCCTCAAATGAGATCACACCCAGGGAGCCAGAGGATGGACGAAAATTCCAGAGAGAATAATAGAAATGAGCAATTGATAATGAGGTCTAGGGTTCCCTATTTATAGGGAACCAAGTGGCAAAGCTAGAAACCCTAGCCGCAGCCCATTTTCCGGATTATCTGTACGCGCGCCGCGGCCATATCGTTTGCGCGCCGCGCGCCGCAATTCAACTATTGAATTCGTACGAATATGTACGCGCGTCGCGGCCTTTATATTGTTGCGCCGCGCGCCGCAATTCAACTATTGAATTTGTACGACTTTAATGCCTGACCTCCTGATTAATCTAATTAATGCCACAGAAATTAATCCAATTAATTTCTGATTAATTATTAATCAATCAACATAGTTTTTAATTAATATATTATCACTTTAATATATTAACAAACCATATCTTTTATTTCTATTGATTTATTAATCCCATAATAAACCAACTTTTCTCTCTACCGAACTTTCTACCAAACCTCCAGCTATGAGGGCAACCCAAATGGACTTTGCTTCTATTTAATAGGTAAATATAAATTATAAGTCATGGCTTAGACACCTAATCCAACAGTCTCCCACTTGGATAAGTCTATGACTATAATTACCAATTTAACCTCTAATTAATCAGCAAACTGTAGCTTCCTAGAAACTGCTGCCGAACTTTGACCTAGTCAGTTCTGTCCATAGATAAGTGATCAGATGATCCTCCGTCCAACAAGATATTTTCAGACATGAGACATGGATTGAGATCAATCTCCGTCTGACACACTGTTTCCCGATTTTCGATTTTGTTTATGACTTTTAGACTTCTAATTGAATGAATCAATTCAGTCCTGGCTAGCCAGCGCTTCAGTCAACTTCAAAATCATCGAGTGGCCAACATATATCTGTTTCCCGTCTGGGTCAAGGGACGAATAAGCTTCGACTAATATGTTATATGTTTTACTCGACAAATCACCCACAACAGCACGTTTTATAACACCGAGTTACCGATGCGTTTTCGTACTATCAATGAACAACCGCCTTGCAAAATATAACTCATATCTCTCCACTTTAAGACCATAAGATATTATCGTCTCAACATTGCTCGTGATATAATCCATGAAGCAATCCATTGAGCGCGGGTTTATCCAATACTCAAATCTCCATTTCCAAGTACTCATGAACGTTGCAGCAATCTTATTGCTATGTCTAACTCCTTAGACAATCTACAAACCAATTCATGACAGTCTTCCTTCATACTTACTCCCTAAGAGTATGAACGACTGTGGATATTTGAATAATCCAATTATTCAGGAAGTAAACATGCAAAAGTGAAACATAAAATTTGACTGCCAGCTACTCCTGCTAATTACCAAGTCTCCACGAGGTAATCACCAAGTCGGATTTATCATAACTATTATCGGTTTCTTATTAAACTTTCAATTCAAGCGTTTTATATCTATGTCTATGACCTTTTTCATTTTTTTCTATGTATCCAAGTGTCTAACACTTATACACTTTATTGCAGATGATCCTATCGGATACTCTTCCGATGATATCTCAATTTTGTCATTTTGTCATTCTCTCTCACAACTCCATTCCGGTGATGTGTACCGTGACTGCCCATGGTTCTCGGGTCTTTAGTCTACATGACTACACCCTAAGACAATTTCGAGGTGTCATGATGTGCCGGTGAACCACACGCGCTCCATCAGAAACCAACGAAATTCTTTAACCATGAAGTCCTACAGCACCACGTTCTGGTGTAAACAATTACCGATTTGAAAACCCTTTCAAATCAATCACCCTAATCATTTCCCAATGATTTCTCACGTCTGTTCAAAAATCCATTCAGTATTCTCAGCCAGGCAATATCCTGAATCCAACTTACAATGCTCTAACCTTTAAGTCATCAGGATATGTTCATAACACTTCTGATTTGTCCAAGAGGCTCGAGGAACCTGATGTAATCTCATTCCAAGCTCTTTCGAAATCCTAAGATTACCAATAATCCTTGTGTCATGATTTCCGGAAACCATTTCCATTCGGGGACTCTTTCTTATGCATCTTGAATCCCATCAAGATCATATTCTCAACGACTAAGTGAATACTGTCAGTCTCATCTATCTGATAGATGTCTATGAACTACGTGAGCATGCTGCACCTTCTTTGTTTCTTTCATGCCAATTCATTACACTTTGTAATGACAGGAAACTCCATTCCTGGGGTTATGCATCTTGAATCTCATCAAGATCATATTGGCAGAATTCTTATCTATCTAATAGATGTTCACAACCACCTGAGTATGTTGTATCTCTTAAAGTCTTTCATAGCGAACCGTTTCTTAACACCAAGTCATTACACTTTGTAATGATAAGAGACATTTCCTAGAACCAGTATGTAACCCACATACAATGATAGTAGATAACAACGATACTCCCACTGGCTTTGACACCGTTATATGACTCTTTCGAACTATTCACAAAATCCAGAACTTATGGCACATTTTGCAAAACCGAAATCCAAACCTTTTCGACATATTAAAGGAAATCTTTCAGGTTATTCACAAAATCCAAACCTTTTGGCCTATTTTGAGAATCTGAATATCCTTTCTTGCGAGATGCCCATGAGACAAATCCCGGGGCCATGTACCTTTTTGTAATGGCATGCTCTATGTGAGTCCCCATTAGTGTGCCGGTAAACCACACACGCTCCACTAACGACTCACACTATGCCACGCAGAATCCTCTCGGATTACATCTTCTATTGAGAGTGCTTCTCTCAGAATCAGTTGCTTGACTCCAAGTGAAGACTCATTCAACCAGATGTTCTGTAAGTACATTTCTATGTTCCCTTCTTTTGATGATTCAATTACTCCCACTTGTTCCTAGACCAGTTGTAAAGATCAATCAAACTGTCACATAGACTGTGTCTCGCGGTAAGGTTCTCTTATTTGGCAGCAACTGGGCTCACCAATGCTTCCAGCAGTCGGATTACTTATCCGTACCATCTTTAGTGTTTTACCACTACCCGGTATATCACCCAAATCATAACTCCTTATGACAGTGACAATAACTGCTAGTCAAGCGAAGAGAGGGTATGTCAGGTTTAACAGGAATCTAATTCCTGGTCAGGTCCCAGTGGTGACTAAAGGTTCTTTCACTTGGCTAATCCCTGTACTCATTCAGAATTATTCTTACTCCCACTGTTTCCTTAGAACTTGAGTTCTTTCTAAAAGTACTCTTCTTTCAAAGGATAACCGGAGTGGCCAATGAAACGACATTGCTGATCAGTTTCAGGCTTATCATGAGATTCAGACGAATGCTACATGACCCTGGACTTTCTATGTACTAGTGGGACGATCCCAGCTTTACATTTCAGACAATGTCAACATAACCTACTTAGTCTAAGATGTGGTCGGAATATGGCTTCTGCGGTCTGACTGGTTGAATATTCAATTCATTGAAATATCAGTCAGAAATGTATCCAGTGTATCTTATACACCGAGGATCAAAACTATTTCGATCGATGCTCCATCATCTTCCCTAAGACACATTATAACCAATAGTGTTCTTGGAAGAGGATAAACTGTGAAACATTTTCTCAGTCTATGTTGTTACTCAGTTTCTGTTGATCTTATGCTTCCTTTGAAATCTTTGAACACTTCAAGGTTCCACTCAATCGCTTATTCCGATAAACGAAGCCATATTTGTCAAACCATTTGGCAAATATCATGAAGCATAACTAATCGTGTTCTGTTCGAAGATTCGAGCAATACACAGTAACTTATGTGTCTGTTGCTCAAAATCTTAATACCTTTACAGTTCCATGTAAATTTATGACTTTGTTAATATTGTTCAAGACATGCAATCATCACCTGACTCTAAGTCAACTGATTCCAAAATCCTATCCATTGGATCTTTGGGCGATTCCATTCTTGCCACAATTAATTTTATTAAGTACTCAATTCATCATGTGACTCTAAGTCAAATGATTCCAAAGTCCTGTCCAACTGGACCTTTGGTTGAAGTGATTCTCATAAAATTCACTTTAACAATCATAAGGAACACAATTCATAAATCCAATCCTATTGGATGTATCAACATTCAAGTTATTACCATTTATGCCATTAACATATTCACACAAACATTTCGAGGATAATTAAAACAATCAAAAGAAAATCAACATTTTATTAAAACACAAAAACCCTCGAACAATGTACTGTGTGAAAACAATGTCGTTTGCATCTAATAATCTAATAACAAGATTGTAATATCTAACTAAACTTCAAAACTGCATGAGCTGGAGATCCAATCCAAAAGTGCTCCAATGCGTCAAAGTCCTGTACCCTACTGATTCCCTGCATATAAACCAAACGTGACTATCACATTATGTATCAAGGAATTATGGATCAGGAGTTTCGAAGTTTTTAGATAAACCTGAGTTTCTAAAGATTTTACCTTGGAGCATTTTCCAATCTTTCCGTGACTGTATCCGATCCTATGGATTCCCAGTCTAAGACATCTCAGAACATGTCCAGACGATCTGGATCGTTTCTTGCTGCGTCTCTTCACTGGACTCAATCCAGAAGTAGCTGAACCAGTGGAGCAATGCCTGTCCATGAGTGACTCGTATAGGGTCAACAGAGAACGCATTTCCACAAAAGTCTTTTTCCGGTCTTCCTTTCTATACGTCTGAATGAACAGATCGTACCTATTAGTCAGCGAATCAAGCAGGATCTTAACACTCATTTCCTGACTAATTGGATGACCAAGTTTGTACAATTCGCCTATGTATCTCTCAATCTTGAGAACATGCGAATCGACGCTACTTCATTCTTTTAGCTTGCACTCTGCAAGTCTTTTGAAGATCCTAGCTTGTTCCTCTTCAACCGGTTCTTGGAACTTTTCCTCAACCAGTTGTATTAACTCATACGGCCCTAGGGATCCAAAATCCCTGCGGAACTCAGGCTCAATGGTCAATAGCATGAGGTCACGAACTTCCTCGGATTCATCAAATAATAGGTCATGCTCATCATAAAGACCTTTTGTGATGACATGTTTTGGTGGAACTGGGATCGGGTACTCAATGAGGTGTAGCTTTCCAGCAATAACAAGAACCATTCTCCAATTGCGAAGCCATTCCACATAGTTAAGGCCAGTCAGCCTTTCCATACAGGCGCTTTCTGATGCCCTCAGAAATGGGTGAATGAGGAGGAGGATGAGAATAGACACTCGATTCAGACATCTATAAAAGGAAATATAATTTATTAGTTTAATTAATCCTTTTAAATAATTACCCAATTTATTATTTAACAAGGCTAGGACCCAAAATACCCCAACTATGCTGTGAAGAGGGATGTCGTAGTCACAACACAGTGGTCATTAAGGTAGATAACTTTTATCAATTTCAGTCTTATGAAATTCCTAGATCTGTGAGACTCATTGAACTGTTCAATGGCATGTTTAATCTCGAATATGCCCCACCGTTTGTGACTGGGATGCCGAGGATCACAAACCGGGTGTGAATAACCATGCAAATTAGCTTCGTACTCTCGGGGTCCATAATCATCTCAAATTGATGTGCCGGTTAACCACACACGCTCCATCAACAATGATAACACCCGAGAAACCCATTGCCACTCTTTATGAACCCCCATTGGTGTGCCGGTAACCCACACACGCTCCACCAACGTTTCATAAAATGCAATGTGCAATTTCATGGGTTAGCATCAAATTCACATTTTTTTTCTAAAGTAACTAGATTGGGAATTCTTGTACGGGTTCTAGTACTTTGATCATTATACTTTTAATGATTAAGCGGTCCTATCAAAACTGTTCGGCTAACGACCCTCCACTGATCAGGCGAGCGGTGGGTGAGAGTGAACACCCATTAGACCGCCATTTTATAGGCAGTCTCCTTATACCCACTTTATAGACCAGCTTCGCGAATGAGGCCTACTAATGATTTGACTAACCAATTTATCTTATACATATAGTATTAACCTTTAATAATATATATAAGATGTATTTTAAATCTTTTAAAATATTCTTGGTTTATCTTTTAATTTCCTGAAATTTAACTATTAAATTTCAAATTAAATTAAACCTTTAATTTGATTTAATTTATCTTTTAATTAAACTATTAATTAAATTAATTAAATCTAGATATTTTAAACCTTTTAAAATATTTTAGGATTTATCCTTTAATTTTCGAAATTTAACCATTAAATTAAAATTAAATTAAATCCCTTGAATTATCTTTTAATTAAACAATTAATTAAATTAATTCAAATGTAGATAGGTTTTTCCAAATTAATCAAATCAATTTAAACCTATCTTAAACCCCTAATTATCGAATTCAAACAAACTGGGTTTAAGGTTATCCATTTAATTAACCAATTAAAGTTACCAAAAATAGAAAACCTCCTAAAACCCTAACCAGAAAAATCGAAAAAGAAGGGGGGAGGGGCTAGGGTTTCAAAAACCCTAAACCCCAAAATCGAAATCAGGCCCAAAGGATTTATAAACTTTAAACCCTAATTTTAGGAAAACTATTACATCAATTCAATAAGAAAACAATCAAATGCTCTGATACCACTGAAAGGTTTTCTACAATCATGAACTAAATAACCTAAGTTCACATGAAACCTAGAAAAGATCTATGTTTTCTTACTTTGAACATGTAACTAATTCCTAAAGGCCAAACAAAAATTAACTAAAAGAATAAATCAGAAAAACTAACCTTTAGTTTTAATCTTGAAGCTAAGCAGCACAAGTGTCCTGCCTCAAATGAGATCACACCCAGGGAGCCAGAGGATGGACGAAAATTCCAGAGAGAATAATAGAAATGAGCAACTGATAATGAGGTCTAGGGTTCCCTATTTATAGGGAACCAAGTGGCAAAGCTAGAAACCCTAGCCGCAGCCCATTTTCCGGATTATCTGTACGCGCGCCGCGGCCATATCGTTTGCGCGCCGCGCGCCGCAATTCAACTATTGAATTCGTACGAATATGTACGCGCGTCGCGGCCTTTACATTGGCGCGCCGCTATTCAACTATTGAATTTGTACGACTTTAATCCCTGACCTCCTGATTAATCTAATTAATGCCACAGAAATTAATCCAATTAATTTCTGATTAATTATTAATCAATCAACATAGTTTTTAATTAATATATTATCACTTTAATATATTAACAAACCATATCTTTTATTTCTATTGATTTATTAATCCCATAATAAACCAACCTTTCTCTCTACCGAACTTTCTACCAAACCTCCAGCTATGAGGGCAACCCAAATGGACTTTCTTCTATTTAATAGGTAAATATAAATTATAAGTCATGGCTTAGACACCTAATCCAACATTATTGTGACCCTACTAACTATCAGAAGTCGTGGCAGGCCCTTTGGGTTGCATTAAAGAAAGAGGTTATGGAGAGCAAGATGAAATACATGTATGATAACCAAGTTTGGAATTTGGTTGATCAAACATCTGGCCTTTAAAAAGTTGGGTGTAAATGGGTCTTCAAGAAGAAGATATGCATGGATAAAGAGTACACACATGAGAGCCAGAGTGGTGATAAAGGGTTATACTTATATTCAAAGCTTGATTATGAGGAAATCTTCTCATCATTGGCAATAATCATGTATATTTGGGTATTTTATGCCACAATAGCGGTCAGTGATTACAAAATATGGCAAATGGATGTAAAACCGCTTTCCTTAACAGAAAACATTAAGAGGATGTGTGTATGACACAACCTATGGCTTTTATACAGTCCAAATATCCGAATAAGAGTGTGTAAGCTTGAAAAGTCTACTGATACACTTGAACAAGCGTCTTGAAAATGGAAATTTGTCTCGATGAGAAAGTCAAAAGAGTTTGGCTGTTTGAGAAACAAAAGTGAACCATATACATGTCGGAGCTAGTGGGAGCACTGAAGTCTACCCTATGTTGTACATAGATAACTCCAAACTTCATACATGAATTTCGGTATAATTGACATTCCAATATTTGGTTCAACACAATAATGAACACAACAAATATGATATGGTTTGTTTATTGATAACTATCAAAATAGTTGCAGTTACATGTGAACACACAAACCATACAAACAAGATCCGAATATTGTTTAAACCATTACATCAAAAAACCATCAAAACATAGTTGTTAAACAACTGACTCTAACAATTCCCCCTTTGGTGACCAACTGAGGGGTTTTTCTTTAATCTTCATGAGTTATCTTTCACCACTTGTTTCAATTTTTCCTTGTAAAATGAGGTGAACAATCACTACATTAAAATATAAGATTATCTTCACATTTGTGAATTGGGCATCAGAGGATTTGTGGAATATTTATAGAAACTTTGAAGAACTTTGTGAAATTTATCTCTTTTCATCAGATAGAGTATTTGGACACATTTCCCTAATGACAAGCTTTGGGATTTATGCATTACTCTATCTTTGTCACTGAAGACAGACTCATTAAGATGTTCATATTCTCTACAAAGTACTCGACTATGTTATATGAAATCCTTGCATTTTCATTTAAGAAAGAGGAATATTCCTTGAGGTACGAGATTTGTACCAAACTTTTTAAGTTTTCATTGCACAGTTTTGCAATAGATTTTTCGCTTGTATCTTAATGAATTCATTTTTCTTGAATTCATCTTTGTCGGATCTCTTATCCGAAGATTGAGAGTTTGAAGTTTCACCATATGTAGCAATTCTTGGTGTGTATATATATATATATATATATATATATATATATATATATATATATATATATATATATATATATATATATATATATATATATCATAGAAACCTTTTCCGTTACCTCATATAGCTCAATTGTGTAACAAAGGTGAAAAGCATTCTTAAATTTGTTATTAGCCATTGTAAGTTACGTTTATAACAAAGCTTCAGAACATTTTTGTATCCTGAGAAGTAAGATACTTCTTTAATAATTTGTTTACAAAGCGAGTTAGACACAACATTGAGTTTAGAAATAGACACTTTGGTAAGGATCTTGTAGTCACAAAGAACATTAGTTTGTAGAACAGCCTTAACCTCATTCCGAAGTCGGTTTCTTTACCAATGTTTTCAAGTCGATTCACAGATATCTCTTAGTGCAAGAAGATATGATAGATAGAATCTAAAAGTCATGTTTTGTCCATTAAGCTTGGTTTTTTAAAGAATGAAGTAATTTTTATCACTTCCATATCTGAAAACAGATTTTTGGTTTGCCATGCTCATGTGAAGCCTTTAACACGAAAAGGAATAAAGATTGAGAAATCACATGGTGTAAAATTAAATTCTGTTGGTTTGAAAACATTTTATACATGAAATGATAATTGCCAAATAAAACTTTATTGTAGAAATTTTGACAGATTCGAGGGTACCCGAAGGTTCGGATGCCTTCGGACAAGGAAAAATTATTTATTCGTAACAAAAATTAGAGAGAAAGAGTGAGGAAATCTAATTTTTCAGTTGAGAGTGGCTCCATGAATCATCCTTGAACTATTCGGGTGAATGCCCATTCGTCCAAAGCCTTAGTAAAGATATCTACCAATTGTTTAGTTTGTTCACAAAATGCACTTCAATGTTTCCTTCTTCAACATGACTCTTTATGAAGTGATAACGAAGGGCTATGTTATTGTCGCAAATCCGTATGGCACTTTGTGAATTGCAGAATAGAAGGGTTCTTTGCATATTAATGGCATAATATTTTAACTGGCTTTGTATCTAAATGATTTGCAAGGTACAGGCTGTTGTGGCTATATATTCTGCTTCTACTGTTGATATGTATAGGAAGTTTTGTTTCTTTGATTGCTAGCTAATGAGTTTTCAATCCAGAAATTGAAAAACTTTAGATTTGCAATTGCGATCGATAGAACAACCCCTAAGATACGAATCAGAATAAACTTGTATGCAGATACCAGAATTTGCAAGGTACAAAAGGCCATAAGAGGTAGTATGATGCATATATTGAAAGATAGTCTTAACAGCAGCAAGATGAGGTTCTCGTGGATTAGATTGATATCAAGCACAATTACACACCGAGACCATGATATTTGGCAGGCTTGTAGTAAGATAAACTAGAGAACCAATCATGCTCCTGTAGTTCTAAATATCGACCTTCTGTTTATCCAATGAAGGATTTTGTTTGGTACCTGCAACCATTGGAACTTTGGCATTTGAACAGTTAGTCATTCTGAAGCGCTCAAGGAGGCTTCAGGTGCATGTTTGTTGATTAATAAAAATGCATTCTCTTGATTGTTTGACTTGCAAGACAAAGAAAAAATTAATTTTCCCCATCATGCTCATCTGAAATTTCCTTTTCATCAGATGTTCAAATTCTGTTGTCAAAGAAGGATCAGTGGATCCGAAGATGATATCATCTACATCAATTTGGACCAACATAAGCTGCTGACCAACTTTATTTCTGAAAAGTGTTGGATCCACTGAACCATGCTTGAAATTTGATTGTTTCAAAATTTTTGTCAAGATCTCATACGAAGAACGAGGGGCTTGTTTTAAACCATAGACAACTTTGTTTAAAATGTAACAATGATCAGGATAATCGTTATTAGTAAAGTCAGGTGGGTGTTCAACAAAGACAGTTTTTGTAATACCAGGAAGCAGTTTTACATTAAGGAGTTCTAGATTATTCATGGGTTCTCATGATGAAAAAGGACCAAAAATGTTAAAAATTAGGAACGAACCAAATCTTAGAATTTGAGGTGTTATGGTGTTATGTTGGTGTTTAAATGTCCAAATTATGATTTAATGGAGTTTGGTTGCTAAGTTTAGATTTATGGATCAAAGGTGTAAAAATAGTGAAAATGTTAAAGAAATCACTCATCAGAGACATTAGCGACACTAATGTCAAAGGATTAATGACGCTATGTTGAAGTAGGTTGCTATCTGGTGAATTAGAGTCAAGAGTACAAACCAGGCGAAAGTTGGAAGATTACCGACTCTAAAGAGAATGTTAGCGACATTAAATTGAACTATAATTCTTAAACTTTCAAACGCGCCAAATTGGATATAACACTAGGTGCTTATACTTAGCCAATTTGACTGATGTTTAATCACAAAGACTTCAGATTGAAAAACGGACTTCCAACATGGTTCGATTGTATCTGAATACAAATATGGTAAATCCTGCTTTTATCAATTTTCATGAATACAAGTCATATATTCACAATTTATTTTCTAACACAAACTTTCTCACTGCTCATGTTAAATCTGAAGTGTTGCATCTTTTGGGTATTTTCATTGAAGTGTCACAAACAAAAAATCCTAATTGCTGTGGTCCAAAAAGATTTAATTTCTAATGATTGTTGTCATTTATTATGACCAATAAATTTGTATATTAATACCTAATCATTTCATTAACTTAGTAGTTTGGTTTCCTTAAACATAATCGAAACCCAACGAACAGTTACTCAGAAAAAGGCGGTATTAATGGCATTGGTTTCCTTAATGGCATTGGGACCACCATGGGTATATATACGGAAAATCAAACGGTTATCACTTCTACGCGATCATTTCACCAATTATTTCTACAAATTCGAACTGTTCATCGCCTTCCTCTTTCTCAACAATTCTTCCATGGCTGCCATTGTTGATACTTCCTCTCAAAGTCCTCAAGAAGGCATGTATGTTCCGAAATTCAAAGCTCAAACCTCAAACTACCTTTCGCGAACAGATTCCTCTCTCTACCCTGAACCATTTGATGCCCTGGTAGAATGTCTCAAACATTCTCCTCTATCTCACGCTCAACTAGTTACAGGAGAAATGGTCCGTGGAATTCCTCTTCTGAAGTACGATAATGAAAATCTATGTTATGCATGTGCACTGGGGAAGCAGAAGAAGAAGCCTCATAAGTCAATTTTGGATTCCAGCATTTCAAATCCTCTAGAACTGCTACATATCGACCTTTGTGGACCATCAGCAGTAGCAAGTATGAAGCACAAGAAATATATCTTAGTTATATTGGACGACTTCTCTCGTTTCACTTGGATTTTCTTTTTAAGATTAAAATCAGAAACATACTTGGAACTTAACATTTTCATCACCTCGATAGAGCTAAAAGTTCAACTGGCTATCCGAAGAATTCGAAGTGACAACGAAACTGAATTCAACAACCGTCAACTAGAGGATTTCCTTATTTCAAAAGGAATTGAACATAATTTCTCGGCTCCTTACACACCACAACAGAATGGTGTGGTCGGAAGGAGAAATAGAACTCTAGTTGAATTTGCCCCGTCAATGTTGAATTTTTCAAATCTGCCTTTATATTATTGGGCTGAAGCGGTGGCAACTGCGTTTTTTGTTCAAAACCGCTCCATAGTTAACAAAATATTGATGATGACTCCATACGAAGTAATGAATGGAAGAAAACCAAACGTCAAATATTTTCACATTTTTGGTTGTCGCTGTTTCATCAAGAACAACAGAGATCATCTAAGGAAATTCGTGCCAAAAAGTGATAAAGGTATTTTTATGGGTTATTCAGGAAAGTGTTGTAAACGGGAGTTGAAGAGTTATAGAGGAAAGCTTGGATGTCGAATTTGATGATCAATATGCTTGGAGGAAGCAATCTCAAGGAATTGTCTACATCACGGAGAATGGTATGACAGCAGATCATCAACCAGTTAGACCAGTTGAAGTCCATTACGATCTTCTATTTGATCAAAAAGAGACAACCATTCATGCTGAAGTGATTCGATCTCTAGAATCCGTTCAACAATTAGTAGATTCTTTAGCACTATCACCTTTAACGTCCTCTGATGCACAAACTCAATCTGATCTTCCATAACAGTTCACAGGAGTAATAATTTATGGTTCTTGTGCTACGTTTGAGGGGGAGCCTTCGCTCCCATCACAAGTTCAGGGGAAGTCGTCACTCCCCGTACATATTGAGGGGGAGCTTCTGCTTCCAACACATGTTGATTGAGTTTCTCAAGTTGAGCCTAGCAACCGTCGCTCACTTGAGGGGGACCATTAACATCATGAAACCACATCCTCAGAGATTTCAAATGAGGATGGTCAGAGAATTCATCACTTAGCAGATGTCTCAGATGATACTTTGATTTTTACCTTTGCTACTGATGAAGAAAATTGTGCTGATTGTTCTCACAATAAAGATGTCAGTCCTGTTGAACCAGAATTTATTCAGGGTATTGTTCCACTTGAATCAAACGACACTCCTGTTCCTCGGCTTCATAAATGGAGTCAAAGTTATTAACCAAACCAAATTATTGGCAATCCATCTTCTGGCGTTCAGACGCGATCAAAGAAATATGTTCAAGATGAATGTCTTCATGCAGTATACTTCAGAAAATTTGAACCAAAATCAATCGTTAATGCCATAAATGATGATGATTGGATCAAGGCTATGCAAGAAGAATTAAAAGAATTCAAAAGAAATAAAGTTTGGGATCTTGTGCCTCCTCCGACCAATCAAACCATTGTAGGCACAAGATGGGTCTTCCAGAATAAACTTGATGATATGGGAACTGTGGTAAGGAAAAAAGCTCGCCTTGTAGCTAAAGGCTATGGGCAAATTGAAGGCATAGATTATGATGAGACATATGCACCTGTTGCTCGCCTTGAAGCTATTTGAATCTTCTTGGCACATGCAGCTCACAAAAATATCATCGTTCATCAAATGGACGTCAAAAGTGCATTTCTTCAAGGTGACCTCAACGAAGTCGTTTATCTTCTGCAACCTCCTGGTTTTGAGGATTTGACTAGCCCCGTTCATGTCTATCGCCTCAACAAAGAAGTGTATGGACTTAAACAATCACTAAGGGCATGGCATGATACACTGTCTACATTCCTAGTCAAATCTGGCTATCGAAGAGGAACCATTGATCCAAAACTCTTTGTTAGATCTCATCAAAAGCACATCATGATAGTGCAAGTCTATGTCGACGATATCATTTTCGGTTCTACTAATCAGACCATGGTTGATGAAATTTCCAAGTTAATGACCGACAAATTTCATATGAGCTTGAATAGGGAAATTAAAGTTTTCCTTGGTCTTCAAATCAAACAAACAAGTTGAGGAATCTTCATTCATCAAGAGAAATACACAAATGAACTCTAAAAGAAAAGTTCTCTTGAGAATTCCTCTACTTCCAAAGTGCCCATGTCAACTAACCACAAAATCTCGGTTGATCCATATGGTGAACTAGTAGATCATAAGATCTCTCACGGAATGATTGGTTCTCTCCTCTACTTAGCTGTAAGCTAGCTCGATATTATGTTGTTAACATGCATTTGTGTGAGATATCAAGCAGCACCAAAGCTATCTCATCTAACTGTTGTCAAACAAATTTTCAAATATCTCAAAGGCACAAAGGCAATGGGTCTCTGGTATCCAGTTGGAGATGATTTCTAGCTTCAATCCTTTACAAATGCAAATCATGCTGGTTGTCGACTAGATCGCAAAAGTACATCTGGAGGATGTCAATTCCTAGGAAGAAGACTTGTGAGCTGGTCTCCAAAGAAACAAAATTGTGTTGCTCTTTCTTCAGCTAAAGCTGAATATGTTTCAGCTTCCAGTTGTTGCTCACAGGTTCACTAGATGAAGACTTACTTGCTAGATTATGGATGTCGCTTTCTTCAAGTTCCAATCTACTGCGACTCCAAAAGTGCTATAGCAATCTCTCACAATCCCATTCAGCACTCGATGACAAAGCATATCGATCTTCGTTACCATTTCATCAAGGATCAAATCCTACGAGGTAACATTGAACTGTATTTTATACCAACTGAAGAACAGGTAGCAGATATTTTCACAAAAACGTTAGATACAACCAAATTTCATAACTTTTTAGAAATGTTAGGTATGATGAATCCTGATCCAGGATTTTTCAAGACCTAATTAACTTGGAACCTTTGGTTTAATTTTACCATGTACAAATTTATGCTACTTCACTGTAAAACATACAAAACTGTGCTTCATAAGTATATTTTCAGTTTGCACAAGAACTTTAGGCACAAATTAATTTTCGGTTTTAGTCATCAAATATCGGTAAGTCAAGAGTGAATTTCGGTTCCTACACACAATTTTCGGCCCACTCATAACCTTTATGAAGAACCTCGTTAAGTTTACAATCTTCGGCCCATCCATAAATTTTCTAAAGAGCCTCGTTTTGATCCAATTTTCAGCATCCACAATTTTCGGTATCTACAATTTTCTGCCCATAAGTAATTTTCAGAGGAAACTCATTTAGTTCAAATCTTCGGTCCTTCAAAGATTTTCGGGGCAACCTCGCTTAACTCCAAATTTTGGTCTAACAAAGATTTCCAAAAATCACAATTCCGATGTCAAGAAAATCAATTTTCGGGCTACACAGATTTTCGTTCCACATCAATTGGACTCAATCTTCGGCTACACAAATTTCGGTTTTCAAACATACATTCTCGGTTAGTAATGCAACAAATAACGTACACATTTTCTAATGCCTTAATTCTCAGTACCATCTCACCTTCTCTAAAACCGAAAACGACAAATTTAATGTTTAGGATGTGAATTAAATGTTGTTACATTTATTAGGCAATAATGAACAATGAATTTCCAAGGAATATTTTTAACGTATCGATAAACCCATTTGACGTGTCGTAAGTCAATTGGACCATTGTTTTTCATCATGACTTGAAATATTAGAGGCGTTAAAGCCAAGGTTAGCAAAGCCAATGTTAGCGATGCTAATCTTAAGGTTAGCGATGCTAACCTTCGGCTGACAGAATTCCATTATAAGCCATTTTGTTGCTCATTTGGGGTTTATTCTCAAAAGAGAAAGTTCGAGAGAAGGAGACTTTCAGCTCGTTTCTAAGGCTTTATTCATCAAATTGTTTGTGAAATTTAAGGGGCTTTTGCATCCAAATCAAGATTAAGGTTAGTGTGTGCTTGTATATGAATTTTCTAAGTTGATTTAGCTTAATTGGTTGATATGCAAATGGTGAAATGGAAGGGTTTATGTGTGTAATCAAATGGGGTGATGTATTCGTTGGTATGTAGAAGTAAAAATAGAGTTTTATATGAAAAACATATGTAGAGCTGGACTGTTCATAGTTAGTGCTAATTGGTCTGGAGTGTATATCTTCATGAATTTTGTTGCATAAGCTGTATTGGTGATATATGGTGTCTAAGGAATGTTTAAATGTGTTCCCTTTTTGACAAGAAGGTGTAAGAAAGCTTACAAACGTCAATTCTAGCTTACTTTTGAAGCTTGGACTACATGCGAGTAACTTTACTCAGCTTGACTGGTGTTATGCTGTTTGTTGTGTTTTGTGTAAATATATACTTGTGTATATTATATGATGGTGCTAGATTTAATCACCTTGGCGTATAATAGTATAAATGATCTTATGTGTTAACGTAGGTAAAATCCTAAAAGTAGTTGTTTCTAGATATGAATGGTGTAATGGTAGGTGATTATATTCGTTGTTGTTTTATATGGTGTTCAAATCGTTGTATAACGATTTTTTACAACCATACGGTGTAATCAAAGATTGGTGATAACTTGGTGTAACTAAATGTTGGTGATAGATATTCGGGTTGGTGAAAAGCCCAAGTTTCGTCGATGAATGTTTCAATACTTGGTATTAATTATAAGTATGGTGTTTTATACGAATGGTGACTTAGGTGTTATGATATATCTGATTGGTGTTCGGTTTTCAGGTGACAAATGATCAGTGGGATCTTAACGTATGGTTGATTACAGAAATTTTGTTGTAAATCTTATCTCGTTGTAGTAGAGTTATTCACTAAGCATTTTCATTTACGATCTTATTGGTTGTGGTGTTTTGCAGGTATTAGGTCTAGTAACGCCTGACTGGATCGTCGTACGATCTGAAGGTATCCACTTGTCGCTTCGAAGATATCGAGTATAGTATTTATAAACCCAAATTTGTACTCATTTGCTAAAATATTTGTAGATACTTGATGTTAGTTATTGGGGCGTTACAAGTTGGTATCAGAGCCGTGGTTTAAGTGAACTAGGTGTCTGTAGTGTTTATTCCTAGACTTAAACCATAGTAGGTGTCACTATTGTCGTGTTGTAGGGGTGTATGGTGTAAGTAATGGTGTTTAGTCTATTAATGTCATTGTTGGCGCTGTCTTATGGCGAATATCCATAACTTGAGGAGAAGATGTGAAGTTAGAAAGAATGGGATGTCGCAGGGAGTTTGGATAGGCTATCGAGGAGTTGATGCAGTTGCTGCAATACAGTGTTTCTCTAAATACTCACCAATTAGGTTGAGTGTAATGGTGAAAAGATGACATCTATCATCTGAAGGATGCTAGTGGGGGTGGTGGATGTCTAGTGGGAAGTATCATAAGGATGGACAATATCATCAGTTCGATGTTAATTGACTAAGTGATGAAAAAGATTTGACTATTAGTCATTTGGGTCGGAGTAGAGATGCGGAAGATTTGGTGTCGTGTCTGGAGTTTGAAAACGTTGGACGCGTGGACATGTTTGAGTATCAAGTATACTCATATGTGGAGTATTCGGAGATGGAAGAAATTCCTAAAGTCTTGGATGTGGTACACTCTATTTGAAGTGTTTCAAAGGTGGAAGTTGGAGCAGTTAGTTCTACCTGTTCTAGTTGGAGTTGTAGTTGATGTTAGTTGAAAGTGAAGATCGCTTATTAACTCATAGTATTACTCAAGATTGGACTCTTCTAAAACCTACAATAGGGCGAGGCTGGAGTCAAATGGGATGACAAAAGATTCTATTTTGAATTCTTCTTCAATATCCGTGGTAGTTAAGTCAGGTGGTAATATTTCTTCTTGGGTTCCTTTAAGGAATGCAAATTTGAAAAATTTATAAATGAATGTTGTATGTTGATCATTTGGGAAGTGGTGTGAATGTTAGTTTGAATTCATGGAATCCTAAATCCTATGAATTTGAAGTTAAATTTTTATAAATAAGTAGTGATTGTGTTGTTATCTTCAGCTGTGAATGCTTTGCAGCGTTCAGGGGATGGATGAATAGGCGGTGTTATCTTTTCCAGATCAAGTCTTTTGTGGTGTTCAGCTTAAATTGGGAAGATCATAAATAGCCATTCTCTATGGTTAACAAACTAGTTGCCGAGGTTGACTTAATGAGATTGAAACAATACTAGGGTAAGAGATTTTGTAAAATCTCTAGAATTATGGAGTTTATTGGAATGAAAGGTTATATGAAAATAAATACAACAAAAGAATTCTTTTGGTTATTGAAGCAGACTTAATGGTGTTATTGCTGGAAGAAAATTATTTGACGGTGTTCGATGAATGTTGTATACTCAAATGGTAGTTGAATACTGTTATAGTTGAATACTCAAATGGTAGTTGAATACTGTTATTGCTGGAAGAAAATTATTTGACGGTGGAAGCAATTATAGTTGGTCGTATATTTAAGTAGATGAATAGTGGACTTAATCGGTGGGTGTGCTGATGACTGGTGTTACACTAGTTGTAGGTGTTACACTAGTGGTAGGTCTCCTCCTGGTGGTTAGTGGAGTATTGGTGGAAAATATACTAGAAGAAATGGTGTTAGCCTTCATGGCTATGATGTTGAACATTAGTTATGTTTATTTTTAACTGGAGAATAATAGTAGTTTATTGAGAAGGGTGTTAATATAGTTACAGACAAATCGTTTATGGTTATATGTGAAGGGTGTTATTGTGGAATGATAGGCGAATAATAATTCCTTTTTCTTGATAGTAAATTTGGGAAGTTGGTGCATTCACTATTAGCTAGTGAGTGGTATGGTGCGGTGATTTATTCACAACGTAGGTATATATACGTTGGAATATGGCGGTGTCTTTTTTTGTATTAGTTTCAATGAATAGTCATTGTAATATTGATACAATACTATTCATGATAATGGTGTAAAATAGCCAAATGGTGTGTGTAAACGTGTTAATAATAACATGTCGGTGTACATATATGTAGTTGGTGTTTTGTTGTACAGGATTTGCATGTGCTATATGCTATGGTGGTATTTGGTGAATTTATGTGTTCTGAGATTGGTGTGAAGTCTCATAATATACTCTTGGTGTTTATAACGGATTGGAGTAAAGTCCTTTACTTATTAGGGTATGGTTGGTGCAAAGCCTAAATCCTATGGGTGGTATACAATAGGACAGGTGTGTAATCCTGTTTGTATCTATCTATTGGTGTTCCCCTTATGAGACTGGGGAAAAGTCTCAAGGCTCGTGAAAAACCTACACTTATATGAGACTAGTGTAAAGTCTCACTTTTACATGGTGTATCCATAGGACTAGTGAGAAATTTTACTTTCATATGGTGTATTTCCTAGGCTAGTGCAAAGCCTTCATTGATACTAGTGATATGATCTAACGATCTACAATTGTTGTTGCTTGATAAGCATTTAATTTGAAATTAAAGTATTGGTAAATTTCACTACTTAAACATTAGGTATTTAGAGTAGTGATATCTATATAATTATAAATGATCTATACGTTGTTTTGTGGTGAATATTTATATCTTAGTTAGTTAATAGTTGAAATTGGTGCGAGCTATCTAAGAAGATGTTATTATTTGTAGAAATGATGATACCTGTAAAAATTGTGATAGTATTAAACTTTTCAAAATTGACAAGGTCATGGGGTACGATGAGTAGATCGGCGAATGATCGGTTACAACTAGAAATATCGGCTTCTTTTCAGCATGTTGTATGAAGATAGTGGTGAGGACGGTAGGATAAATTTTCTCTACGGTGACTTATCAGCAGGGTGAAGGTGTTGCTAGAAATGAATGCGAAAGTAGTGGTAATATCAGTGATTACGAGGAAGGTGTAAGGAGTAGGGAACCACCCATAGATTATATAGAAGTTTCGTGGTTATTCATTTTGGAGCTTATTGATTTGGAGTGATCTGGTGTCAGTGGTAGGTTGGCTAATTTATTCTGATAGGATTTTTAGAATAACTAAGTGTCCTTAAGTAGATCGAGTAGAGGTTGCCATAAATCTACTCGGAAGACAAATCGGAGTTGGTGAAAGGTCATGAGTTGTATTCATGAAATGTAGTGGCAGATACAACTAGGTCGGTGAAAATTTTGATGAAATATAGCATGGAGTGTTGTATTGGGGCTGCTTTATGATGGTTGAAGTATAAGTTGTTACTTCTAAGAAAGGTTGAAAAGTAATATGGTGTATACGAAGATATTCGTGATTGAAAGTCCGGCTGGTGAAGCCTCAAAGACATGCTGGAATGTAAGGTTGACTGATAAATTTGGGGTTTGAGAACCTCAAATGAACATGTGGTATTGATCCTAAAGTTCACTACTTTTAACAAGTAGGGAGTTGGCAAAAGAATGAGAAAAGAGTTGAATTATCAACTACAAAGAGAAGGATAGAGGTAGGTGAAACCTCAATTGCATAAGGAGAGTAGTGTAAATGTTGAAAAGTTGACAAGCAAAAAGATGAGAGTTGTTGTGTTAACTCTGGTTGTTAGGTAGCGTGGTGAGTTGGTTGTGAGACAAGAGATTGTCCTAAGATCGTTTGATGTGTTTTAGCAGTAAGAATGTGATTATCTCCTTCGTGGTTGTTCAAGGAGATGGAAGGTAAAGTACTGGATGTGAATTCTAGGTGTTGGTTGAAGATATTAGATATTGTATATAGCTAATTTCAGGTAGTATGTTAAATAGTTATGATTCCCTTTAATTTAAGGATTGATGTATGTAGGAAGTTGTTGTGCTAAGTAATTGGTGTACTTAAACAAATAGATGGTGTAGAAGTGATTGAAGTTGTGATTGACAAGAGTATATCCTTAGCAATTGATAACGCCTAGTAATGTTAAGCATTATAGTCGTTATTGAGCCAGGTTTTAGTTAGTTTATCTTTCTTAATTGACTAATATCACTTACTTTTGTGTCAAAGTGCTTGAAAATGTTTTTACTGTAAATACAGGGGTTTAAGTGCAAATTGGAACAACTTATAGAGCAAAACAGACAAAGGAATTGGGGAAGGAAGGATTAGCGACGCTAACCCTTGTGATTAGTGCCGCTAATGTGTTGACACACGGGTTATCTCCGTTTCAAATTTCAAAAGGTGCAATATTGGGGATTGAGGCGACATTAGCGATGCTAACTTTCAAGTTAGCAACGCTAATGTCTCGATAAGTCAAATTCAGCGTTTTCTAACTCAAATCGTGAGATATTGAGATTTGGATGAGGCCCGAGCTACGGAAAAGGCCTATACGCGACTCGAGAATGAAATTTTCCACCACTATAAATACCGGACCCCCGTACGACTTTAGATGCATCCCGGGGTACCACGAGGGGATCCGGAAGTATGCTTTCGTCACTTTTTCAGTCTCAATTGATAGTTTGGTTAGTTATTTGGTTTTTCTATTGTTTTATTAACTCGGTATCGAGGTATTCCAAAATTGGAATTTCTGTCGATTATGCGATGTTCTAGCTTAGATTCTTCGGTAGATCTGGATAGTTTGGATAATTTCGATTTGGATGTTTGTTGGTTTCGATTTCGATTTATAAAGTAATCATTTGGTTTACTGTTGTTTTTCTCCATCCGTAATCAGATCTGAGTTTTATTTCGATTTATTTCATTCTTGGTTGTTTCCGACGTGTTCTTGATCCGCAATCTATAGAGTGATGCTATAGATCGGATTATCGACACAAACTGCCAACCACAAACTCCTTGGTTCGACCCTTATTTGCCGCTAGCTAGTGAGCCATAAGGTATAGATTTAGTATTTTTGATCGCATCAACGACTGTGACGTGTCAAATTTTCGCGCCGTCGTTGGGGAGTTGTGTGCTTGACAGTCTGTGTCAGTTTTCGATATCTCTTTTGACGTTTGATTTTTCGTTTTTTAATTTTCTGTATGTGTACGTCCTCATATACAATTACATGTACACGGACCAATACACGTGTTATGGTGGCCCGGACCGAGGATGAAAATCCGAATCAGTACGAACAAAACATGTACACGAATCAGGACATATGTGGGGAATATGGTGGCCCGACCAACAACTATTACGAGAATGATTACTACAATGAATCATTTTATGACAATGAGTTGTGGACCAAGGAGCCGACTCAATGTGGAAACCGCAATGAGTCATGTTTTGTGTATAACCAAAATATGGAACCTTCCAAATAGAGAAGGATCAGGCCAATGTCATTTCGGCAATGGAAAATTGGTTAGGTTTGCTGTGGGAACGGCTGGAGCTATAGCCACACTTGCCAGAAACTGAGGCAAGTGATTTTTATACCAATGAGATTGTGGATGAACCTACATCACCTGAACATGTGATGGAAGGTCATACACCTTGGGAGAATCAGGAGACCACTGAGATGGTCAAAATAGTTGTTGAGGATGGGGCTGTAGATGACAATACTACCCCCGACCCAACAATTTCTAAAATTTGTGATAATTTTGAAAATAAAGCTGTGGTGATGAGTGAATCTCACTCATCACCATACAACTCAGTCGAGACGGTTGTTGAGGGAGGGGCGTAGATGACAATACCACCCCCGACCCAACAATTTTCGAAAATTTTGAACATTTTGAGAGTTAAAATCTGGTCATGAGTGAATCTATACGATCACCAGGCAATGTCAGTCGCTCACTCTTGGCACCGATCCACCTATCACTCACTCTTGGCACCAGTCCACCTGTTGGACGATGACCAAGGGGATGATGACGACGATGTAGTTGTTGAAATCGAGAAACATAAATTTTTCGCCACTCATGACCCATTAATGAGTGGAAAGTTGGATGTTATCAATACCATCGATGAGGATTTTCGGAAGCATACAAAGATTATGCCCTCCGATCCCATCGGATTGGACAATTTTTTGTTTGTACTACAGGACGAAACCGCAACCTGTAGACAACACGCAATATGCAAGCAACAAACGGTTCGCAACACAATCAATGAGAGCGGCACTAGGCGCGCTCTACGTCAAACCGGTGGTCTTGAAGAGACACCGAAGGAAAGATCGAGCTTGGAGGTTTTAGATACCCTCCAAGCATTCATGGGAATTAATCAGAAAAGGGTGACCGGGCAGCATCAGAAGAACCGACAAGCCATTTGACCTAGGGAAACTAGAGTATTGGGTCAACAAAGGGACGGTAGCGGCTGACATTTAGCAGAGACAAATGGTGTATGACGCACCGTAGTCGTTGAAGGACGGTCCAGCTAACAGACCGAACAAATAAGCGCTTTCGGAAGACAACCCGATCGTAAGAGTAATTAGGTTTGTTTTTAATGATTGTTTTGATTTTATGTTGATTTTGTACTATCCTCAGTCAACAAACCGTGGTCCAACCCAAGTGTGGGGTGAGCATGAGGGACTCGAAAGGAAAAGCAAAGAAAGGAAATAATTAATGCACGCGCCGCCAACACATGCAAACCGCGACGTGGACCGAGGAGAGACCCGATGCACAGGGGCCTTTTTCACGCATACACGCGGCGCGAAGGAAAGTCGTACACGACGCGGGGAGATCTAATCCAGGCGATACTTGACCATCAGCCACCCAACATGACGAAGAGTGATTGTACATTTTTCTTATTCTCTTTTTGATTTTATTAGTTAAAATTTTTGTATAGCCAAACTGTGATTGTTGCACCAAACGTTGGGAGTTGCATAATGCAAGTGTGGGGTCATCGTAGAAATGCACTTGTGTTATGCCGGCGTGTTTACTATTGCTCCCGTCCTGGGGGTAACTCTTTTTCTCCCTTGTGTTATATTATTTTCTTATGTACAACGGTGACGTTGTACGGTTTAAAGTGTGGGGTTGGGACGGTGGAAAAGAGTTTTTGAAATTTTTGCAAAAGAGTCCCATTTTCCAAAATTTTAACAATTTTCAAATTTTTTAAGAAAGTGTAACGTAGAAACGAATACTTTTGAATGTTTATAGCATTGTGGTGTTTTTCAAGAAATATAGTTTAATTGCTAGTATGCTAGTTTTAGTTAAAATAAGTTGAGTATTTAGAAGGTTAGAAAATTTTGGGATTTAGAATATCTGAGATTGGGATTCAGGATGGGATTGTCAATCAGTGGCCTTTGTTGTTTGAGCCAGTAGGATCGAAAAGGGTGGCCGTAGGGCATTTATGCACCTCATTACCTAAGACCGTCTGGTCTAGGATGGTGATTTCGAAAGCTCGTTACACAAAAAAATTGAAAGTCATGGAGAATTCCTTAGCGGCCTTTAGAATCTGAATAAGTAAGTTTGCACAATTGTGATCCGAAAATTTGTAATCAAGGGTTCTTTAGAATGTGATGATTCTCAAAGGGTATTTTAGTCAGTTTTTCCAAAAATCATTTTATCTAACTTTTTGAATGCAATAAACTTTGAAACTAAAAATATTTAAAAATATTTAGGTCTTTGTTAAAAGTTGTTAAAAACTCTACTTGCTTGGGGATAAGCAAGGCACACGTGTGGGGTGTTTGATAACGCCTAGTAATGTTAAGCATTATAGTCATTATTGAGCCGAGTTTAGTTAGTTTATCTTTCTTAATTGACTAATACCATTTACTTTTGTGCCAACGTGCTAGGAAATGTTTTTGCTGTAAATATAGGGGTTTAAGTGCAAATTGGAACAATTTACGGAGCAAAACGGACAAAGGAAGTGGGGAAGGAAGGATTAGCGACGCTAATGCTTGTGATTAGCGCCGCTAATGTGTTGACACGCGCATTATCTCCATTTCAACTTTCAAAACTCTCAATTTTGGGGATCGAGGCGACATTAGCGACGCTAACTTTCAAGTTAGTGACGCTAATTTCTGGATAAGTCAAAAGTCATCATTATAAAATTCAAATCGCAAGATATCGGGATCTGGATGTTGCCCGCACCGCAGGAAAGGCCCGTACGCGACTCGGGAACGAAATTTTCCACTATTATAAATACTGGACCTAGTACGACTTTAGAGGCATCTCAGGGTCCCACGAGGGGACCCAGAAGTATACTTTCGTTAGCTTTTCATTCTCAATTGATAGGTTGGTTAGTTATTTGGTTTTTCTATTGTTTTATCAACTCAGTGTTGAGGTTTTCCGAAATTGGAATTTCCGTGGATTACGCGATGTTCTAGGTTAGATTCTTCGGTGGATCTGGATAGTATAGTTTATTTGATAGTTTGGATAATTTGGATTTGGATGTTTGTTGGTTTTCATTTTGATTTATAAAGTAATCATTTGGTTTATTATTGTGTTTCTCGATCTACAATCTGATCTGAGTTTTATTTCAGTTTTATATGATTCTTGGTTGTTTCCCACGTGCTCTTGATCAGGCGTATATAGAGTGACACAAAGTGCCAACCACGAACTCCTTGGTTCGACCCTTACATGCCGCTAGCTAGTGAGCCGTAAGGTATACATTTAGTATTTTTTTTGACCACATCAACGACTGTGATGTGTCAGCAATCGTACCCATCACTGCCATAAGTGTAAAAGATGACAGGATGCAAGTGAAGTTGAAGTGTGGAGTAGTAACAAAGTGCGCTAAGTGGTAAAATTCTCGGTGAAAAAAATTGAACTTCTAACTTTGAAAGGTGAATTGTGTGTGTGTAGTAGTTAGATTGTGGTGAGGTGTTACTGCAAGATTCCGAGGACGAAATCTTCTTAAGGGGAGGAGAAATTGTAATACCAAAAAGCAGGTTTACATTCCTTATCAACTTCTAATAACATGGTGATGGTCTTAAAGGAGTTCAAGATTATTCATGGGTGCCCTTGACGAGAAAGGACCAAAAATGTTAATAACTAGGTACGAACCAAATCTTAGAATTTGAGGTGTTAAGGTGTTATGTTGCTGTTTAAATGTCCATATTATGATTTTATGGAGTGTGGTTGCTAAGTTTAGAATTATGCGTCAAAAGGTGGAAAATGGTGAAAAATGTGCAAAAAATCACTCATCAGAGGCATTAGCAATGCTAATTTCTAAGGATTAGCGATGCTATGTTGAAGTAGCTTGCTATTTGGTAAATTGGAGTCAAAAGTACAAACCATGAGGAAGTTGGAAGATTAGCGACTCTAATGAAAAAGTTAGCAACTGTAACTATTAGCGGAGCTTATGCTAAGGTTAGGAAAGATAATGTTAGCGAGGCTAATGTTAAGGTTAGCAACGCTAACCTTCGGCTTACAAAATTCCATTATAAGCCATTTTGTTGCTCATTTGGGATTTATTCTCAAAACAGAAAGTTCGAGAGAATGAGACTTATAGGTTGTTTCTGGGGCTTTATTCATTAAATTGACTGTGAAATTTAAGGGGCTTTTGCATCCAAATCAAGATAAAGGTTTGTGTATGTTTGTATATGCATTTTCTAAGTTGATTTCGCTTAATTGGTTGATTTTCGTTGATATGCAAATGGTGAAATGGAAGGGTTTATGTGTGTAATCAAATGGGGTGATGTATTCATTGGTGTGTAGAAAGTAAAAACGGAGTTTTATATGAAAAACATATGGAGAGCTGGAATGTTCATAGTTAGCGGCACTAACTATGAACAATTAGCGACGCTAATTGGTCTGGAGTGTATATATTCATGAATTTTTGAATAAGTTGTATTAGCGATATATGGTGTCTAAGGAATGTTTAAAATTAATCCCTTGTAGATAAGAAGGTGTAGGAAAGCTTACAAATGTCAATTATAGCTTACTTTTAGAGGTTGGACTACAGGTGAGAAACTTTACTCAGCTTGCCTGGTATTATGTTGTTTGTTGTGATTTTTGTAAATATATACTTGTGTATATTATATGATGGTGCTAGATTTAATTACCTTGGTGAATAATAGTATAAGTGACCTTATGTGTTAACATAGGTAAAATCCTAAAAGTAGTTGTTTCTAGCTATGAATGGTGAAATCGTAGGTGAGTATATTTGTTGGTGTTTTATATGGTGTTCAAATGGTTGTATAACGATTGTTTACAACCATACGGTGTAATCAAAGATGGGTGGTAACTCGATGTAACTAAATGTTGGTGATAGATCTTCGGGTTGGTGAAAAGCCCAAGATTATTCGGTGAATGTTTCAATATTTGGTATTAATGATAAGTATGGTGTGTTATACAAATGGTGATTTAGGTGTTATGATATATCTGATTGGTGTTCGGTTTTCAGGTGACAAATGATCAGTGGGATCTTAACGTATGGTTGCTTTCAGAAGTTTTGTTGTAAATCTTATCTCGTTGTAGTAGAGTTATTCACTAAGGGTTTTCACCTACGTTGTTTTTGGTTGTGGTGTTTTGCAGGTACTAGTGTAGTAACGCCCGGCTGGATCATCGCACGATATGAAGGAATCCACTTGTCGCTTCCAAGACATCGAATATAGTATTTGTAAAACCAAAATTTGTACTAATTTGCTAAAATATTTCTATACTCGATGTTGGTTTTTGGGGCGTTACAATTTCTTCAAGATCACCGTTCAAAAAGGCACATTTGACATCCATTTGATAGACATCAATGTTTTTGAGTGAAGCATAAGCTAAAAATATCCGAACGGACTCAAGTCTGGCAACAGGTGTGAAAGTTTCTTCATAATCAATACCTTCCTGTTGACAATATCCTTTAACAACTAAAATTGCTTTATTTCAAATCACGTTACCTTTGGTGTCGAGCTTATTGTGATACACCCATTTTAGACGGACAATCGATGCATTTGTTGGTTTTGGAATGAGTCGCCAAACATTGTTTCATTCAAACTCTTCCAATTCTAGTTACAACATTCGATCCAATCATTGTGATTAAAAGAATTTTTGACGTTCTTGGGTTCAATTTTGGAAATAAAAACGTTGAACATGCACAACTTTGAATTTTTGTGTAAACTGAGTTGTTTTTTATGAACTTGTGCACGAGTCATAACCCTATCATGAACATCACCGATGATTTGCGATTGAGGATGACTCTTCGTCCATTTATCCAAGGGTGGATAGTTTGAATGAAACTCAGGTGGTCCTTCGGGCTATGATATCTTCAGTGTCCGAATGGTAGCCTGAAATGGGTGAAGAGTCATCATTTGGTTTTTTTGTTCATTAGTTTCAGTTGCATTTGTTGGAGAAGGATGAGGATCAAGATTAAGAATTTGCTCCCCTTCAAACTATGTAGTGAGTGAATTTATCATTGTTGGTGGAATTGAAACTGTTGGCTCCTCCTGGACATCAAGATATAAGGAAAGTATATGTGAGACTTCATGCGAAGGGGTGCTATTGTTGGAGTGAAGAAGCTCCCCCTCGAGTCCAGAAGGATTCAGTAGATCATTTAAAGACTCCCCCTCAACCGAAGAGGGATTATGGTCACTACTTGTTGAAGTATCTTGTGGACCATGTGAGAGCTTGGTGGATTCGAACATGATTTTCTGGTGTATTCACTTCAGCCTCCACTGCTTGCACAGGTGGATCAAAGAGAATATGGAAATCAGCATAAATGATAACCATGGTAGTGCATCCGAATCCGGTTCAAGAAAGATCGGAGATGAAGGAAATGTTTTTTATGATTTCCTGATGTAGTAGTCATCAAACGAGAGATTAAAAGTTTCTTCGATTTTTCTTGTCCTGTTGTTCATGACCCTGTACGCTTTTGAGTTAGAAGAATATCCCAAAGAAAATGCCTTTCATCTGACTTGTCTTTAAACTTGGATAATGGATCTTTCAGATTCAATATGAAGCACCTACATCCGAAGATGTGAAGAAATTTGACATTTTGTTTTCTTTTGTTGAGTACCTCATACGGAGTAATGTTGAATCGAATGTAGGATCTATTTTGAGTAAAACATGAAGTTGAGAGTGCTTCGGCCCAAAAGTACAATGGCAAATTGGCAAATTTTAACATCGTCCTTGCAGCCTCGCATAAAGAGCGATTACGTCGTTCAACAACCCCATTCTGTTGAGGAGTGTAGGGTGCTGAAAAATGTGTGTAATACCCTTCTCTATCAAAAATCCATCCAAACTCTGATTCATGAATTCAGTACCATTATCACTATGTATCGTTCGGACCGTTATCTTAAGTGTTACTTCCATGTTCTTGATAAAATCGATGATTAAGTTTGTAGCCTTAGAGTTATTTCGAAGAAAATTTACCCAAGTAAAACGAGAGAAGTCATCAACAATCACCAGAACATACTTCTTCTTTCCTAGAGATTCTACTGCTGATGGACCACATAGATCCATATATAAGAGTGAAAGGGGTTTAGTAATCTTTGGATCGACTACTATAGGATGCCTCTGCTTTGTTTGCTTGCCATGCTCACAAGCAGAACAAAGTGTATCATTATCAAACTTAAACGCGGGAATACCTCGACTGTTGAGGAGTGTAAGGTGCTGAAAAAATGTGTGTAATACCCTTCTCTCTCAAAAATCCATCCAAACTCTGATTCTTGAATTCAGTACCATTATCACTATGTATCATTCGGACCGTTCTCTTAAGTGTTACTTCCATGTTCTTGATAAAATCGATGATTAAGTTTGTAGCCTCAGAGTTATTTCGAAGAAAATTTACCCAAGTAAAATGAGAGAAATCATCAACAATCACTAAAACATACTTCTTCTTTCCTAGAGATTCTACTGCTGATGGACCACATAGATCCATATATAAGAGTGAAAGGGGTTTAGTAATCTTTGGATCGACTACTGTAGGATGCCTCTGTTTTTTTTTGCTTGCCATGCTCACAAGCAGAACAAAGTGTATCATTATCAAACTTAAGCGCGGGCATACCTCGAACCAGATCCATCACCACTAATTTGTTGATGCTTTTGAAATTTAAGTGAGCTAACCTTCGATGCCATAGGCAACTAAGATCCAAAGTAGCCTCAGATAGCAGGCAAAGCAAAGGGCCCCCAACAACTGGCTTTAGATCCAAGGGAAACATGCATCCTTTCCTTTTAGATTTCAACAAAACTGCTTTTGTTTCTTCTTTGCTAATGATAATCCCATGGGTATTGAATGTTACAACATTACTAGTTCCCACCACCAAGAGAAATACTCACCAGGTTATGCTTTAATCCTTCTACATATGGTACTATATTAATAGTGAATTGTCCATTTGTTACTTTCCTATAACATTTTATTGGACACGTTTCATTGTTTCCAAATCTCACATTACCAGCATCATCCAACGTCCGAAAATCTCTTAAATACACTCGCTTACCCGTCATGTGCCTTTAGCAACCGCTATCCATGTACTATTCAGTGTCATGCTGCTCTTCGAACATTACCTGAAATCAGTAAAGTAGAAGTTGGTACCCAATCAATATTGGGTCCTCGGGCTAAGTGAAAGATTCTTCAATCCATTTTTGAATTGCCTATTCGGATATGTTATCACATGAAAAAGTTATCATATTTTCAGATGTTTCATTAGATGAATTATAAGAACTCGAAAGTGAATCATATGAACTTTTTGTGATCATTGAAGAATTTGAAGATTCAGAGATTTAAATAGTTGAAACTTTTGGAACTTAAATTTGCTTTGTTGTTTTGGAAAGTCTAAATATTCCATAGAAAGAGCCATGAGCTGAATACTAAATCGGGCTAACTTTATACAAAGGGCCATGAGCCTGAATACTAACAAAGGGCATGTGAGTAAAACTAGAGTATAATTGCCTAAAGTATGGTATATCCTCTCATGTTAGAGTCGTTGTTTTTATCGTCCCATATAAGTGGAAGAATACACATTAGATAGATTTACAAGTCTAAAGGCGCTCAACAATTTGAAATTAACGGAAGGAAGATATTGATAAAATACTAAAATAACTTTTAAAAGGTTTAATGGCATCTTAAAGAGTTGCCCTATATTATTGGGCTATACGGAGTGAGAGGTGTTTTGCCGTCGGCATCCGAGGTGGCAAGATCTACCTTTAAAATGATTGATTTACCTTAATATCTTGTTGGGTCTAAAACTCATGTATCTCACGAGGCATTTATGTCTCACATACTATTGTTTTAATGCTATGTATCTCAATGTTATTAGCATTGAGTGAAAGGAATGAAGAGTATAGTAGTCATTATGAGTATTATAGACGGAAATGTTGATTGGAAGATAGTTTGATCCCTTAGACGGTATAGTCATGCACATATATTGAGAGATATTTGTTTATAGTATAGAATTACCATGAAGTTGTATTCTAATCTTTTGCTATGTCTCGGAGTTTTGTTTGGGTATTTTTATTAAATTGAGTTAGTATGGAGTTTATCCATTTTGCCCAACGGTCATGCCGAATTTTTTGTAGAAATGTTGTATAAATTTCGGGACATTAGCTTGAGATGACTTATTGCTTTATTATGGTTGTATTGATATGAGTTTGTAACCCTCAATGTTTTTTAAATACTTTTAAACTTATTTGTTTGGGACCAAAGTTTAGACATGACTTACGGTCATGAGAAATGTTTTTAAAAGAATAAAATTTTTACTTCACAATGTTTTATAAACTATAACACCAATTAAAATGTATGAAATATAGGATGTAACATTCACTATATGTTATAGATTGATGTTACTTAGACTATGTTCTCGAGATTTTTTAGGAGGGGAAAGGAATGGAAAGAAATGAAATATGAAAGAAATTGTGTTGTTGAGTTTTTTAAGGAAATAAATGGAATGGAAGGGGAGGGAATCTTAAACATCCCATTTGTAGGAGGGAAAGAAGACGAAAAAGGAAAATGTATAGAATTACTTATTTACCCCCACCAACTATTACTTGTATGAAATAAATGTAAAAATGTAAAAATAATCTTCTTTGGTTCCCTTTCAACAACGAAAAAATACAACTAATTAATTGACTTTTCCTTCCATATCCTTTAATTCTCTTCACTTCTCTCGCCTTCATTATTAAACTCGAGAACATTATTTATTTGAGAGGGTTAGACCTTTACACATTTAATAAAATTCCCTTAAGTCTCTGTATCTTTTTCTTTGTGTTTTAGGGTTTTCAATATTAGATCTTTAAGTTTCTTTGAATGAGGGAAGACTATACATTTGGGTTTAAGTAGTGAGGTTTTATATATAAGTATTGATCGTATCAATAAGGTGATGAGTTTGTGTTTTTATGATGGTATCACAGTCGAGGTTGAACTAACGTAGGTTGGATATCGATCAATCTTCAATCGATTAGAGATTCACCTTTTATGTTCATTACCTCTCAAAAATCAGTCGTACTGATGTTGTATATTTCTTGATCCTCTCTATATTGGTAGTATCCCATTAAAATGGATTTTTCGTGCGAAAGACATTTTCTCTCCCTGTTTTTTGAACGTATCGATTCTTCTCTTCGGTGTGATATAGAGTTGTTAATCTTTGACATTTCCATGCTTCTTCTTTTAGTTTTTATTAGGATTCGTTACTCGTTGAACGTCTATGGATCCTGTGTTCAAGGGTTTTCTATGTGGGAAAGCTGACCTTATTTACGGAGGAACTGGATGGGAATAATACAACGTTATCACTGCTCCTGGGACTCTATTCAAGATTCATCCTCTTTCCTATTAAATATAAATTTCTAGTAAGACTGCTCATTATGGTTTATATGAAATTTTTGATCCAAAGAAAGGAGAGCATGTCTTTGTATCCACATCTTTTGGTGTAGTAGATCAGCTTGTCGACCGATTTGCAAAGCTCACCGGCTGCTATGTTGTTAGGATTGATTGAACCAAAGAAAAGGTTGAATTGTTCAATTATAAGTTTGGATTTGATGAGACCTCTAACAACAAGGAAAAATGAGATCTTGATTTAGCGCTCAAAGGGTACTTTCCGGAAGGAGTTGATATTTACTTAGAGAACGTTGGTGTGGGAAATGTTGAAGGTCGTGCTATTGAATACAAAAGTAAATGGACGCATTTATCCTCATGGAGTGATTTTATAATACAATCTAAATCAAGAGAAAGTCTTGAAGAATCCATCATATGTGAATCTGTTTCATTATTATGCATGAGAACTTAAAAATTCTCTATTTGGGTTCTATGCCTCAACACTGTTGTTAGTTTGAAACTAGAGGATACCATTTTCTTGAAAATTCTGAAAGGATTGTGTAGAACACGAGAAAGAAAGTATATGAAGAAACGTTTTTGGGGCGTCAAAAAGAAAGTTTATTCCACACCAACACCTGCATCGTCTACTTGAAAAACATACAAACTAAAAGGATAGAAGCTTCTATAAGTTACACAACTGTAAGCTCCTAAAACATGAAAGAAACTTGCACAACTAAAAATAACTACAGACATAAATAACTAAAAAACATCAAACATAAAACTGCTCCTTGAATATCTCTTAAGCTACTATCTGATCTGAGATTTAAACCAACAAAATCCTCCATTAACCTCAAATCTCTTGCATCCTTCATTCCTATTTTCTTAAAAACATCAAGTACTTTTGTTGGAAGTGCTTTCGTAAAACTATTGAAAACCTGATCAAAACTTGCTACATGACATAGTGGTACTTCCGTGTTGTTCAATTGTTCTTGAATAAAATGAAAACATATATGTATGTGTTTACTTCTCTCGTGATGCACAAGATTCTTTGCCAATTCAATCGCAGATCTCTTGTCAACCTTTATCTTTGTTCGCTCATCTCAGTGGTTCTTCAATTCTCACAACAGATTCCTAAGACAAAAAGCATGACACACCATCCATGATGCAGCTACATAAACGACGTCACAAGTTGAAAGTTCCATTAACAGTTGTTTCTTTAAAGCCTAGGTGAATGCTGTTTCCCTGATAAAATATACATAAGCATACGTGTTTTTCCGATCTTCTACATCTTCACAAGCCAGTCACTATCAGAATAGCCACTAAGCAGGTATTCTTTTGAGGTTGTTTTAGAAAAAAATTGTATAAAAATGGAAGAATACCGATAAGCCTATTAAAATGGGCAAATAAAAATGTAAGGTTTTTAGTTTTAAGAAAAAAACATAAAGTTGATGTTTAATCAGAAAAAACATAATATACATGATTTTTTTTATGTAACTAACACTTAGAATAACTAGCTTCATACCATGTTAATTGGTATCTTTGATAACTCGATTACAAAGTATTAGAAAGTATAAATTTTGCACACAAAGGGCCATGAGTGAATACTAACTTGGACTAAATTTTTACAAAGGTCCATGACTGGAATACTAACAAAGAGCCATGTGAGTATAACCAGAACATAAAGCCTAAAATATGGTATATCGTCTCGTGTTATAGTCACTTGTTTTTACGGTCCCATATAGGTGGAAGAATACACATTTGATAGATTTACAAGTCTAGAGGCGCTCAAAAGTTTGAAATTAACGGAAGGAACATCTTCATAAAATACTAAACTAACTTTTAAAAGGTTCATGGCATCTTAAAGAGTTTCCCTACATTATTGGCCTATACGTAGTGAGAGGTCTTTTGCCGCCGGCATCCAAGGTGGCAAGACATGCCGCTAGGGAACACCCACCCCTGGACTAGTAACTAAAGCTGCATGCCGACAATGGTCGAAGGCAACTTCTCAACGACAAGATCTTGTGGTTTTCTCTTTCCTCCACCTCACGACTTCAAGAGCCGTGACCCCTCACTCCAAGGGGTTGGAGTGTCATGTAGGCTCCATCTCACCTTCCCCTCACCCCTTCAAATAGAAAACCCTGGGGTCGCTAACTATTTGTTGGATTAGGTGTCTAAGCCATGACTTTATATTTATATTTATATTTATCTTGTTAATTGAAGCAATGTCCATTTGGGTTGCCCTCATAGCTGGAGGTCAGGATAGAGATCAGTAGAGTAAAATGTTGATTTATTAACTGTGTAATAAATCAATAGAATTAATTGGTTTATTAATATATTTAAGTGTTAATATATTAATTAGAAACTATAATAATTAATTAAGATTTAATCTAGAATTAATTAGATTTAATTTAGTGATTAAATAAATTAATTAAAGGTGTAGGGACTGGTTTGTATTTATTCAATAGTTGAATAACTGGCAGAGAGAAAACCAGGGACCAAAATGGCGCCAACCTGGAGGATCCTTCAGAGGTTGGCGAAAACCCTAGTTAGGGTTTAGAAGCCTGGTCCAAGTGGTCAAGAGGCTTGCCCACTAAGGAGGCTCCTTAGGGTTTCAACTATAACCCTTGGAGGCTATAAAAGGAGGCACCTGGCTCCTCCTTTTCTGCGCCAACTTGAACCCAGAATTACTCTGCTGGACTGTCTTCTCCATTGCTTGGGTGTGACTTGCATTTGAAGCAGGACACTTGTGCTGCTAGCTTCAAGAACAAGATCAAAAGGTTGGTTTTCTCAGTTTTGATCTTTAGAAATTATTGTTGGCCTTTAGGTTTTAGTTTATTATCTTCATAGAAGAAAACATAGATCTTTCTAGGGTTGCATGTGAACCATAAGAGATTCTTTGTTCATTGTTTGCTAGAAAACCCTTCAGTGGTATTAGAGCATAGGCTGGTTTCTTGTGAATTGATATAAACTGCATGAACTGTTTTGCCAAAAGGGTTTTGTGCGAAAATTAAACCCTTGGAAGGGTATTGGATCGATTTTTGGCTAAGGTTTCCTAACCCTAGCCGCCACCCCTTTATTCCCCCTTGATTTGCTGCCTAGATTAGGATTGTTATTTTTGGTAATTGCTGATTAATTAAATAACTATAATCCATATGCATATCTGGTAAATTTCGAAATATAGGGATAAATATAGGTAATTAATTTGATTAATTTTGTGATGCCTATATTTGATTTAATTAGTTTAATTAATTGTTAATTAAAAGATCAATTAAATCAGCTTAAAGAATTAATTTAAATTTTCAAAAATTAGATAATAATTTGCAAAAATTATGAGATAATTAATTCTAAAATATTTTAATAAGATTAAAATATATCTTATATATTTATGATTAAAAGTTAATTATTTATATATAAGAAAATTGGTTAGTCTTACCGCAAGTAGGCCTCATTCACAAAACTGTCCTATAAAGAGGGTATAAGGCGACTGACTATAAAATGTTAGTCTAATGGGTATCTACTCTTACCCACCGCTTTCATGGTCAGTCGAGTGTCGTTAGCCGAACGGGTTTGATAGAACCGCTAAGCCTCTTAAAAGTATAATGCTATAATTGAAAGTACTAGAACTTTGAACAAAAACTCAATCTAGTTACTTTAGGTTAAAAATGTGAATTGGTGCTAATCCATGGAATTGCACATTGCACTTTGTGGAACGTTGGTGGAGCGTGTGTGGTTTACCGGCACGCCAACTGGGGTCCGCAAAGAGTTGCAATGGGTTTCTCTATTTTGTCATTATTAACGGAGCGTGTGTGGTTAACTGGCACGTTAATTAGAGATGGAAATTGACTTCGAGAGTACCGAGCTAATTTGCATGGTTATTCACACCCGGTTTGTGATCCTCGGCATCCCAGTCACAAACAGTGGGGCACATCCGAGACTAAACATGCCATTGAACAGTTCAATGTGTCTCAACAGATCTAGGAATTTCATAAGATGAAATTGATAAGTGTATTATCTACCTTAATGACCATTATGTTGTGATTACGGCATCCCTCTTCACACCATAGTTGGGGTATTTTGGGTCCTAGCCTTAATAAATAATATATTGGGTAATTATTTAAAAGGATTAATTAAACTAATAAAATTTTGTTTATTGTAGATGTCTGAATCAAGTGTCTATTCTCCTCCCTCTCCTCCTTCACCCATTTCTGAGAGCATCAGAAAGCACCTGCTAAATATGGAAAGGCTGACTGGCCTTAACTGTAAAGAATGGCTTCGCAATTGGAGACGGGTTCTCGTCATTGCGGGCAAGCTTCATCTCACCGAGTATCCGATCCCGGTTCCACCAAAACAAGTCATCATAAAGAGCCTTTATGATAAGCATGACTTATTAGTTGATGAATCCGAAAAGGTCGTTACCTCATGTTACTGACCATTGACCCCGAGTTCCGCAAGGATTTTGAATCCTTGGGGCCATATGAATTAATGCAATCGGTTGAGGAAAGGTTCCAAAAACCGGTTGAAGAGGAACGAGCTAGGATCTTCAAAATACTTGCAGAGTGTAAGTTAAAAGAAGGAAGTAGCATCGATTCGCATGTTCTTCAGATTGAAGCGTACATAGGCGAATTGTACAAACTTGGTTAATCCATGAGTCAGGAGTCGACTGTTAACACTCTACTCGCTTCACTGACTAGTAAGTACGATCTGTTCATTCAGACGTATAGAAAAGAAGACCAGAAAAAGACCTTAATGGAAATGCGTCCACTGTTGACTTTATACGAGTCACTCTTAGACAGGCATAGCTCCAATGATTCAGCTACTTCTGGATTAAGTATAGTGGGAAGACGCAGCAAGAAACGATCCAGATCGTCTGGATATGTCTTAAGCTGGGAATCCACAGAATCGGATACAGTCATGGAAAGATTGGAAGACGTTCCAAAGTCAAAATCTTTTGAAAGCTCAGGTATATCTAAAAACCTCAAAACTCAAAACTCCTGTTCCATAATTCCTTGATGCATAATGTGATAGTCACATTTTGGTTTGTATGCAGGGAATCAGTAAGGTACGAGACTCTGGCGCATAGGAGCACATTTGGATTGGATTTCCAGCTCATGCAGTTTTGAAGTTTAGTTAGATATTGAAATATTGTTATTAGCTTTTAGATGCGTATGACATTGTCTATCATATAGTACATTGTGAAAGGATTTTTGTTTTAATAAAATTGTCAATTTTCTTTTAACACATGTTGTTTGAAATATCCTTGAAATGTTGTATGATTGTGTTGAATGCATAATTAGTAATAACTTGAATGTTGAATGCATCCAAAGTGTTTGGATTTTAGGAATTGTGTCCCTTATGATTGTTAATGTTATAAGAATCAATTCAACCAAAGGTCCAGTTGGACAGGACTTTGGAATCATTTGACTTAGAGTCACTTGATGAGTTGAGTTCTTAATGTGTTAAGAAATGAATCAACTAAAGATCCAGTTAGACAGGACTTTCGAATCATTTGACTTAGAGTCGAATGATGATTAAGTTCTTTATAAAGCACATGTGGCAAGAAATGAATCACCCAAAGATCCAAAGGATAGGATTTTGGAATCAGTTGACTTAGAGTCAACTGAAGATTGCAAGTCTTGAACATAATTAACAAAGTCATAAATTTACATAGAGATGTAAAGGAGATTAATATTAGGAGCAATGAACACATCAGTTGTTGTGTGCTGCTCGAATCTTCAAATAGAACACAATTGTTTGTACTTTGCAATATTTGTCATTCCGTATGACGAATATGACTTTGCTTATCAGAATAAGCGATTGGATTGAATCCTTGAACAGTTCAAGGACTTCAAATTAAGTACAAGACCTACAGAACCTGAGTGACAACATAAACTAGGAAAATGTTTCACAGTTTATTCCCTTCCAAGAACATTAATAGTTATAATGTGTCTTAGGGAAGATGATGGAGCGTTGGTCGAAACAGTTCGATCCTCAATGTATCAGATACATTGCCAATTAGTTTCCCGTAAATTGAATACTATACCAGTCAGACCATATAAACCATATTCAACCACATCCTTCGACTAAGTAGGTTTTACAGACACTGTCTGAAATGTAAAGCTGGGATTGTCCCACTTGTACATTAAAGGTCCAGGGTCTTGTAGTGTTCGTCCGAACCTCATGACTATCCTGAACAATGATCAGAAATGTCATTTCACTGGCTATCCCACTGTACCTGAAAAAGAAAGAGCTCTTTTAGAAAGAACTCATGTTCTTAGGAAACAGTGGGAGTTGGGACAGTCCTGAATCAGTTCAGGATTAGCCAAGTGAAATAACCTTTAGTCATCACTATGGCTTAGAGCATAAATCAGATTTTTGTTTTAAGTTCTGACATTATCTTCTCTTGACCATTAGTAATGATCACCATCATAAGTAGTTATGATCAGGGTGACATACCGATTAGTGGTAAAACACTATAGTTGGTACGGATTTTCAATCCGGCTACTTGGAAGCATTGGTGAGCCCGGTTGCTGCCAATTAAGAGAACCTTAGGACGAGATACAGTCTATGTGACAGTTTGATTGATTTTACAACTGGTCTTAAAACCAGTGGGAGTAATCATCAAAAGAAACCAACATGGACAGAAACGTACCTTCAGAACATATGGTTGAGTGAGACGATACTCAGAGTCAAGTAATTGACTCGGAGAGAAGCACTCTCAATAGAAGATGAAATCTGAAAGGATACTGCATAATGTAAGTCGTTAGTGGAGCGCGTGTGGATCACCGGCACACTAATAGGGACTCACAAAGAGTATCCATTAAGATGTCAGAAAGGTTTGGATTCTCAAAATGTGCCAAAAATTCTGGATTTTGTGAATAGTCCATAACCGTGTCAAAGCCAGTAGGAGTGTTGCTGTTATCTATCTCCATATGTATGTTACATATTGATTCTAGGAAACGTCTCTTTTCATTACAAAGTGTAATGACTTGGTGTTAAGAGACGGATCGCTATGAAAGACCTAATAGAGATACGGCATACTCAGGTGGTTGTAAACATCTATGAGACAGATCGAAACTCTGCCAAAATGATCTTGATGAGACTCAAGATGCATTGCCCTAGGAAATAGTTTCCTGTCATTGCAAAGTGTGATGGTTTGGCATGAGAGGTATGAAAGGTGCAACGTACTCACATAAACCATTGACATATATCAGATAGATGTTGTCATCAGTAAAGAACTGGCCATAGTAAGCATGATCTTGATAAGATTCAAGATGCATGAGAAAAGGTCTCCGAAAGGATATAGTTATTAAAAGTCGTGACACAAGGATTATAAGTAATCCTGAGATTCCAAAAGATTTTGGAATAGGACTGGATCGAATCCAAAACGTTTCTTGGATCGATCAGAAGTGTCATGAACATATCTTGATGACTTAATGCTTAGAGCATAGTGAGTCAGATTCAGCATATGACCTGGCTGGGAATACTTAATGGATTTTGTACATACGTGAGAAATCATTGGAAAATGATTAGGGGTGAATGTTGAAAACAATTTGAAAAGAGGTTTCAAATAAGGACTTAATGGTTAAAGAATTTTGTTGGCATTCCGATGGAGCGCGTGTGGCTCACCGGCACATCGTAACACCTCGAAATAGTCTTAGGGTGCAGTCATATGGACTAAAGATCCCGAGAACCATGGAAAGTCATAGTACATAGAATGGAGTTGTTAGTGAGAATGACGGTATGACCAAAATTGAAATAATCATCGGAAGGATATCCGATCGGATGAAGTGTATCAATGTATAACATTTGAATACATAGAAAGAGTAAAAGGTCAAGTAGACATAGATACATAACACGAATTAAATAGTTTAAAAGGAATCTAGAAACCGATAATAGTTTTATGTAAAATCCGACTTGGTGATTACCTCGTGGAGACTTGGTAATTAGGCAAGAGTAGCCACCAGTCAGATTTTATGTTTCAGTTTTGCATGTTTTCACTTCCCGAATAATTTGATTATTCAAAAGTCCATAGTCACTCATACTTTTCGGGAGTAAGTATGAACGAAGACTATCGTGAATTGGTTTGTAGATTGTCTAAGGAGTTAGACATTGCAGTAAGACTGCTACAACATTCACGAGTACTTAGAAATAGAGATTTGAGTATTGGATAAACCCGCGCTCAATAGATTGCTTCATGGATTACATCACGAGCAATGTTGAGACGATAATATCGTATGATCTTGAAGCAGAGACATATGAGTTGAAATTAACGAGTCGGTTGTGCATTGATAATGCGAAAACGCATCGGTAACTCGATGTTACAAAACGCATTGTTGTGTACGATTTGATAAGTAAAAGACACAACCATATGAGTCAAAGCTTATTCGTTCCTTGACCCTGATGGGAAACAGATATATGTAGGCCTCTCGATGATTTTGAAGTTGACTTAAGTGCTGGCCAGCCTAAACTAAATTGATGTGTTCAATTAGAAGTCCGAAAGTCATAAGCAGAATCGGAAATCGGGAAACAGAGTATCGGACAGAGATTGATCTCAATCCATGTCTCGTGTCTGAAAATATCTTGTTGGACGAAGGATCATATGATCACTTATCTATGGACAGAACTGACTGGGTCAGAGTTCGGCAGTAGTTTCTTGGAAACTGCAGGTTGTTAATTAATCAGAAGATAAATTAAAGTCATAGACTTATCCAAGTGGGATACTATTGGATTAGGTGTCTAAGCCATGACTTTATATTTATCTTGTTAATTGAAGCAATGTCCATTTGGGTTGCCCTCATAGCTGGAGGTCAGTATAGAGTTCAGTAGAGTAAAAGGTTGATTTATTAACTGTGTAATAAATCAATAGAATTAATTGGTTTATTAATATATTTAAGTGTTAACATATTAATTAGAAACTATAATAATTAATTAAGATTTAATCTAGAATTAATTGGATTTAATTTAGTGATTAAATAAATTAATTAAAGGTGCAGGGACTGGTTTGTATTTATTCAATAGTTGAATAACTGGCAGAGAGAAAACCAGGGACCAAAATGGCGCCAACCTGGAGCATCCTCCAGAGGTTGGCGAAAACCCTAGTTAGGGTTTAGAAGCCTGGTCCAAGTGGTCAACAGGCTTGCCCACTAAGGAGGCTCCTTAGGGTTTCAACTGTAACCCTTGGAGGCTATAAAAGGAGGCACATGGCTCCTCCTTTTCTGCACCAACTTCAACCCATAATTACTCAGCTGGACTGTCTTCTCCATTGCTGGGGTGTGACTTGCATTTGAGGCAGGACACTTGTGCTGCTAGCTTCAAGAACAAGATCAAAAGGTTGGTTTTCTCAGTTTTGATCTTTAGAAATTATTTTTGGCCTTTAGGTTTTAGTTTATTATCTTCATAGAAGAAAACATAGATCTTTCTAGGGTTGCATGTGAACCATAAGAGATTATTTGTTCATTGTTTGCTAGAAAACCCTTCACTATTATGATTGCAAGCACAAGTATGGGTTCAAACAAAACGAAGAGGACGCAAACTGTAACGCCAAGACACTCTTTTTATGTAAATATAATAAAAGGGTAAAATGGTCATTTTACCTTGGAAGGGTAAATTGGTCTTTTGGACAGAAAAGTATTTGGTTTGAAATAATATTTTGAGTTTTGGACTTAAAATGTTATAAAAACTGATTTTGGTCGTTTTACCGCAAAAAGGTAATTTGGTCATTTGACCATGTGAAGGACCAAATATGTAAAACTGTTGTTGCTTGTGGCAAATGTATAAAGAATGAAAGATTTATTGTAATAAAACTTGATTATAGTGCCAAGAGTTCAAGAAATGGAACGTAGGGACTAAAATTGTAAAATCTAAAAATATAAAATGAAAAATCCTTTCATTTTTGGCTGAAATTTTGGGAGCTTACGGGAGAGAATTTTTGGTGTGAAATTCTGCAGAAGTTGGAGGAATTCTTGAAGCTTTGAACTTGGATTTCGATTCCTAGCTTTGGATTGAAGAATTGGAAACTCTAAAGGTTAGAAATTCAAGTTATAGCTTGGTTATTCTTGATGAGTTTTGTAGCAACTCAAAACTGCATTTGCAGTTATGATTATGTGTTTAAATTGATGTAATGCTTCCATTAAGTCATGCTAATAAGGGCTTAATTCAAGAAAATGGAAGTAGGTTGTTATTTATGATGAATTTGAAGTTTTGAGGTTTTGGAACTAAGAACCCTAATTCTTCATTTTGATTGATTTAGTTGTTTTGAATGGTTGAAAACCTTGTTAAAGTATAAGGTTTTAGCCTAGAAACAAACCCTAAACGATTAAGGACTGAATTAAGGACTTAGTGGGCTAAAACTGCGTGCTACAGTGCACAAATCGCGGCTGCACAGGAGACCTGCGCAGGCACCAGGCGCGGTGCGCCCAAGCCCCCGGCGCGGCGCGCCCAGGCGCAGTGCGCCCTTGTCTAGGCTGGGTGCGCCCCTCAGGCAGGGACTTCAAAATGCTAACTTTTGCTTGGCTTGTCCGTTTTAGCTCAAACTTGGACCGTAGGCTCGTTATGGTCTGAAAAGTTTGGAAAATTTTTATATTGAGTTTTCGACCCCTCGGGGGCACTGTAGATCGATTCGAATGCATCGGTGAATAGTAAAATTCATAAAAAGTTAGTAAACGGGAAGTTTATTAACTAAGCATTGTTTGTAATGATATTGTATTGAACTCTAGTGTATTAGAGTCAATTGGAATGGTTATTAACCTATTATCATTTGGTATATAAATGAGTATATAGGTATGGGACAAAATGGTTGTGGTGCACGCAAAGGCAAGAAACCACCGAAATTGAAACGCAGCTAGTATCCAGGTGAGTAATCTCACTGATATCATATGTGATATATGATGATTGAATTGTTACAGGTTGAAACAGCTTCGAGGGACGAAAACGACAAGTGTTAAAATATATGTAAAAGACAAGACCAGATAAGCCGTGAGTCATTGCGATGACAAGAACGGAGCTGTGAGTCAATACATATATATATACACTATGACATGACAATACCAGATAAGCCGTGAGTCTGCTATAGACAAGAACGGAGCTGTGAGTCAGTCAATTTTAAATGGTGCGACAATACCAGATAAGCCGTGAGTCTATAATAGACAAGAACGGAGCTGTGAGTCAAACCTATATAGACAAGACCGGATAAGTCGTGAGTCATTTCGATGGCAAGAACGGAGCCGTGAGTCTAGGCAATAGCGGGCTAACCCGTGAGCCATAATTGATCGTGAAAGAAACTGTTAATAGATGGTGCGGCCACTTGTGGCTATGATATTGGATGCTATATCCAATCGGTGCGGCCTATACGGCTATGATATTATTACAGGTACATGGTGCGGCCTTTTTGGCTATGATATCGGGTTATTGAACCCAGCTGGTGCGGCCTGCGGGCTATGATATATATATTGAAAATGACATGATACGGCGGATATAGCCATGACATATGATGCAGTCCATTGTGACTAAGAGACATGGGACAGAATTCATTAGATATGAGTATATGTGCAAATAATTGACGTGACTTGATAATTACAGGTTATTGTGATTCAGCCGGTAAGGCTACAGATTAGGATGTGAAATCCTAGAAGATATTTTGGTCAGCCAGTAAGGTTAGGAGTTTGGATTTGATATCCAGACAAATACATGATTGTGTTTTTATACGTGTTATTTGCAGATACGATTACTCACTGAGCTTTGTAGCTCATACCGTTTGTTAAATGTCTCTGCAGGTTAGCATGATCCTGATAAGGGAATAGATGGAGTCCGTGACTCGAGAAGTAGGACTCTTAGATGCTGTCAGTAGCAGCCCGGCTTTAAAGGAGACTACGGTATTTTATACTCTCCTTGATACGCTTGTACCCGTTTTTATAAAAAAAAATACCCCTTTGTTTATGGTTTTAAGTACTGAAACCTCTGTTTTAAATGAAAAAATTTTCAGGGGTGTTTTGTTTTAAAAGCCGGGTGTTACAAGTTGGTATCAGAGCCGTGGTTTAAGTGAACTAGGTGTCTATAGAGTAGATTCCTGGACTTAAACCTTGAGACAGTAGACACGATGAACTGTTAGGTGTATATAAATTGTTATTATACATATATAACCTAACTATTGCTGACTTCTAACGTATAAGAAGTATGAGCAGCGAATCGTACTGGGAGGAATTTAGGGCGTGCAGCTTTAAGAGGCGAACCAGCCCATATTCAAGGCTCCATTGAACGAGGGGCAATGAGACAAGTAGCAGAAAGTCCACATGACAAGCAACAGTAGTTGCTGTGGTCAGAGAAAGAAATTGGGTGCTCATCCTGATTGATATCAAGGTGAAAGAAAAGTAGCTGAGACTACAAGAAAAGCAGAAAACGAGTAGTGGACGCTTCAAGAGAAGTTACCACAGACTGGTCCAACCTTAAAGGGAAGGGACCAAAACAGAGCAGTTATGTATTATGAAACGTGCAGGAAAAGCACTAAGAAAAATTGTAGGGTTGAGACTCTACCGTTGAAATGCTGAAATTGCAGATGATAGGAGCAGATTGCTCGAGCTTGTTGGATAGATTGGAAGTGTGTCTAGCGCGGAGCTATAGAACACTTTCTTATGAAATACTCACATGTTAAATGTGGAGTAACGGGTAATGAACCCAGGAAAGAATGGAGAGGAAAGAAAGAAGAAACGAATAGTCGAAAAGGACCAGTGATACCTTGAGCATTCCAGCAGACTGTGGAAGAAGCTCGTGAGTATGGTCTCAAATATAATTGTTTTGAATATACCCCCCGTATATGTTATATATGATCCATGAAGCTATGCTGTGGATCGATGACTTTGATGTCTTGTTGGAATATTTCATCAATGATTTTAGATGAAATTTTGAAAAAAGCTATAGCAGATAGCACGTATGTTCTAGATATTGAACACCTGGAAAGTAGTCTGCCTAGGATTTACGGGACCATTTTCCCTATGAATCTAAAGCCGATGACTACCGATGAATTGGAAGCAATTGTACTTATGAATTGTTTAGCAATGAATTATGCTAACATGAATTGTAGAAATATGAACATTATGGTTCAAAAAAAAATCAGAAATGAAATGGACGAAAATCCATGGTAAATGACCGTAGTTGAGAATACCGGTTATTTTCCTTTGCTTAAACTCAGAAAAGAGTTAGTAAAGGAATGATGTTGTAATTGGCATACATGGTATTGGCCAAGTTAAATGAAACAGTGATAGTAGTGTACTACTTTAAATAAATTCTCGAATGTTTCTTTTGAAAAGAACTTCCAGAATTTCTGCCAGACTGGTGAGAAGAGCTTATGATTTAGCTAGTCTTGGGAGCCGTTCATGTTATTTAGGCTCCATGTGGATTAGCCTCTGCAGAGGTGGCAGAGTGGTAAAACAATTGGAAGAAATTGTTTTGAATTGGGGTCTCATATGGCCGAATGTGTCATTATATGGAGCCCTATCTTACTTGAAAAGAAGAAAGACAAGTTGATGCATATGTGCATTGACTACTGAGAATCTGATATTTTCGAGACCAGATCGAATATAAGGTACATTTGTACCAGATATTAGAGTTAATTCACTAAGTTAAATGATATGTAAAATCCTCCAAGTATGAAAATTTATATAAAAGAAGTTTCATATTTTTTGGGCATGTAAATAATGCCAGAGATGATAAAGTATATCGAGTGGAAATGATATTGTGATAAGACAGAAACCGCCTTGGAATCTGACTGAAATTAGTAGTAGTTTCCTTGGATTGGCGGGTTAATTTAGGAGAGTTGTAAAAAACTGCTCCTTGATTGCTATCCAGTTGACCAAGGTTGACTAATAAAAGTATAAAGTCTGAGTGGTAGAAAGACCACAAGTATATTTTTAAAGGTTGAAATAAACCTTGTGTGAAACTCCGGTGTTAGCATTATCGCTAAGCAGAGCAGATAAATTGTTTTATAGAAATGCATCCAGAGTTGATTTTGGATACATGATATTGCAGTAGCAATTATGACTTTGACATTGAAGCTTTGGAAACACCATCTATATGGTGTAAAGCTTACTGTTTATATGGATCATATAAGTTTGAAGTACTTAATTGATCAAAAGAAGCTAAATATGAGATAGCAAAGATAGATGGGTTACTTAAAGATTTCAGTTATGAAATCTTGTACCATCTCGGAAAGGCGGATGTGATTATAGATGCCTTAAATTAGAAAGAGTATCTTTTGAAAGATACAACCACATGCATGAGTGTGGCGAATTGAATACCTGAGTTGAGTCGGGTAGCACAGAAAGAAGTGTGCAAGTCTGAAAACGTGAAAAGTGAATCAATGAATGGCTATTGAAAGAAGCTAGATAGAAACTCACAGTGATTGAAAACCCTTGGTGGTTGTATATGTGAGTTCCAAAGCAAGGTGAGATATGAAATCTATCTTTAAAAGACGTATATTGGGGTAGATATGCTAAATGCCCGGGGCAATACCAAACTGTGTAGGTTGATGTAACCTACGCATTGGTGGCCGGGACTAAAGAAATACATTGAAAGACATGTGAAAAGTGTTTGACTTGTGGGTAACTACAGTCAAGTCATTAGAAAGATACGGAAAATTTAACCGTTGTGGGTCCCAAAGAAGAAATGGGACGAAATTATCATAGACTTTGTAATAAAGTCTTTGCAAGTACCGCATGGGTATGACACCATATGGGTAATTGCAGATTGATTGATGAAAACAGGGTAGATTCATACTGACTAAAGAAGAAATTAAGAGCGGAACATAGGGAAAAACTATATAGAAAAAGAAAATTGTTGACGTGCACTACAGGTGGCGACTGTATCGGATAGAAATACTAGAATTATTTGCTGAATTTAGCATTAATTCTTAAAATTGATAGTTTAAAAGTACTAGTAAGTACTGTATAGGAATTGCAGAAATGATAGACGAGGCGAGAAAATAATGCAGACTCTAGAAGATGTGCTTGAAAATTGCACAGCAGACCCTAGTGGAAGATGAGAAGATCGCCTATCTTTGGTAGAACCCGTAGATAATAATAGTTTTAGTACTAGCATTTAGATGACTCGTATAATGCATAGTATGGAATACCGTATTATCCTTCGATTGATAGGATTGAAGATGTGGAACAGCTGTTGGCTAGATCCTAGATGGTGGTACAAGCTAAAAAGAAGATTTTATGAATACGACAAAAAGTTGAAAAATTGAAAAAAACGGCTAAGAAGCAGTAACGGTAGTACATGAACCATAGAGTAAAACCGTTGCAATTCCAGATGAGGGATGACGGGGTAATCAAAATATCCCTTAGAAAGACTAAAAATTTGTTTGGGACGAAAAGAAAGTTAAGTCCTCATCGATTGGACTTTTCCATATGTCCCAAAGAGTAAGAATTGGGGTGTACCAATTGAAGTTTCTTGATGAACTTCAAGTCATTTATAAAGCTTTCTATAGGTCTCATGGTTCTGAGAACATAGATTGATAAATTTCAACGAATACCTCATACTGAAATGAAGGTAGATAAGTGGTTATGGTACCCGGGACAACCGGAGGAATGTTTGGAGAACAGTGATGTAATCACGAAATAGAAGACTAGTATGGTAAAAGTGCTTTGGCAATACCATGAATGTTTTTATATGGTATGGGAAACCGAAATTGTGACAAGATAGAAATACCCCAACTCCTTGTATGATTTCGGGGACGAAATCTTTTGAAGGAGGGGAGAATTTGTAACGCCAAGACACTATTTTTATGTAAATATAATAAAAAGGGTAAAATGGTCATTTTACCTTGGAAGGGTAAATTGGTCTTTTGGACAGAAAAGTATTTGGTTTGAAATAATATTTTGAGTTTTGGACTTAAAATGTTATAAAAACTGATTTTGGTCGTTTTACCGCAAAAGGGTAATTTGGTCATTTGACCATGTGAAGGACCAAATATGTAAAACTGTTGTTGCTTGTGGCAAATGTATAAAGAATGAAAGATTTATTGTAATAAAACTTGATTATAGTGCCAAGAGTTCAAGAAATGGAACATAGGGACTAAAATTGTAAAATCTAAAAATATAAAATGAAAAAATCCTTTCATTTTTGGCTGAAATTTTGGGAGCTTACGGGAGAGAATTTTTGCTGTGAAATTCTGCAGAAGTTGGAGGAATTCTTGAAGCTTTGAACTTGGATTTCGATTCCTAGCTTTGGATTGAAGAATTGGAAACTCTAAAGGTTAGAAATTCAAGTTATAGCTTGGTTATTCTTGATGAGTTTTGTAGCAACTCAAAACTGCATTTGCAGTTATGATTATGTGTTTAAATTGATGTAATGCTTCCATTAAGTCATGCTAATAAGGGCTTAATTCAAGAAAATGGAAGTAGGTTGTTATTTATGATGAATTTGAAGTTTTGGGGTTTTGGAACTAAGAACCCTAATTCTTCATTTTGATTGATTTAGTTGTTTTGAATGGTTGAAAACCTTGTTAAAGTATAAGGTTTTAGCCTAGAAACAAACCCCAAACGATTAAGGACTGAATTAAGGACTTAGTGGGCTAAAACTGCGTGCTACAGTGCACAAATCGCGGCTGGACATGAGACCTGCGCAGGCACCAGGCGCGGTGCGCCCAAGCCCCCGGCGCGGCGCGCCCAGGCGTAGTGCGCCCATGTCTAGGCGGGGTGCGCCCCTCAGGCAGGGACTTCAAAATGCTAACTTTTGCTTGGCTTGTCCGTTTTAGCTCAAACTTGGACCGTAGGCTCGTTATGGTCTGAAAAGTTTGGAAAATTTTTATATTGAGTTTTAAACCCCTCGGGGGCACTGTAGATCGATTCGAATGCATCGGTGAATAGTAAAATTCATAAAAAGTTAGTAAACGGGAAGTTTATTAACTAAGCATTGTTTGTAATGATATTGTATTGAACTCTAGTGTATTAGAGTCAATTGGAATGGTTATTAACCTATTATCATTTGGTATATAAATGAGTATATAGGTATAGGACAAAATGGTTGTGGTGCACGCAAAGGCAAGAAACCACCGAAATTGAAACGCAGCTAGTATCCAGGTGAGTAATCTCACTGATATCATATGTGATATATGATGATTGAATTGTTACAGGTTGAAACAGCTTCGAGGGACGAAAACGACAAGTGTTAAAATATATGTAAAAGACAAGACCAGATAAGCCGTGAGTCATTGCGATGACAAGAACGGAGCTGTGAGTCAATACATATATATATACACTATGACATGACAATACCAGATAAGCCGTGAGTCTGCTATAGACAAGAACGGAGCTGTGAGTCAGTCAATTTTAAATGGTGCGACAATACCAGATAAGCCGTGAGTCTATAATAGACAAGAACGGAGCTGTGAGTCAAACCTATATAGACAAGACCGGATAAGTCGTGAGTCATTTCGATGGCAAGAACGGAGCCGTGAGTCTAGGCAATAGCGGGCTAACCCGTGAGCCATAATTGATCGTGAAAAAACTGTTAATAGATGGTGCGGCCACTTGTGGCTATGATATTGGATGCTATATCCAATCGGTGCGGCCTATACGGCTATGATATTATTACAGGTACATGGTGCGGCCTTTTTGGCTATGATATCGGGTTATTGAACCCAGCTGGTGCGGCCTGCGGGCTATGATATATATATTGAAAATGACATGATACTGCGGATATAGCCATGACATATGATGCAGTCCATTGTGACTAAGAGACATGGGACAGAATTCGTTAGATATGAGTATATGTGCAAATAATTGACGTGACTTGATAATTACAGGTTATTGTGATTCAGCCGGTAAGGCTACAGATTAGGATGTGAAATCCTAGAAGATATTTTGGTCAGCCAGTAAGGCTAGGAGTTTGGATTTGATATCCAGACAAATACATGATTGTGTTTTTATACGTGTTATTTGCAGATACGATTACTCACTGAGCTTTGTAGCTCATACCGTTTGTTAAATGTCTCTGCAGGTTAGCATGATCCTGATAAGGGAATAGATGGAGTCCGTGACTCGAGAATTAGGACTCTTAGATGCTGTCAGTAGCAGCCCGACTTTAAAGGAGACTACGGTATTTTATACTCTCCTTGATACGCTTGTACCCGTTTTTATAAAAAAATACCCCTTTGTTTATGGTTTTAAGTACTGAAACCTCTGTTTTAAATGAAAAAATTTTCAGGGGTGTTTTGTTTTAAAAGCCGGGTGTTACAAGTTGGTATCAGAGCCGTGGTTTAAGTGAACTAGGTGTCTATAGAGTAGATTCCTGGACTTAAACCTTGAGACAGTAGACACGATGAACTGTTAGGTCTATATAAATTGTTATTATACATATATAACCTAACTATTGCTGACTTCTAACGTATAAGAAGTATGAGCAGCGAATCGTACTGGGAGGAATTTAGGGCGTGCAGCTTTAAGAGGCGAACCAGCCCATATTCAAGGCTCCATTGAACGAGGGGCAATGAGACAAGTAGCAGAAAGTCCACATGACAAGCAACAGTAGTTGCTGTGGTCAGAGAAAGAAATTGGGTGCTCACCCTGATTGATATCAAGGTGAAAGAAAAGTAGCTGAGACTACAAGAAAAGCAGAAAACGAGTAGTGGACGCTTCAAGAGAAGTTACCATAGACTGGTCCAACCTTAAAGGGAAGGGACCAAAACAGAGCAGTTATGTATTATGAAACGTGCAGGAAAAGCACTAAGAAAAATTGTAGGGTTGAGACTCTACCGTTGAAATGCTGAAATTGCAGATGATAGGAGCAGATTGCTCGAGCTTGTTGGATAGATTGGAAGTGTGTCTAGCGCGGAGCTATAGAACACTTTCTTATGAAATACTCACATGTTAAATGTGGAGTAACGGGTAATGAACCCAGGAAAGAATGGAGAGGAAAGAAAGAAGAAACGAATGGTCGAAAAGGACCGGTGATACCTTGAGCATTCCAGCAGACTGTGGAAGAAGCTCGTGAGTATGGTCTCAAATATAATTGTTTTGAATATACCCCCCGTATATGTTATATATGATCCATGAAGCTATGCTGTGGATCGATGACTTTGATGTCTTGTTGGAATATTTCATCAATGATTTTAGATGAAATTTTGAAAAAAGCTATAGCAGATAGCACGTATGTTCTAGATATTGAACACCTGGAAAGTAGTCTGCCTAGGATTTACGGGACCATTTTCCCTATGAATCTAAAGCCGATGACTACCGATGAATTGGAAGCAATTGTACTTATGAATTGTTTAGCAATGAATTATGCTAACATGAATTGTAGAAATATGAACATTATGGTTCAAATAAAATCAGAAATGAAATGGACGAAAATCCATGGTAAATGACCGTAGTTGAGAATACCGGTTATTTTCCTTTGCTTAAACTCAGAAAAGAGTTAGTAAAGGAATGATGTTGTAATTGGCATACATGGTATTGGCCAAGTTAAATGAAACAGTGATAGTAGTGTACTACTTTAAATAAATTCTCGAATGTTTCTTTTGAAAAGAACTTCCAGAATTTCTGCCAGACTGGTGAGAAGAGCTTATGATTTAGCTAGTCTTGGGAGCCGTTCATGTTATTTAGGCTCCATGTGGATTAGCCTCTGCAGAGGTGGCAGAGTGGTAAAACAATTGGAAGAAATTGTTTTGAATTGGGGTCTCATATGGCCGAATGTGTCATTATATGGAGCCCTATCTTACTTGAAAAGAAGAAAGACAAGTTGATGCATATGTGCATTGACTACTGAGAATCTGATATTTTCGAGACCAGATCGAATATGAGGTACATTTGTACCAGATATTAGAGTTAATTCACTAAGTTAAATGATATGTAAAATCCTCCAAGTATGAAAATTTGGATAAAAGAAGTTTCATATTTTTTGGGCATGTAAATAATGCCAGAGATGATAAAGTACATCGAGTGGAAATGATACTGTGATAAGACAGAAACCGCCTTGGAATCTGACTGAAATTAGTAGTAGTTTCCTTGGATTGGCGGGTTAATTTAGGAGAGTTGTAGAAAACTGCTCCTTGATTGCTATCCAGTTGACCAAGGTTGACTAATAAAAGTATAAAGTCTGAGTGGTAGAAAGACCACAAGTATTGGCGGGTTAATTTTGGGGGTCAAATTCTTCATGTACGGAATGAACACAATGATCATGTCTTGGATGCGTTGTGTATAATGACTATATCTATAAAATTGATTTCAACCTTGTAAATATTTTTCAAGTTCGATGGACTCGTACAAAATTACATATCTCAAATTGGTGATATTTTGGATTTCAAATTCATTCTGGCAATAAAACTTTAATGATCATCCATCCTACCATGGAAGTTTATTTTTTGTTAAGGTTGTTGTTAGTATGTTTTCCTGAAGGGGAAAATCTATAAAATTGATTTTGGATGCGTTGTGTATAATGACTGTATCTATAAAATTGATTTCAACCTTGTAAATATTTTTCAAGTTCGATGGGCTCGTACAAAATTACATATCTCAAATTGGTGATATTTGGGATTTCAAATTCATTCTGGCAATAAAACTTTATTGATCATCCATCCTACCATGGAAGTTTATTTTTTGTTAAGGTTGTTGTTAGTATGTTTGCCTGAAGGGGAAAGTATAGAAAGATTTAAAGTATTTGGAGTAGAAGTATAATTATTGATAGTGAAGGACTAAAAGTGTTTGTTTTTTAAGCTTGTGTATTGAAGATATTATGTTGGTTGTAAGATTGATGGGAGTGGGAACACCGCACACCGCGGGTTCCTACGTGGATGAATACAGTCGTGCAGGTACACCGCCCCTGTTGGGGCAGGTAACCGCGTGTTGCAGTTTGGGAAAAATAGATACTTTAAATATTAAAGAAGGCTTATGTAGGGGAAGTTACAATGATAGAAGCTTAGAATTGAGATTGAAATTTGACATAACATGTATTGTTTATGTTATTTATATAGTCTTTGATATTGGACATAACATCAACTACTTTTGTTTGTTTGTTCTATTATTTATTAACAGAATTCATCCTGTGAAACAAGAACACGAATAAAGGAGAGAATGACCAGGAAGAAATCAAAAGGAAGACAAAATTATTTTGACTAGCTTTACTGTAAATGGCCTTTTTTACTTTTGCAAATAGTTTAGTAATATTAGAAAAGCACAAATATGTCAACAAAATTACAGATTACATAACTAAAGTTAATATTGCAAAACTTTCCTGAGTATGTTCCATGAATCAATAATAGCTACAGTTGATATAGTCTTGGCTCTGTTTACAACTAAAGCTTGGAGTTTATGATTTGATTCCATCAACATCTGCGAATGAAACCAAGTTTATTAAGCTTTTGATTTTTGTGCATCATTATTTTTTTTCTTCATAAAACTTAACAAATATATGAAACAGTTATATTACATATAAATAAACATGGATGTTAAGATACCTTGGAGCTTATTATGCTTTAATTTTTGTAGATGAAGAATATGCAAGCTGGAGATTGTTGATGTAGAAGACGAGTATGAATGATAAAACAGGAATGGATGGAGATTGTTGATGTAGAAGACGAGGATGGATGATAAAACGGGAATGGCTGGAGATTGTTGATGTAGAAGACGAGTATGCATTATATAATTAGGAAAGCCCACCCATAAAATTATTTTATTAGGAGAGTTTGTTGAAGATAAGTAGAATGAAGTAGAGATGAGAACATAATTAGTTTTGTTGGAGATAAGTAGAATGAAAGAGATAAGAAAACAATCAATTGAATTGGCTGGTTGTTTAGATTATTGTTTAAAAACCCGGTTACTCACTTCAAATCGGGTCTTATCATCATATCTTTAATAAGTATCGTTTTTGCATTTAATACGACACGTTTTCTTTAAAACCGGGACTTAAAACATTGTTAAAAAACCCGGTTGCTTATTTAAAACCGGGACATATGCTGCTTCTTTTAATAAGAAGGTCATATATGCCTTTTTGTAGTAGTGTGTGTTGTGTAAACATATATTTTTTTATTGTATGATATAAATAGTAATTCATTTTCTATAGTATTTCATAAATTGAATTTATATTAAACCTTTTTGAAATTGTTCTGAGTGGGGCATATATGGGTCAAAGGGGTTGAAGACGACCAAATAACAGATTTCGGGTCAAATTATTCATGTCCGAAATTAACACAACGATCATGTCTTGGGTGCATTGTGTAGAATGACTATATCTGTATGATTGATTTCAAACCATGTACATATTTAGGGTTTTTTTTCAAGCTCGATTGACTTTCACAAAATTACATATGTTAAATTCGTGATATTTGGGATTTCAATTTATTTGGGCAATCTCATAGTGTTTGAGTTGTTAATGAAAACTTCAATGACCATCAATCCTACCATGAAATTTTATTTTTTGTTAAGGTTGTTAATTAATATGTTTATGTGAAGGAGAAAATCTAAAAGAGGACTTAATGTATAAGGCTGAATGTGATAACACCCCAATACCACCGGTATGCATGCCGACGTGTGAAGACGATGCTGCCATCACCGCTCCGTGATACCGGCATAGGTCTTCAGCGGCGTTGGTATACCGGTTGAAACTAGCCGTTGTTGACAGTTGGAAATGTTTTTATTATTTATTTATTTTAAAAACAAATATTTACCACTATAAATACCATTACAATTTAACCATTTTATACACACAATTTCTTTATATTTTACACATAGAATGTCTAACAATCCAAATTCACCAACACACCATCCCCCAATTTTTTTGCGTACCATCAATCATCACCATAACCTTACCTCCCATAATTCGACCCTTAAAACTCATTTCCGATATACAACCAATTTCCGTTGTCACTGGCACGCCTAGGTCGTTATGCGGTCAAAAATAGAAAATAAAACCTCACCCGTAAACTAGTATAGTAGCAGCAAAGGTCGATCCATGAGAGTTTAGTGGTCAAGATATAGTGTCAGAATGACCAACTACAATGTCACGCTATAGTCGGCGGTGTTTCCTTCACTTCCCAAAAACCAATAAATCGCAATACCGAAAACTAAAACAAACATAAACTAAACTAAACTACTTCAAACTTTAAACCAAACTTACTTACTGATTCCAGAAGGTTATTCCAGGAAAATCAGAAGCAATAAACAATTCAAACCATCCAAAATAACATTCAAACATAAACACTACCGAAAACACGCAATATAATTCAAACTGAATGATTAAATTGAACTTAAACCAAATCCAGAAGCCAAGAGTTGCTGACTTCGAAAATATTCCAAACTAAACTTGTTCCAACAGATTCTACAATCCAGAATCGAAGGAATCAAGCTAGAACTAAACTAAGAAATACTAAAATAAATAAGAAAACATAAAAATACCAATTAAAGCTACTGAAATCCGAAACCCTGAGTCAAAGAAGCCTAGGTTGCACCTTTTGGGTCGTTCTTCGCTCCTGAAATTCGACCTAGGCATCTCTATTTATAGTTGCAAAAGCTAGCTAATCGTGTCGCGCATGGCATTAAACCGCGGTGCGTCTTATCCATTATCCCCGTATTTCGCACTTTGAATTTCAATTCACCGCCTGATATTTGACTTCACGCGACACGCGTGTCTTCTACTCGCGGCGCGTGTACGTATTCGACTGAAAAGGTCCTTATCCAAAACTTCTTTCATTTTTCCATGTTTAGTCCCTGTTTTTATCTTTTTCATGCACACAAGTACTAAGCACAAAAGTGAGTAATACCAATATATATCTAATATAATTTCACTAAGAATGGTGTCTAATAACGACTAAAATACTTGATATTGATAGGCGTTGTCAAACGCCCCACACTTGTGCCTTGCTTGTCCCCAAGCAAGAGACTTTTTAGCAAATTATAATTAAGACTCAAACATTTTTGAACGCTTTTAGTTTCAAAGTATATTGTTTCCAAAAGTAAGATTGAAAATTATCTTTTAAGAAAGATGACTAGAATATCCTTTGGAATTCACAACTTTCTAAAGAACCATTGATTACAAATTTTCAGTATGTAAAAAGCAAACTTACTTATTCAGATTCTAAAGGCCGTTAAGGAACTATCCATGACTTTCGATGTTGTCCGTGTAACAAGCTTTCAGAAATACTATCCCAAACCAGACGATCTTAGGTAGTAAGCTGCATAAGTGCCCCTTCGGGGCCAACCGGTTTCAGACCTACCGACTCGAACAACAAAGGCCACTGATTGACGTTTCCTTCCTAAATTCCAATCCTAAAATATTCTAAATCGAAAATTTTTCTAATTCCTAAAAACTCAACTTATTTGACTAAACAATAGCATGCTTACAACTAAATTGTATCTCTTGAAAAATACCATTGCTATAACATTCAAAAGCTATTCGTTTCAAAATTACAATCTCTTAAAAATTTTAAAAAATTGCTAAAATTTTTGAGAATTACTCATTTTCTGCAAAAATTTCAAAAATAAACTCTTTCGACCGTCCACACCCCACACTTAAAACCATACAACGTCCCGGTTGTACATAAAAATTATTTTATATCAAGGGAGAAAGAGTTACCCCTTTAGACGGTAGACTGCTTGTTGGAACTAAATGCCACAGGATAAAACCACGTACAAATCACGATGTAGATTTCCGAAGTTGTGGCACAACAGTGAACACGCCGGTGAATGGCAAGTGTAGGGGTACAATGACCCCACACTTGCGTGAAACAACTCCTCCGTAGATTTCCCATTGGTACTTGCACAAACACTCACAAACAAATTAAACGCAAAAAGAAAAAATATAAAGATAAAAGACAGTAACAAGTTATGTACAATGTTTCAAAAGATCAAAAGAAAAGTACAATCAGTCATCATGCTGGGTCCCGGATGACCAGCCTCATCATCGTGGCCTCTGGTGGGGAAGGTGACAACGCCTATCAATATCAAGTATTTTAGTCATTTGTCCCCTTTTCTTGGTGAATTTATATCATAGTTGTATGGGTATTACTCACCTTTTGTGCTAGGACTTGTGTGCAAGAAAATGTTGAAAACAGGGACTAAAAGCGGACTAAATGAAAGAAGTTTGGGATAAGCACCAATTCAGTCGAAGTCGTACGCGCGCTGAGGGATGGAAGTACGCACATTGCGCCAAGTCAAAGGTCAAACGATAAGCTGAGATTCAAATAGCGAAAAAACGGGGATAAGGCAACACGTGCAACGCGGATTCAAGCCTTGCGCGCCGCGGATCGTCAGATTTTATAAGTATAAATAGAGGTCATTAGGTCGAATTTTACAGGCGAAAAACGACCCCTAAGGTGGACTTAAGGCTTCTTTGACTCAAGGATTCAGATTTTCAACAATACTTTTGGTATTTCTTATGTTTTCACTTTCAATTCATTAGTAGTTAGTTTAGTTTAGCTTCTAGTCTATTGTTTCTGGATTGTTCAGATCAGTAGTAGTAGTTCAGTAGTTTTTATTTTCAGATTTCATTACCTTGGATCTTCGGAATTGGTTTTTAATTGAAGTAATCATTCGGTTTATAGTTTTATTGCACTGTTTAGTATTAATTTTGTTTGGATGCTTGTTTGGTTTAATTGGTTGGTTTGTTTGCTTCTGGATTTTGAATTTAGTTTATGATTTCAGTAAGTAACGTTAGTCTAGGATTTCGTTTGGTTTAATTTAGTTCATGCTTGATTTAGTTTTTGGAATTGGTTTTGGGATTGTGTTTTTAGTTGGTTTTTGGAAAAGTAGAACTAGTCCCTCTCGCTGTAGCGTGACACTACAGTTGGTAAGCTATTGTCCTATCTTGACCACCAAACTCCCGTGGATCGACCCTTGCTACCACTATACTAGTGAGTATGTGAGGTTTATTTTCTTATTTTTGACCGCATAACGACCTAGGCGTGTCAAATTTTGGCGCCATTGTCGGGGAGTTGTGACCTTAGGATAAGACGATCTGTAGGGATTTGTTTTCTGATTTTTCTATTTAGTTTTGGTATTTGAGTTTAGTTAGTAATTTCATTTTAGTTTTGGCGGTCGTTTTGCACTAGTGCATGCGTACCCGTCGAGGTGGACAGACATCACCCTTGTTATTTGACTCTGAAATTGAGCAAACCGCGCGTAATAACAGTGTGCATAGGCGTTTTATTAACATGAGTCCTACTACTGTAGTCATAGAGGATGTCACCAATGAGCCCTTGGGCGAGGTATCGGGGGGAGCACCAATTATACCCCTAGTTTCTGAATTCACATAGGAAGCACGAGTGCTAGTCGTGGTGCAGTTTCAGCCCCTTCACCCATACCATCAGGCACTCAGCCTTTGGTCCAACCTTTAGGTCAACCTGTTACCAACCCGTTAGGAAATCTCGTGTCTGCTGCGATGGCTTGGGGAGCACCGACCCGAGATGGCACCCCGCATCCGCGACAGCAGGTAGCGGTTCCTCAACCACAACCTTTACAACCATTACAGCAACAACCCATTTTCAAACGACAACCACCATTTCAACCTATACCACCACAAACCCAAACCCAAACCCAAACCCAACCGCAACCTCAAATGCAACCTCAACAACTGCAGTACCAGTACCAGGAGGTAGAGCCAGTTTATGATGAGGAAGACGAAGGATGGATGCCACATTATCCAGTCCAGCAACAACAGCAATGCAACCGAGGTCGGGGACATCCGAGGAGATTTCAACAACCACAGCAGTAACAGGGGCAGCGACTTTACAACAAGAGTTGTATGACGGTAATTTCGTTCGACCTCTGTATTTTGCTCAACCGATGGGGCAGTCGGTTGCATCACACTTCCAACCCAGGGAGTATGATGATGCGTCGCCTATTTATTTTCCTGAAAATGTAGATAATCAAGTAGAAATAAGGCCTCAATTGTTAGGAGTGTTAACACAGTTTAGAGGATATAAGTCTGATGATCCATATAGCCATTTATATGAATTCTTAGCAATAACAAATGCCAACACTCCTAGAAACACCAATAGAGATATCTTTAGGTTGAGATTATTTCCCTTTATTTTAAAGGACAAAGACAAATATTGGTTTACATCATTACAACATAATAGTATTACTACTTGGGAGCAATTGAAAGCCAAATTTCTTCAAGAAATTCTATCCAGCCAGCAAGACCACGGAGATTCGGTGAGCTATTCAGGACTTCCAGCAGAAGTCGATGGAGGCATTCCATGATGCGTTCGAGCGATTAAAGGAGCTGATGAGATCTTGTCCACATCATGACACCCAACGGTGGCAGCTGGTGAAGTTATTTTTTGATGGGATGGATGAAACGAATCAAGCAATGATCAACACTTCATACAGTGGAACTTTTATGTGGCAAGAACCAGAAGATGCGTGGAAATTTCTGGAGTAGCTTAGTTTAGGTTCAAAAGTCAGTGGATTTATGAAGGACAATACAATATATGTGGCAAGCATGGAGGCTGAAAACAAATGGAATAAGGAGATTCAAAGTGAATTAAGTGTTGTCACAAAGAAGTTTAATCAAATGCTCGCAAGATTTCAGAAAGAAAAAGAAGCTTATGTATTACATGGTTAGGTCATTTGTAATACATGTGGTAAAGTAGGTCACAACCACAGCAAGAGTTCGATGACACACGAGCAAATCAGTCAAGTTCATGGATACGGTCAGTTCCATAACATGCCACGACCATTCAAGAGCAATCAGCAGACAGATACGAGGCAACTGCAAGTGAGGCAGCAGAATGTGCAACCAACACCACAAGGAGGAAATACAAACATTGGCACGAAGGAAATCTATGAAATTCTGCTCAAATTGAAGGAAGCTGAAGACGCAAACACTCAAGCTATATTGAAATTAGGAAATCAGCTAATGAAGATGGAGAAGTAGAGAGAAAAAGAGAGGGTGCAGCCTCAGAAGGTGCAGGCGAATGAGGTCATTACGCTGAGAAGTGGAAAGAAGGTGGACAATAAAGTTGTTGCTCCGCCAATAGAAGAAGATAGTGATGTGGAGATCGTGTTTGATGAAAAGGAGGAATTAGAAAAGGAAGAGAAGAAGGTGAGAGAAAAGAACAATGAGCCTGAAAGTAAATTGGAAAAGGGGGAGATTAGTGGATCAGCTCCTTTTCCTACGGCTTTGGAAAAGCCAGGAAAGAAACCATATGGAAAGAAAGGACCGCAAGCGGAGGAGATGTGGGAAAATTATACTTGTGGAAAATTAAAAGCCGCGACGCGTAAGGTCTCTACCCGCAACACGCGTAGAGCCTTATCCCCGTTTTTTCGTCATTGGAATTTCTTCCACCGCCTTAGCTTTTGACGTGGCGCATCGCGCTGATCATCATACCCGCGGCGCGCGTGCTTATTCGACTGATTTTGTCTTTATCTTCAAAACTTCTTCATTTTTCCGCATTTAACCCCTGTTTGTAACATTTCTTTGCAAACAAGCACTAGCACAAAAAGTGAGAAATACCAATGCATATATGATATATTTTTACCTGAAATGTTGTCACAATCCAGAAACACCAAGCTAAGTGCTAAAAACAACTAAGCTAATACTAAAAGTAAAGTGAAAACATAAAAAATACCACAATGGGTTGCTGGAATATCGAAACTTGAGTCAAAGTCACCGTAAATCCACCTTAGGGTCTGATATTCGCCTGTGAAATTCGATCTAAAAGCCTCTATTTATACTTGTGTAAAATTAAAAGCCGCGACACGTAAGGCCTCTAGCCGCGTCGCACGTAGAGCCTTATCCCCGTTTTTTCGTCATTTGAATTTCTGCCACCGCCTTAGCTTTTGACGTGGCGCGTCGTGCTGATCATCATACCCGCGGCGCGCGTGCTTATTCGACTAATTTTGTCTTTATCTTCAAAACTACTTCATTTGTTCGCATTTAACCCCTGTTTGTAACGTTTCTTTGCAAACAAGCACTAGCACAAAAATTGAGAAATACCAATGCATATATGATATATTTTCACCAGAAATAGGGCCCAACAACGACTAAAATACTTAATATTACTAGGCGTTGTCAAACACCCCACACTTGTGCCTTGCTTGTCCCCAAGCAAGAGAATTTTTAACAGATTTTAACTAAGACTCGAACAATTTTTTAATGTGTTTAATTTCAAAGCTTATTTCCTCTAGACAAGGGAGAAAGAGTTATTTCAAACCATACAACGTCCCCGTTGTACAAAATTATTTCAAAACAAGGGAGAAAGAGTTACCCCTTTAGACGGTTGACTGCTTGATGGAACTCGATTGTCACATGTTACAAAAAAAACACGAACATCTCACGCCTCAGATTTCCAGGAGTTGTAGCGCAACAGTAAAACACGCCGGTGATCATAGCAAGTTGAGGGGGCACAATGACCCCACACTTGCATGAAACAACTCCTCCACAGATTCCCCATTTGGTATTACATGCACACTCACAGACACATTAAATGCAAACAGAACAAACAAACAACTAAAATAAAAGATACAACAGAAATGTGTTTCTGATTGCCACGACACGTGATGGAAAGGCGCGCGACGCGGTAATTACGAGATAGTCAAGTTACCGTCATGTTGGAAATGACCGCGACGCGTACCATAAGAGCGCCGCGACGCGGTAACTTCAAAAATTTTGGTCAAATTCAAACAATCATTAAACTTTTCCTAGATCAATTTTACCCAAAACATTTGACTTTTATCACTGCCCTTAGGCTTATTTATCATCTCAAACACGAATTCCTAAATTCTAGCAACGAAAAGGTCCTAAATTTATCCTAGTCAAAAAATGCAAAAATAAGGGAAAAATAATTACAACGGGGCCCCTTTTTTTAATTGTGGGCAGTGTCATCTTCTTCCTCTTCTTCTGGATCCTCCTCCTCATCTTCCATGGGCTCGTGCTCTTCCTCCTCGATCACAGGCGGCTGAGGTCTCGGTATAGGAGTCTTGGAACCGTTGAGAAAATTAACAACACACTCGAAAAGGCATAAAAGCTGCGTGTGTGTGTTCTTGGGTCGCCGGTCAATATCCTTTATTGTCATCGCTTGCACGTTGTGCTCCAACTTTTGGCGCTACAGGGTCCGCTGAACTGCCTTCACTTTGTCGGCCAAGAATCTTGAATCCATAGTCGCGGGGGGAGAGGCTTCGGGGCAGTTTGACCGATACCCGTGGTCTTTTTCTTGACATCGATGGCTCGTCGCCCAAGGCCGGAAATGGTGACCGGTCAATAGATGTAACGCCATCATCGATATAGATGATGTCCCATGAAACAGTGGTCGGTGGGCTGAAGATGGTTGGAGGAATAACCTCCAACTGGCGGATGTTGTGTGGTGACAACTGCCCGTTATAATGCGTCAAATGCGTCACGAAATGCCCGCCACCAAGCGCAATATACTTTAGTGGTGCGCCCATAAGTTGCTTGAAATAATCGGCGATAAAATACGGTATGTTACACGTCTGAAGCTTTGTTGTCAGAGCTCACATGAGATGCAACTCACGTGGTAGAACCCGATCCGCGTCAGCACGCGACCATAGCATCGTCGAGATCAACCGGTGTAGCATCCAGTGCGACGGTAAATGCATCAAACCCTCTCGAATAGTGTTCTCGTGATACCGAGCGGATGAGATGGTATCCCAGTAGTCGGCGTACGAGAAGGAGTCGTCCGGGGCGTAGTTGGCGCGTCTATGGAATGGCCCGAACCCAGCGCCTTCCGATTCCTCCTTAGTATAGAGTCCAATTCGATACCCGAACTCCCAGAGACTGCAGCTTCGGTTGTTATTCCCCAGCCGAAAGGTGATCATGTCCTCGGTATCCATGCCCAGTGGCTGATGATCAAAGTGGTAGCTCGCGAGGAATTGCAGAAACACCTTGCGGTAAACAGGCTCTTCCATCTGGAACGCATTTTCGACAGCCCGACACGTATAGTACATCTCATTTGCCTCATACCCCCCTTGAACCAACCAGTTCTCCATATGCTCTAGGATACCGGATTCCCTGGTTAACTCCCAATTGACCTTTTGTGCGGGAAGTATCCTTTTGTGTTGATAAATGGTCCGGCGGTTGTAAAACTTGTAGCTGTCAACCCTTGAAACTTGTGTAGCCAACGAGTTCCAGTCGATAGATTCAGAACCTCCTGAAGAAGACATTTTCTTCTGCAAAATTCAGCAAAAACCCGAAAGTCAGTTACTGTTCAGCGTAATCCGCGACACGGGATTCAGTGTCCACGTCGTGCATTTTGAAAGTTCATACCCCGCGGCGCGCTCTGTGAACCTCTGCGTCGTGGCGTATAAACTCATAACAGAATCAGCGATTCAACACGATTACAGACCAATTTCGCAAATCTAATTACTGGGTTTTGTCGCATACAGTGTTCTAAACTAAATGGCATCATTAATTCGGTCCTAGAATCACAACATTGCAATACACCAACGATTTTCTTATTTTCCAAGAACTTGAAAAGAAAGGGGAGAAATTCAGAGTACTTACTTGATTTGCTGTGATGAGGAACGATGAAGAAGTGATTACAAGTCGCAGAAGATCGAGTTACAGTAAGAAACTGAAGGATTGTGCAATTCCGATTTTATACAAGTTGGGGGTATTGGGTTTTGTTTAAAACTCTATTTTAGTGATTATCTCTAAATTTGAAAACTCTGTTTTAGTGATTATCTCTAAACTCTGTTCTATCCGCGTCGCGGGTATGTGAACCAAGTTATCGACAATCACAAAAACACTCGTACGCGGCGCAGACTCAAGGACCCCGCGACGCGATTGTGTAAAATTCCCAAAATGACCCCACACTTGTTCTTTTCTTACCGTGATCAATTAAATACAATTAAAACTAGGAAAAATGCAAATTATACACGTGATGATCGGGTTGCCTCCCGACAAGCGCTAAGTTTAACGTCTTCAGCCGGACGCACACTTACCTGGCTATTGAACATATTCTGGAATGTTGGTGACAAACTCGACTGTCTCTACCTCTAGCTTCTGGAAAGTGCCCGAAGTGATGTAGGGTTTTAGCCTATGCTCATTGACTTCAAATGACGGCCCTCCTTGAAGTCTCGAATTTCAATCGCACCGTATTCTGTGACGCCAATGACTTCGTACGGTTCATTCCATTCACTCCTTAGCTTTCCAGGAAACATTTTTAGCCTTGAATTGTAGAGCCATACCTTTTATCCAGGCACGAAAGTCTTCAATCTGAGTTTAGCATCATGATACCGCTTCATTTTTGACTTGTACGTAGCGGCATTTTCATAGGCTTCATCCCGTAATTCTTCCGGTTCAGAAAGCTGCAACTTTCGCTCTTTTCCAGCTTCGTCATAATCCATGTTGACCTCCTTAATTGCCCACAACGCTCGATTGGCTAGCTCTATAGGCAAGTGACATCCCTTCGCATAAACCAGCCGATAGGGTGTAGTTCCAATCGGTGTTTTATAGGCAGTTCTGTATGCCCAAAGTGCATCGTCTAATTGTTGTGACCAATCCTTTCTATCTGTTCTAACTGTCTTCTGGAGAATTTCCTTGATCTGCCGATTAGACACTTCCATCTGGCCGCTCGCCTGTGGAAGGTATGGTGTTGCGATCCGATAGTTTACCCCGTAATGTTTCAGCAGCCGCCCAAACTTGAAATTCTTGAAATGCGACCCCCATCACTGATGATGACCCGTGGAACTCCATGTCGAGTGAAGATGTTCTTCTTAATGAATTTGCACACCACGTGATGCTCATTTGTGCGGGTCGCTTCCGCCTCGATCCATTTGGAAACGTAATCAACAGCGACCAAGATATAGGCATACCCATGTGAGGTGGGAAATGGTCCCATGAAGTCGATTCCCCACACATCGAAGATGTCCACCACTAAGATCAGATTCAGTGGCATTTGATCCCTCTTTGAAATATTTCCCAGCTGCTGACAATTTAAACATCCCTTGGAGGTTTTATGGGAATCCCTGAAGATAGTCGGCCAATACAATCCGGACTCTAAAACTTTGTACCCCGTCTTCTTTCCACTAAAGTGTCCTCTACAAGCCGATGCATGGCAGTGTTCCAGCACATCGTTGATTTCACTATCAGGCATGCACCGATGGATTATTTGGTCTTCTCCCACCTTAAAAAGATCGGGATCATCCTAAATGAACCTCTTTGCGTAATTACGGAATTGCTTCTGCCTCTGCTTCGTCCAGTGCACTGGCATCTATCCCGTGGCCAGAGAGTTAACATAATTCACATACCATGGTGCCCCAATAAGTTCCAATAGCTGTTCATCAGGAAATGTGTCTTTGATGCCTGCTTCCAAACCTTCTGTTGGCAATCATGAGAGACGATCCGCCACCACGTTCTCCGTTTCTTTCTTATCTTTGATTTCCACATCAAATTCTTGGAGCAGCAATATCCATCTGATCAGCCTCGGCTTTGATTCCTTCTTTGCAAGTAGATGACGGACAGCATTGTGTCAGTGTAAACCACCACCTTTGATCCCCAAATGTAGGATCTGAACTTATCCAAAGCAAACGCTACGACAACTAATTCCTTTTCTGTGGTTGTATAGTTCAATTGAGCTTCAGAGAAAGTCTTACTAGCGTAACATATAACTACTGGCTTTTTGTCGATCCTCTGTCCTAACACTGCACCAGTAGCGTAGTCGCTTGCGTCGCACATGATTTCGAAGGGTTGGGTCCAGTCGGGAGGTTTTAAGATAGGAGCTTCGACCAATTTATTTTTCAGGATGTTGAATGCTTTGACACACTCCTCATCAAAAATAAATGGTGCATCCTTTAATAACAAACCACAAAGAGGTTTGGAAATGATGCTAAAGTCCTTAATGAATCTTCTGTAGAACCCTACGTGTCCTAAGAATGATTGCACCCCTTTCACTGATGTCGGAGGCGGCAGTGTAGAAATTACCTTGACCTTTGCTCGATCCACTTCGAACCCTCTTTCGGAGACTACATGACCTAAAACGATCCCTTCCCTAACCATAAAGTGACTTTTCTCCCAACTAAGCACTAAATTCGATTCCACGCATCTTTCCAAGACTTTTTCTAACTGATTTAAAAACGCATCAAATGAGGAACCAAAAATCGAAAAATCGTCCATGAAAATTTCCAGTGCATCACCAATCATATCCGAGAATATTGCCATCATACATCTTTGAAACGTTGCTGGCGCATTACACAGGCTAAATGTCATCCTTCGGAACGCGAAAGTACCATATGGGCAAGTAAACGTCGTTTTAGCCGGATCTTTTGGGTGAATGGCACTCTGGTTGTATCCTAAGTATCCGTCGAAGAAACAGTAATATTTTTGTCCGGCTAACTTCTCCACGATTTGATCGATGAATCGTAACGGGAAATGGTCTTTAGAAGTTGCTACGTTAAGCTTCCTGTAATCGATACATACTCTCCATCAAAGTCACGGGTCTCGTGGACACCTTATCACCATCCTTGGTATCCACCACAGTAATTCCAGATTTCTTCGGCACAGTTTGTGTCAGACTGACCCACTCACTATCGGAGATTGGGTATATGATTCTAGCAAGCAACTATTTCTCAACCGCAACAATCCCAACCATTACAACCACAGTACCAACCACCCATATTTAAACCACAACCAGTTTTTCAAACCTTACCACAACCAACCCAATATGTGCAACCACAACAACCTCCGGCACAGCAGTATCAATACTAGAAGGTCGAGCAAGGATATGACGAGGAGGATGAAGGCTGGATTCGTCCACAGTAGCAGCAACAGTGGAACCGAGGTCGGGGACCTCCCAGGAGAATGCAACAATTGCAGCAACAGCAAGGGCAACAGTACTACAACAATGATCATCATAACGGTAATATTGTTCCACCCTTATATTTTGAACAACCGAGAGGGCAATAGGTTGCGTCGCACTTCCAACCTCGGGTGTACGATGATGCGTCGCCCATTTTTATTCATGAAAATGTAGATACTCAAATAGAGATTAGGCCTCAGTTGATAGGAGTGTTAACACAATTTAGAGGATACAAAACTGATGATCCCTATAATCACTTATATGAATTTATTGCGATATCCAATGCCAATACTCCTAGAGATATTTTTAGATTAAGATTATTCCCTTTTACCCTAAAGGATAGAGCCAAATACTGGTTCACATATTTACCGCCTAATAGTATCACCACTTGGAATCAACTCAAGGAAAAGTTTTTGCAAGAGTTCTATCCAGCTAGAAAGACCACCGAGATAAGACGAGCGATTCAAGATTTTCAACAGAAGCCAGGGGAGGCATTTCACGAGGCTTTTGATAGGTTAAAAGATTTGATGCGGTCATGCCCACATCATGACATTCAAAAATGGTAGCTGGTGAAGTTATTCTTTGAAGGGGTGAGCAAAACACATCAAGCAATGATCAATGCTTCATCAAGCGGAACTTTCATGTGGCAGGAACCAGAAGATGCATGGAGATTTTTGGAGCAGTTAAGTTTAGGTTCCAAGGTTAGTGGGTCCATGAAAGACAACACCATGTACGTGGCAAGCATGGAGGCAGAAGATAAGTAGAAGAAGGAAATTCAGAGTGAGTTGAGTGTTGTTACTAAGAAGTTCAATCAGATGCTTGTCATATTTCAGAAAGAGAAAGGAGTGTATGTATTACGCGGTTAAGTCATCTGTAATACATGTGGTGAAGTAGGTCATAACCACGGTGAGTGCTCAATGACACACGAGGCAATCAGTCAACTGTACGAATATAGTCAGTTTCATAATACGCCACGACCATTCCGAAACAATCAATAGAGGGAAAATAGGCAGCCGCAAGTGAGGCAGCAAAATGTGCAACCAACGCCACAAGAAAGAAGCACAACTATTGGCACAAAGGAGATCTTTGAAGTCTTGCTCAAGCTCAAGGAAGCTGAAGATGCAAATACTCAAGCGATCTTGAGACTGAGGGAGCAGTTGATGAAGTTGGAAAAAGAAAGGGAGCAAGAGAAGGTGCAACTGCAGAAGATGCAAGTAAATGAAGTCATCACACTAAGAAGTGGGAAGAAGATGGACAATAAGGTTGTTGCTCCACCAGTGGAGAAGATAGTGATGTCGAGATAGTGTTCGATGAAAAAGAAGAATTAGCAAAAGAAATGAAGAAAGAAAAGGAGAAACAAGAGCAGAAAAAGGAACCTACAAGTAAATGGGAGAAAGGGGAGACAAGTGGAACAGCTCCTTTTCCCGCGGCTTTGGAAAAGCCAGAGAAAAGACCCTATGGAAAGAAAGGACCGCAAGCAGAGGAGATGTGGGAGCTGATTAGCCAAATCAAAGTCAATATTCCATTAGTCAAGCTCATCAAGGAAGTCCCTGCTTATGCGAAGTTTTTAAAGGACATGTGCATCCATAAGAAGCAGATCTTATCGCACCTTTCCAAGAAGATTGAATTGACTGAGTATGTCATTTCAATAATTGTGGATGCATTACCACCCAAGATAAAGGATCCAGGAGCGCCCCTCATTTCTGTTGATTTGGGTGATGTGCATATTAAGAAGGCATTATTAGATTTAGGCGCGAGTGTAAATATTTTGCCAGGTCAGCTTTTCGATAAGCACGAGTTCGGTACCTTGAGGCCTAATGATGTGATTTTATAGCTTATCGATAAGTCTACAAAGATCCCAAGAGGAATGCACTCCTATGTTATCATCAAAGTCGGGAACTTCTATTACCCAGCTGATTTCTTGGTTCTGGACACCCGTCAAGCCGTTAATGGAGAACAGCCCACCATCATTCTTGGATAACCATTCTTGGCCACAGCAAACGCGAATATCGATTGTCGTACAGGAGAGATGGGGATATCATTTGGGCACCAGCAGACCAAGATTAACATCTTCGATGCAAAGGGAAACGTGATAGACGAGGAAGAATGTTTTCAGATTGATATCATAGACGAATTGGTGCAACAATACATGCCTGAAGTATTACAGCAGGAAGTAGTTGAATTTCATGAAGAAGAAAATGGTGAGGAGGAAGAGAAGGAGAAAGGACAAAAACATAAAGATTGTTCAGAAATCGAGAAGTTGCCAACGGAGATTTTGAAAACACTGAAGCCATCCTTACAGGAGCCGCCAACCTCGGAGTTAAAACGTTGCCAGCTCATCTTAAGTATGCATTCTTAGGAAAATAAGATACTTTGCCAGTAATTTTGTCAGTCGACCTGACAATAGAGCAGGAGGGAGCATTGCTTGAAGTTCTATCTAAGCACAAGGAAGCCATTGGCTGGACAATCGCGGATTTGAAGGGGATCAGCCCCACGACATGCATGCATCGAATCATAACTGAAGAAGGATCAAAACCCGCCAGAGACACTCAGCGCAGGCTCAACCCGAACAGCTGCACTTTGTCAACAGATGATAGTGGATGATTCTTTGCCTCCCATGAAATCTCTTCTTCTCCACCTTCACCTTCTCGTGTCCATTTCTTTCCTTTATCCTTTATTCCCGGTGCCATAAGTGGGTTGTTGCTCAAGTACTTATCATTATATCCCGATGGCAATGATATCGGGCATCCGAACATGTTTAGCCTGCGTTTCCTCGTTCCAAAAGAGATATCCAAGTCTCTAGTCTTACAATCCATTACAGCCCCAGCTGTGGCTAAGAATGGACGTCCCAAAATTAACGCACGAGCATCTTCTAAACTCTCGTACTCCATTACTAAGAAATCAACGGGATAAAAGAAGTCACCAACCTTGACTATCACGTTGATTAACTTACCTCGGGAAACCTTCGTTGACTGATCTGCCAGCTGCAATACCATCTTTGCAGGTTCCAGCTCCTCATTCTTATACTTGTCATACGAGTATACTGGCAACACATTAACACTTGCTCCTAAGTCCAGCAACATGTTCCTAATAATAACATCCCCTACCGTGACAGTAATCAGCGGTGAACCGGGGTCCCTTTCCTTCTTAGGGAATGTCCCCAACAAAGCCTCGCTGGCTTTAACAGTCAGTCTCACTGTGTCCGGTGTAGGCGTCTTGCACTCCCTGTTCTTTTCACACATCTCCTGAAGAATCCTTGTATCTTCAGAAGCATTCTTCAGCTCATCCCATAAAGGTTGATTTAACGAGGGCCCAATCGGCTTGCTAGGCTCCTCCTGCCTCATCTTCACTTTCTTATCCTTCTTTTTCTTAATACCAGCCACCACTGTCTGCTCATCCATTGGGACTTCCTTGTCTCCTTGACTTGATCACTTTCCTCATCCTTTTCCTTACTCTCCTCAGTCTTAGACTCTTCCTTCTTTCCTAACAAATCCTCTTTAGTGAGCTTTCTCCATTCTGCTTCAACAGCGTTCACATGCTCTTTCCCAGCCCGTTGTGTATGATTTGGGTTAATCTCTGTAGTACTAGGCAATTTGCCACTATCACTTTTCCTTTGGTCCTCGGCCATCTGAGTGACCTTCCTTTCCATATTGGCAATAACCTTGGCATTTTCTTGAGTTTGCTGCTGACTGGCGTTGAACAAATCATACATCTTAGCAATCATACTTTCTTGACTTTCTGGAGCATTGTTGCTAGTGCTAGTTGATCCCCTGTTGTTTCTTGACTTGAGGATTGTCCCTAATAATTATTCTGCCTGCTGTTGTAGGAATTTTGGTTTCCCTGGTTGTAAGGCCTATAAGATCGTCCGTTATTGTACTGTCCTTGACCTTGGTCGTGAACTTGATTGACATCCTGCGCTCTTTGTCCTTGTTGACCACCTTGTTGCTGATTCTGGGGCCCATTCTGCAAAGTGGACATTAACCTATCGAACTTTCTATTCAATTCACCAATCTCCTTCTTTATATCTTTCTTCCGGTCTGCATCCGCTCCTACTGCCGCAGCTGTACTTACGGGCTTCCTGGTGGAGAAATTTGTCTTTGATCCATTGTTGAGTTGTTTGATAAATCGCCAGGCATCGTCAGGGTCTTGCATCATAATGGTCCTGTTGGAGGATGCGTTGATCATTGCTTGGTTGGTCAGGTCCACCCCTTCAAAGAATAGCTTCACCTGCTGCCGTTTTGGAATATCATGATGTGGGCATGACCTCATCAACTCCTTTAACCTATCAAAAGCCTAGTGAAATGCCTCCCCCAGCTTCTGTTGAAAATCTTGAATTGCCCATCGGATCTCAGTGGTTTTACTTGCTGGGTAGAACTTTTGCAAAAACTTGGCTTTTAACTGCTCCCATGTGGTAATACTATTAGGCTGAAGAGAAGTAAACCAGTATTTGGCTTTGTCTTTCAAGGTGAATGGGAATAGTCTCAACCTAAAGATATTCTTGTTTGTGTTCCTAGGGGTATTGGCATTAACTATGGCTATGATTTCATATAAATGATTATATGGATCATCTTGTTTGTAACCCCTAAACTCAGGTAATATTCCTAAAAGTTGCGGCCTAATTTCTATTTGAGTATCTACATTTTCAGGAATATAAATTGGCGACGCATCGTCATACTCCCGAGGTTGGAAGTGTAACGCAACCGATTGCCCTCTCGGTTGTGCAAAATATAAGGGTGGAACAAAGTTCGTTGTGATGATCATTGTTATTGTAAAATTGTTGCCCTTGCGGTTGCTGCGGTTGTTGCATTCTCTTGGGAGGTCCTTGACGTTGGTTCCATTGTTGCTGCTGCTGCTGAGGAATCCAGCCTTCATCCTCCTCGTCATGTCCTTGCTCGACCTCCTGGTATTGATACTGCTGTGGCGGAGTTTGTTGTGGTTGCACATGTTGGGTTGGTTGTGGTAAGGTTTAGAAAACAGGTTTTGGTTTAAATATGGCTGGCTGGTACTGTGGTTGTAATGGTTGGGATTGTTGCGGTTGAGAAATAGTTGCTTGCTGACATGGCGGTGCGTTGCCATCTCGGGTCGGCGCTCCCCAAGCCAACGCAGCTGAAAAAGGATTGGTTGTGGTTTATCCTAAAGGTGGAACTGAAGGAGGACCCTGCAGAGCCAAAAGATGGAGCACAACGTGCAAGCGGTGACAATAAAGGAGATTGACCGGCGAACCAAGAACACACACATGCAGCTTTTATGGCTTTCCGAGTGTGTTGTTAATTTTCTCAACGGTTCCAAGACTCCTATACGGAGACCTCAGACGCCTGTGATCGAGGAGAAAGAGGACGAGCCCATGGAAGATGAGAAGGAGGATCCAGAAGAAGAGGAAGAAGATGACACTGCCCACAATTAAAAAAAGAGGCCCCGTTGTAATTATTTTTCCCTTATTTTTGCATTTTTTGACTAGGATAAATTTAGGACCTTTTCGTTGCTAGAATTTAGGAATTCGTGTTTCAGATGATAAATAAGCCTAAAGGCAGTGATAACAGTCAAATGTTTTGGGTAAAGTTGATTTAGGAAAAGTTTTATGATTGTTTGAATTTGACCAAAATTTTTGAAATTCCGGCACGCGGCGCTCTTATGGTACGCGTCGCGGTCATTTCCAACATGACGGTAACTTGACCATCTCGTAATTACCGCGTCGCGCGCCTTTCCATCACGCGCCGCGACAATCAGAAACACATTTTCTGTTGTATCTTTTATTTTAGTTGTTTGTTTGTTCTGTTTGCATTTAATGTGTTTGTGAGTGTGCATGTAATACCAAATGGGGAATATGTGGAGGAGTTGTTTCATGCAAGTATGGGGTCATTGTGCCCCCTCCACTTGCTATGATCACCGGCGTGTTTTACTGTTGGGCTACAACTCCTAGAAATCTGAGGCGTGAGATGTTTGTGTTTTTTTTGTAACCTATGACAATCGAGTTCCATCAAGCAGTCAACCGTCTAAAGGGTAACTCTTTCTCCCTTGTTTTGAAATAATTTTGTACAACGGGGACGTTGTATGGTTTTAAGTGTGGGTTGTGGACGGTCGAAAGAGTATTTTTGAAATTTTTGCGGGAAATGATCAATTTTAAAAAAAAATTAGCAATTTTTCAAAATTTTTAATAGATTATATTTTTGAAACGAATAATTTGTGAATGTTATAGCTTGGTATTTTTCGAGAAATACTATTTAGTTGTTATCACTCTATTAGTTTAGTCAAATAAGTTGAGTTAAGGAGTTAGAAGATTGGAGTATTTGAGGATTGGAATTTAGGAAGGGACTGTCAATCAGTGGCCTTTGTTGTTCGAGCCGGTAGGTCTAAAATGGGTGGGACTTATGCACCTTGTCACCCAAGATCGTCTGGTCTGGTTGGTATTTCTGAAAGCTCGCTACACAGACAACATTGAAATTCATGGATAGTTCTTTAATGGCCTTTAGAATCTGAATGAGTACGTACACTTCACTATGGACAGAAAATTTGTAATTAAGGGTTCTTTAGAAAGTCATAAATTCCAAATGATATTCTGGTTATGTTTGCAAAAACTATTTCAGTCTAACTCTAGAGGCAATAAGCTTTGAAATTAAACACATTCAAAAATTGTTTGAGTCTTAGTTAAAATATGTTAAAAACTCTCTTGCTTGGGGACAAGCAAGGCACAAGTGTGGAGTGTTTCACAACGCCTAGTAATATTAAGTATTTTAGTCGTTGTTAGGCCCTATTTCTGGTGAAAATATATCATATATGCATTGGTATTTCTCAATTTTTGTGCTAGTGCGTGTTTGCAAAGAAATGTTACAAACAGGGGTTAAATGTGGACAAATGAAGAAGTTTTGAAGATAAAGACAAAATCAGTCGAGTAAGCACGCGCGCCGCGCGTATGATGATCAGCACAACGCACCATGTCAAAAGCTAAGGCGGTGGAAGAAATTCAAATGAAGAAAAAACAGGGATAAGGCTCTACGTGCGACGCGGCTAGAGACCTTACGCGTCGCGGCTTTTAATTTTCCACAAGTATAAATAGAGGCTTTTAGGTCGAATTTCACAGGCGAAGATCAGACCTTAAGGTGGAGTTACGGCGACTTTGACTCAAATTTCGATATTCCAGCAACCCATTGTGGTATTTTTTATATTTTCACTTTACTTTTAGTATTAGCTTAGTTGTTTTTAGCTCTTAGCTTGGTGTTTCTGGATTGTGACAACCAGTAGAAGTAGGTTAGGGTTCTTATTTTCGTACTTAGATCCTTTGGATGTTCTGGTTTTGAAGTTTATGCAAGTAATCATTTGGTTCCATGTTTATTGGTGTTTCTCGGTATCTTGGTATTTGAATGTTTGAATGCAATTGTTGATTGGTGTGAAATTCGACCTAAAAGCCTCTATTTATACTTGTGGAAAATTAAAAGCCGCGACGCGTAAGGTATCTAGCCGCGTCGCGCGTAGAGCCTTATCCCCGTTTTTTCGTCATTTGAATTTCTTCCACCACCTTAGCTTTTGACGTGGCGCGTCGCGCTGATCATCATACCCGCGGCTCGCATGCTTATTCGACTGATTTTGTCTTTATCTTCAAAACTTCTTCATTTGTCCGCATTTAACCCCTGTTTGTAACGTTTCTTTGCAAACAAGCACTAGCACAAAAAGTGAGAAATACCAATCCATATATGATATATTTTCACCAGAAATAGGGCCCAACAACGACTAAAATACTTAATATTACTAGGCGTTGTCAATTGTACGACCGATGATATTCAAGGATGCCTACAAGACTGCCAAAGAGTGTGTCAATTTTCAGCAGCTAGGGAATATTTCAAAAAGAGACCAAATGCCTTTGAACCCGATATTAGTTGTAGATATTTTTTATGTCTGGGGAATTGATTTCATGGGTCCTTTTCCCACTTCATAAGGATATGTTTACATCTTGGTGGGTGTTAATTATGTCTCCAAATGGATCGAGGTTGAAGCAACCTGTACGAATGATCATCATGTGGTCTGTAAGTTCGTCAAAAAGAACATATTCACTCGCCATGGAGTTCCTCGGGTAATCATCAGTGCTGGGGGGTCACATTTCAAGAATTTCAAGTTTGGATGGTTATTGAAGCACTACGGGGTCAATCATCGGATCGCAACGCCATATTATCCACAGACAAGCGGCCAAGTGGAGGTCTCGAATCGGTAGATCAAGGAGAGTCTTTAGAAGACGGTAAAGACAGATAGAAAGGATTGGTCACAAAGGTTAGATGACGCACTTTGGGCATATAGAACTGCTTATAAGACACCGATCGGGACTACACCCTATCGGCTGGTTTATGGGAAGGGATGTCATTTGCCTGTGGAGTTAGCTAACCATGCATTGTGAGCAACCAAACAAGTCAATCTCGATTATGATGCGGCCGGAAAAGAGCGGAAGCTACAGTTGAGCGAGCTAGAGGAGTTGCGTGATGAGGCTTATGAAAATGCTGCTACGTACAAGTCAAAGCTGAAACGGTACCACGACACGAAACTTAAACTGAAGACCTTTACGGCGGGGCAGAAAGTATGGCTTTATAACTCAAGATTGAAAATGTTTCCTGGGAAACTGAGGAGTAAATGGAATGGACTGTATGAGGTTGTTAGTGTCACAGACTATATCATGTGGAAATCTGAGACTTCAAAGGACGGCCACCATTCAAAGTCAATGGGCATAGGTTAAAACATTATGTCACTTCGGGCACGTTCCAGAAGTTGGAGGTAGAAACAGTCGAGTTTGTGACCGACATTCCAAAATACGTGCAATAGCCAGGTAAGTATACGTCCGGCTGAAGACGTTAAACTTAGCGCTCGTCGGGAGGCAACTCGATCATGTGTAAATTTTGCATTTTAGTTTTAATTCTGTCTAATCAATTACGGTAAGAAAAGACCAAGTGTGGGGTCATTTTGGGGATTTTATAAAAACACGACGCAGGGTCTTTGAATCCGCGCCGCGCGTGAAAATGTCATGCGATTATCGATAAGCTTGAATCAGGTACTCGCGACGTGGGGATCATTAATCCACGCCGCGGTCTTATCTGATTTTGAATTACATATAATCACCAAATCAGAGTTTGACACAAAACCCAAAACCTCCATAATTGTATAAAAATCAAAGCATAAATTCTTTTCGGTTTCTTACCGTAATTCGACCCTCAACAATCCGTGATCATATCTACATCATTCTCTTAATCTATAGATCAAGTAAGTACTCTAAACTCTTCTCTTTTTCTTCAAGTTTCTTGGAAGGTCATGGAATTAACTGTAAACTGCAATGTAGTGTTCCTGGAGATAAATTGATGATACCAAATAGTTTAGGACACTGAATGCAACATAACCCAGTAGTTAGAATTCATAAATTGGCATGTTGTAGTGTTAATTAGTTGATTCTGGTCTGAGTTTCATACGCCGCGCCGTGTCTGTTGATGCAGTGCAATGCGGAGGATGAACGTTCATAAGCCGCCATGCGTGGAGTAATTTCCCGCGCCGCGGATAACGCTGATCAGTACCTTAATTTCGGAATTTTTGGGTAAATTGTGCTGGAAGATGTCTTCATACGCCAGTTCAGATGATATCGATTGGAATTCTCTTCCAACCGCCATCTCGGATTTCGATCGGCGCCAATTCCAAGATCGAAGTCGTGTACTTCGCCACAAATGCATTTTACCGGCTCAATCGGTCAACGGGGAGTTGACCCGAGAGTCGGGTATCATGGAGCACCTGGAACGGTGGCTGATTCAAGAAGGGTACGAGGCGAACGAGCTAACTTACACTTGCCGGACGATTGAAGCTGTTTTCCTAATGGAAGAACCCGTGTAAAGCGAGAATTCCGGTTCAGTCTGGCCTGTATACTCAGGAGGAGTCCGAGACTGATGGGTTCGAGCTATTTCACCGACGAGCCAATTATGCCTCGAATGATTCGTTCTCGTATGCCGATTCCTGGGCGACTATCTCATCTACCCGATATCATGAAACCACGATCTCGGAGAATCAGATGCATTTTCCTTCACACCGGATGCTTCACCGGTTAATTTCCACGATGTTTTGGCCGTGCGCTGACGCGGACCGGGTCTTGCCCTACTATCTCTACCTTATGTGGGCATTGAGCAGGAAATTGGAGACCTACAACGTACCATACATGATTGCGGACTACTTCAAATAGATCACAGATGCGCCTTTGAAGCATGTCGCAGTCGGCGGAGGGCAATTCGTTACCCGATTAGCACATACCTACGGGTTGTTGACACCATACAACACCCGTCGATTGGAGGCTATCCCTCCTATTCCATTCAGTCCGCCGACTACGACCTCGCGGGAGGTTATATACATCGACGACGGTGTCACGTCAGCTCTCCGATCGCCATTCTCGACTCTCCGCAACGAGCCGTCGACATCAAGGAAAAGATCACGAGCACCGGATAGTTTGCCGGATCGCATCACTCCCGCGACTTTGGATTTGCGGTTTCTAGCGGATGAAATAAAGTCCATTCACAAGACGATAAAAAGCCAGCAGCTTGAGTATAATGCCCTATCGGCACATGTTCGGGACACAGATCGTCGCTCACAAAATATCCAAACCCAACTCTTGTGGCTCGCGGAATGCATCACGAAGTTCTTCGATGACTTCAATTGCGATGTACCGCTTACTCAACCTCCTTTGATCGAGGACGAAGAAGAACCAATGGAAGAGGAGCCAATGGAAGGTGAAGAGGCAGACACAGCTCAAAGCTGAAAAAGGGGGTCTTTGTAATTATTTTTACTCATTTTTGCATTTTAGGGCTAGTTTTAGTTTTAGGACAATTTGTTGATAAATTTAGGATATAAGTGTTTATGATGGTGAATAAACCTCATGGCAGTAATAAAGTGAAGTAATTTTAGGTAAATGGGTTTTCGAAAAAGTTTTATGAGTGTTTAAAACTGGCTTAAAATTCTGAAATTACCGTGCCGCGGCACCACTCTGAAACGCGTCGCGGTCATTTCCCGCATCACGTAGATTTGAAGATCTCGTAATTACCGTGACGTGCGCATTACAATCACGCGTCGCGGTCATCCGAACCTCATTGTTGCTGCTGCTGCTGCCGAGGAATCCAGCCTTCATCCTCCTCGTCATGTCCTTGCTCGACCTCCTGGTATTGATACTGCTGTGGCGGAGTTTGTTGTGGTTGCACATGTTGGGTTGGTTGTGGTAAGGTTTAGAAAACAGGTTTTGGTTTAAATATGGGTGGCTAGTACTGTGGTTGTAATGGTTGTGATTGTTGCGGTTGAGAAATAGTTGCTTGCTGACATGGCGGTGCGTTGCCATCTCGGGTCGGCGCTCCCCAAGCCAACGCAGCTGAAAAAGGATTGGTTGTGGTTTGTCCTAAAGGTGGAACTGAAGGCGGACCCTGCAGAGCCAAAAGTTGGAGCACAACGTGCAAGCGGTGACAATAAAGGAGATTGACCGGCGAACCAAGAACACACACATGCAGCTTTTATGGCTTTCCGAGTCTGTTGTTAATTTTCTCAACGGTTCCAAGACTCCTATACGGAGACCTCAGACGCCTGTGATCGAGGAGGAAGAGGACGAGCCCATGGAAGATGAGAAGGAGGATCTAGAAGAAGAGGAAGAAGATGACACTGCCCACAATTAAAAAAAGAGGCCCTGTTGTAATTATTTTTCCCTTATTTTTGCATTTTTTGACTAGGATAAATTTAGGACCTTTTCGTTGCTAGAATTTAGGAATTCGTGTTTCAGATGATAAATAAGCCTAAAGGCAGTGATAACAGTCAAATGTTTTGGGTAAAATTGATCTAGGAAAAGTTTTATGATTGTTTGAATTTGACCAAAATTTTTGAAATTCCCGTACGCGGCGCTCTTATGGTACGCGTCGCGGTCATTTCCAACATGACGGTAACTTGACCATCTCGTAATTACCGCGTCGCGCGCCTTTCCATCACGCGCCGCGGCAATCAGAAACACATTTTCTGTTGTATATTTTATTTTAGTTGTTTGTTTGTTCTGTTTGCATTTAATGTGTTTGTGAGTGTGCATGTAATACCAAATGGGGAATCTGTGGAGGAGTTGTTTCATGCAAGTATGGGGTCATTGTGCCCCCTCCACTTGCTATGATCACCGGCGTGTTTTACTGTTGCGCTACAACTCCTAGAAATCTGAGGCGTGAGATGTTTGTGTTTTTTTTGTAACCTATGACAATCGAGTTCCATCAAGCAGTCAACCGTCTAAAGGGTAACTCTTTCTCCCTTGTTTTGAAATAATTTTGTACAACGGGGACGTTGTATGGTTTTAAATGTGGGTTGTGGACGGTCGAAAGAGTATTTTTGAAATTTTTGCGGGAAATGATCAATTTTAAAAAAAAATTAGCAATTTTTCAAAATTTTTAATAGATTATATTTTTGAAACGAATAATTTGTGAATGTTATAGCTTGGTATTTTTCGAGAAATACTATTTAGTTGTTATCACGCTATTAGTTTAGTCAAATAAGTTGAGTTAAGGAGTTAGAAGATTGGTGTATTTGTGGATTGGAATTTAGGAAGGGATTGTCAATCAGTGGCCTTTCTTGTTCGAGCCGGTAGGTCTAAAATGGGTGGGACGTATGCACCTTGCCACCCAAGATCGTCTGGTCTGGTTGGTATTTCTGAAAGCTCGCTACACGGACAACATCGAAATTCATGGATAGTTCTTTAATAGCCTTTAGAATCTGAATGAGTACGTACACTTCACTATGGACAGAAAATTTGTAATTAAGGGTTCTTTAGAAAGTCATAAATTCCAAATGATATTCTGGTTATGTTTGCAAAAACTATTTCAGTCTAACTCTAGAGGCAATAAGCTTTGAAATTAAACACATTCAAAAATTGTTTGAGTCTTAGTTAAAATATGTTAAAAACTCTCTTGCTTGGGGACAAGCAAGGCACAAGTGTGGAGTGTTTCACAACGCCTAGTAATATTAAGTATTTTAGTCATTGTTAGGCCCTATTTCTGGTGAAAATATATCATATATGCATTGGTATTTCTCAATTTTTGTGCTAGTGCGTGTTTGCAAAGAAATGTTACAAACAGGGGTTAAATGTGGACAAATGAAGAAGTTTTGAAGATAAAGACAAAATCAGTCGAGTAAGCACGCGCGCCGCGCGTATGATGATCAGCACAACGCACCATGTCAAAAGCTAAGGCGGTGGAAGAAATTCAAATGAAGAAAAAACAGGGATAAGGCTCTACGTGCGACGCGGCTAGAGAGCTTACGCGTCGCGGCTTTTAATTTTCCACAAGTATAAATAGAGGCTTTTAGGTCGAATTTCACAGGCGAAGATCAGACCTTAAGGTGGACTGACGGCGACTTTGACTCAAATTTCGATATTCCAGCAACCCATTGTGGTATTTTTTATGTTTTCACTTTACTTTTAGTATTAGCTTAGTTGTTTTTAGCTCTTAGCTTGGTGTTTCTGGATTGTGACAACCAGTAGAAGTAGGTTAGGGTTCTTATTTTCGTACTTAGATCCTTTGGATGTTCTGGTTTTGAAGTTTATGCAAGTAATCATTTGGTTCCATGTTTATTGGTGTTTCTCGGTATCTTGGTATTTGAATGTTTGAATGCAATTGTTGATTGGTGTGAAATTCGACCTAAAAGCCTCTATTTATACTTGTGGAAAATTAAAAGCCGCGACGCGTAAGGTATCTAGCCGCGTCGCGCGTAGAGCCTTATCCCCGTTTTTTCGTCATTTGAATTTCTTCCACCACCTTAGCTTTTGACGTGGCGCGTCGCGCTGATCATCATACCCGCGGCTCGCATGCTTATTCGACTGATTTTGTCTTTATCTTCAAAACTTCTTCATTTGTCCGCATTTAACCCCTGTTTGTAACGTTTCTTTGCAAACAAGCACTAGCACAAAAAGTGAGAAATACCAATCCATATATGATATATTTTCACCAGAAATAGGGCCCAACAACGACTAAAATACTTAATATTACTAGGCGTTGTCAATTGTACGGCCGATAATATTCAAGGATGCCTACAAGACTGCCAAAGAGTGTGTCAATTTTCAGCAGCTAGGGAATATTTCAAAAAGAGACCAAGTGCCTTTGAACCCGATATTAGTTGTAGATATTTTTTATGTCTGGGGAATTGATTTCATGGGTCCTTTTCCCACTTCATAAGGATATGTTTACATCTTGGTGGGTGTTGATTATGTCTCCAAATGGATCGAGGCTGAAGCAACCTGTACGAATGATCATCATGTGGTCTGTAAGTTCATCAAAAAGAACATATTCACTCGCCATGGAGTTCCTCGGGTAATCATCAGTGCTGGGGGGTCACATTTCAAGAATTTCAAGTTTGGATGGTTATTGAAGCACTACGGGGTCAATCATCGGATCGCAACGCCATATTATCCACAGACAAGCGGCCAAGTGGAGGTCTCGAATCGGTAGATCAAGGAGAGTCTTTAGAAGACGGTAAATACAGATAGAAAGGATTGGTCACAAAGGTTAGATGACGCACTTTGGGCATATAGAACTGCTTATAAGACACCGATCGGGACTACACCCTATCGGTTGGTTTATGGGAAGGGATGTCATTTGCCTGTGGAGTTAGCTAACCATGCATTGTGAGCAACCAAACAAGTCAATCTCGATTATGATGCGGCCGGAAAAGAGCGGAAGCTACAGTTGAGCGAGCTAGAGGAGTTGCGTGATGAGGCTTATGAAAATGCTGCTACGTACAAGTCAAAGCTGAAACGGTACCACGACACGAAACTTAAACTGAAGACCTTTACGGCGGGGCAGAAAGTATGGCTTTATAACTCAAGATTGAAAATGTTTCCTGGGAAACTGAGGAGTAAATGGAATGGACTGTATGAGGTTGTTAGTGTCACAGACTATGGCATGTGGAAATCTGAGACTTCAAAGGACGGCCACCATTCAAAGTCAATGGGCATAGGTTAAAACATTATGTCACTTCGGGCACGTTCCAGAAGTTGGAGGTAGAAACAGTCGAGTTTGTGACCGACATTCCAAAATACGTGCAATAGCCAGGTAAGTATACGTCCGGCTGAAGACGTTAAACTTAGCGCTCGTCGGGAGGCAACTCGATCATGTGTAAATTTTGCATTTTAGTTTTAATTCTGTCTAATCAATTACGGTAAGAAAAGACCAAGTGTGGGGTCATTTTGGGGATTTTATAAAAACACGACGCGGGGTCTTTGAATCCGCACCGCGCGTGAAAATGTCATGCGATTATCGATAAGCTTGAATCAGGTACTCGCGACGTGGGGATCATTAATACACGCCGCGGTCTTATCTGATTTTGAATTACATATAATCACCAAAACAGAGTTTGACACAAAACCCAAAACCTCCATAATTGTATAAAAATCAAAGCGTAAATTCTTTTCGGTTTCTTACCGTAATTCGACCCTCAACAATCCGTGATCATATCTACATCATTCTCTTAATCTGTAGATCAAGTAAGTACTCTAAACTCTTCTCTTTTTCTTCAAGTTTCTTGGAAAGTCATGGAATCAACTGTAAACTGCAATGTAGTGTTCCTGGAGATAAATTGATGATACCAAATAGTTTAGGACACTGAATGCAACATAACCCAGTAGTTAGAATTCATAAATTGGCATGTTGTAGTGTTAATTAGTTGATTCTGGTCTGAGTTTCATACGCCGCGCCGTGTCTGTTCATGCAGTGCAATGCGGAGGATGAACGTTCATAAGCCGCCATGCGTGGAGTAATTTCCCGCGCTGCGGATAACGCTGATCAGTACCTTAATTTCGGAATTTTTGGGTAAATTGTGCTGGAAGATGTCTTCATACGCCAGTTCAGATGATATCGATTGGAATTCTCTTCCAACCGCCATCTCGGATTTCGATCGGCGCCAATTCCAAGATCGAAGTCGTGTACTTCGCCACAAATGCATTTTACCGGCTCAATCGGTCAACGGGGAGTTGACCCGAGAGTCGGGTATCATGGAGCACCTGGAACGGTGGCTGATTCAAGAAGGGTACGAGGCGAACGAGCTAACTTACACTTGCCGGACGATTGAAGCTGTTTTCCTAATGGAAGAACCCGTGTAAAGCGAGAATTCCGGTTCAGTCTGGCCTGTATACTCAGGAGGAGTCCGAGACTGATGGGTTCGAGCTATTTCACCGACGAGCCAATTATGCCTCGAATGATTCGTTCTCGTATGCCGATTCCTGGGCGACTATCTCATATACCCGATATCACGAAACCACGATCTTGGAGAATCAGATGCATTTTCCTTCACACCGGATGCTCCACCGGTTAATTTCCACGATGTTTTGGCCGTGCGCTGAAGCGGACCGGGTCTTGCCCCACTATCTCTACCTTATGTGGGCATTGAGCAGGAAATTGGAGACCTACAACGTACCATACATGATTGCGCACTACTTCAAATAGATCACAGATGCGCCTTTGAAGCATGTCGCAGTCGGCGGAGGGCACTTCGTTACCCGATTAGCACATACCTACGGGTTGTTGACACCATACAACACCCGTCGATTGGAGGCTATCCCTCCTATTCCATTCAGTCCGCCGACTACGACCTCGCGGGAGGTTATATACATCGACGACGGTGTCACGTCAGCTCTCCGATCGCCATTCTCGACTCTCCGCAACGAGCCGTCGACATCAAGGAAAAGATCACGAGCACCGGATAGTTTGCCGGATCGCATCACTCCCGCGACTTTGGATTTGCGGTTTCTAGCGGATGAAATAAAGTCCATTCACAAGACGATAAAAAGCCAGCAGCTTGAGTATAATGCCCTATCGGCACATGTTCGGGACACAGATCGTCGCTCGCAAAATATCCAAACCCAACTCTTGTGGCTCGCGGAATGCATCACGAAGTTCTTCGATGACTTCAAATGCGATGTACCGCTTACTCAACCTCCTTTGATCGAGGACGAAGAAGAACCAATGGAAGAGGAGCCAATGGAAGGTGAAGAGGCAGACACAGCTCAAAGCTGAAAAAGGGGGTCTTTGTAATTATTTTTACTCATTTTTGCATTTTTAGGGCTAGTTTTAGTTTTAGGACAATTTGTTGATAAATTTAGGATATAAGTGTTTATGATGGTGAATAAACCTCATGGCAGTAATAAAGTGAAGTAATTTTAGGTAAATGGGTTTTCGAAAAAGTTTTATGAGTGTTTAAAACTGGCTTAAAATTCTGAAATTACCGCACTGCGGCACCACTCTGAAACGCGTCGCGGTCATTTCCCGCATCACGTAGATTTGAAGATCTCGTAATTACCGTGACGTGCGCATTACAATCACGCGTCGCGGTCATCCGAACCTCATTGTTGCTGCTGTTGCTGCGGAGGAATCCAGCCTTCATCCTCCTCGTCATGTCCTTGCTCGACCTCCTGGTATTGATACTGCTGTGGCGGAGTTTGTTGTGGTTGCACATGTTGGGTTGGTTGTGGTAAGGTTTAGAAAACAGGTTTTGGTTTAAATATGGGTGGCTGGTACTGTGGTTGTAATGGTTGGGATTGTTGCGGTTGAGAAATAGTTGCTTGCTGACATGGCGGTGCGTTGCCATCTCGGGTCGGCGCTCCCCAAGCCAACGCAGCTGAAAAAGGATTGGTTGTGGTTTGTCCTAAAGGTGGAACTGAAGGCGGACCCTGCAGAGCCAAAAGTTGGAGCACAACTTGCAAGCGGTGACAATAAAGGAGATTGACCGGCGAACCAAGAACACACACATGCAGCTTTTATGGCTTTCCGAGTCTGTTGTTAATTTTCTCAACGGTTCCAAGACTCCTATACGGAGACCTCAGACGCCTGTGATCGAGGAGGAAGAGGACGAGCCCATGGAAGATGAGAAGGAGGATCTAGAAGAAGAGGAAGAAGATGACACTGCCCACAATTAAAAAAGAGGCCCTGTTGTAATTATTTTTCCCTTATTTTTGCATTTTTTGACTAGGATAAATTTAGGACCTTTTCGTTGCTAGAATTTAGGAATTCGTGTTTCAGATGATAAATAAGCCTAAAGGCAGTGATAACAGTCAAATGTTTTGGGTAAAATTGATCTAGGAAAAGTTTTATGATTGTTTGAATTTGACCAAAATTTTTGAAATTCCCGCACGCGGCGCTCTTATGGTACGCGTCGCGGTCATTCCCAACATGACGGTAACTTGACCATCTCGTAATTACCGCGTCGCGCGCCTTTCCATCACGCGCTGCGGCAATCAGAAACACATTTTCTGTTGTATATTTTATTTTAGTTGTTTGTTTGTTCTGTTTGCATTTAATGTGTTTGTGAGTGTGCATGTAATACCAAATGGGGAATCTGTGGAGGAGTTGTTTCATGCAAGTATGGGGTCATTGTGCCCCCTCCACTTGCTATGATCACCGGCGTGTTTTACTGTTGCGCTACAACTCCTAGAAATCTGAGGCGTGAGATGTTTGTGTTTTTTTGTAACCTATGACAATCGAGTTCCATCAAGCAGTCAACCGTCTAAAGGGTAACTCTTTCTCCCTTGTTTTGAAATAATTTTGTACAACGGGGACGTTGTATGGTTTTAAGTGTGGGTTGTGGACGGTCGAAAGAGTATTTTTGAAATTTTTGCGGGAAATGATCAATTTTAAAAAAAAATTAGCAATTTTTCAAAATTTTTAATAGATTATATTTTTGAAACGAATAATTTGTGAATGTTATAGCTTGGTATTTTTCGAGAAATACTATTTAGATGTTATCACGCTATTAGTTTAGTCAAATAAGTTGAGTTAAGGAGTTAGAAGATTGGAGTATTTGAGGATTGGAATTTAGGAAGGGACTGTCAATCAGTGGCCTTTGTTGTTCGAGCCGGTAGGTCTAAAATGGGTGGGACTTATGCACCTTGCCACCCAAGATCGTCTGGTCTGGTTGGTATTTCTGAAAGCTCGCTACACGGACAACATCGAAATTCATGGATAGTTCTTTAATGGCCTTTAGAATCTGAATGAGTACGTACACTTCACTATGGACAGAAAATTTGTAATTAAGGGTTCTTTAGAAAGTCATAAATTCCAAATGATATTCTGGTTATGTTTGCAAAAACTATTTCAGTCTAACTCTAGAGGCAATAAGCTTTGAAATTAAACACATTCAAAAATTGTTTGAGTCTTAGTTAAAATATGTTAAAAACTCTCTTGCTTGGGGACAAGCAAGGCACAAGTGTGGAGTGTTTGACAACGCCTAGTAATATTAAGTATTTTAGTCGTTGTTAGGCCCTATTTCTGGTGAAAATATATCATATATGCATTGGTATTTCTCAATTTTTGTGCTAGTGCGTGTTTGCAAAGAAATGTTACAAACAGGGGTTAAATGTGGACAAATGCAGAAGTTTTGAAGATAAAGACAAAATCAGTCGAATAAGCACGCGCGTCGCGCGTATGATGATCAGCACAACGCACCATGTCAAAAGCTAAGGCGGTGGAAGAAATTCAAATGAAGAAAAACAGGGATAATGCTCTACGTGCGACGCGGCTAGAGACCTTACGCGTCGCGGCTTTTAATTTTCCACAAGTATAAATAGAGGCTTTTAGGTCGAATTTCACAGGCGAAGATCAGACCTTAAGGTGGACTTACGGCGACTTTGACTCAAATTTCGATATTCCAGCAACCCATTGTGGTATTTTTTATGTTTTCACTTTACTTTTAGTATTAGTTAGTTGTTTTTAGCTCTTAGCTTGGTGTTTCTGGATTGTGACAACCAGTAGAAGTAGGTTAGGGTTCTTATTTTCGTACTTAGATCCTTTGGATGTTCGGGTTTTGAAGTTTATGCAAGTAATCATTTGGTTCCATGTTTATTGGTGTTTCTCGGTATCTTGGTATTTGAATGTTTGAATGCAATTGTTGATTGGTGTGAAATTCGACCTAAAAGCCTCTATTTATACTTGTGGAAAATTAAAAGCCGCGACGCGTAAGGTATCTAGCCGCGTCGCGCGTAGAGCCTTATCCCCGTTTTTTCGTCATTTGAATTTGTTCCACCACCTTAGCTTTTGACGTGGCGCGTCGCGCTGATCATCATACCTGCGGCTCGCATGCTTATTCAACTGATTTTGTCTTTATCTTCAAAACTTCTTCATTTGTCCGCATTTAACACCTGTTTGTAACGTTTCTTTGCAAACAAGCACTAGCACAAAAAGTGAGAAATACCAATCCATATATGATATATTTTCACCAGAAATAGGGCCCAACAACGACTAAAATACTTAATATTACTAGGCGTTGTCAATTGTACGGCCGATGATATTCAAGGATGCCTACAAGACTGCCAAAGAGTGTGTCAATTTTCAGCAGCTAGGGAATATTTCAAAAAGAGACCAAATGCCTTTGAACCCGATATTAGTTGTAGATATTTTTTATGTCTGGGGAATTGATTTCATGGGTCCTTTTCCCACTTCACAAGGATATGTTTACATCTTAGTGGCTGTTGATTATGTCTCCAAATGGATCGAGGCTGAAGCAACCTGTACGAATGATCATCATGTGGTCTGTAAGTTCGTCAAAAAGAACATATTCACTCTCCATGGAGTTCCTCGGGTAATCATGAGTGCTGGGGGTCACATTTCAAGAATTTCTAGTTTGGATGGTTATTGAAGCACTACGGGGTCAATCATCGGATCGCAACGCCATATTATCTACAGACAAGCGGCCAAGTGGAGGTCTCGAATCGGTAGATCAAGGAGAGTCTTTAGAAGACGGTAAAGACAGATAAAAAGGATTGGTCACAAAGGTTAGATGACGCACTTTGGGCATATAGAACTGCTTATAAGACACCGATCGGGACTACACCCTATCGGTTGGTTTATGGGAAGGGATGTCATTTGCCTATGGAGTTAGCTAACCATGCATTGTGAGCAACCAAACAAGTCAATCTCGATTATGATGCGGCCGGAAAAGAGCGGAAGCTACAGTTGAGCGAGCAAGAGGATTTGCGTGATGAGGCTTATGAAAATGCTGCTACGTACAAGTCAAAGCTGAAACGATACCACGACACGAAACTTAAACTGAAGACCTTTACGGCGGGGCAGAAAGTATGGCTTTATAACTCAAGATTGAAAATGTTTCCTGGGAAACTGAGGAGTAAATGGAATGGACTGTATGAGGTTGTTAGTGTCACAGACTATGGCATGTGGAAATCTGAGACGTCAAAGGACGGCCACCATTCAAAGTCAATGGGCATAGGTTAAAACATTATGTCACTTTGGGCACGTTCCAGAAGTTGGAGGTAGAAACAGTCGAGTTTGTGACCGACATTCCAAAATACGTGCAATAGCCAGGTAAGTATACGTCCGGCTGAAGACGTTAAACTTAGCGCTCGTCGGGAGGCAACCCGATCATGTGTAAATTTTGCATTTTAGTTTTAATTATGTCTAATCAATTACGGTAAGAAAAGACCAAGTGTGGGGTCATTTTGGGGATTTTACAAAAACACGACGCGGGGTCTTTGAATCCGCGCCGTGCATGAAAATGTCATGCGATTATCGATAAGCTTGAATCAGGTACTCGCGACGTGGGGATCATTAATCCACGCCGCGGTCTTATCTGATTTTGAATTACATATAATCACCAAAACAGAGTTTGACACAAAACCCAAAACCTCCATAATTGTATAAAAATCAAAGCGTAAATTCTTTTCGGTTTCTTACCGTAATTCGACCCTCAACAATCCGTGATCATATCTACATCATTCTCTTAATCTATAGATCAAGTAAGTACTGTAAACTCTTCTCTTTTTCTTCAAGTTTCTTGGAAAGTCATGGAATCAACTGTAAACTGCAATGTAGTGTTCCTGGAGATAAATTGATGATACCAAATAGTTTAGGACACTGAATGCAACATAACCCAGTAGTTAGAATTCATAAATTGGCATGTTGTAGTGTTAATTAGTTGATTCTGGTCTGAGTTTCATACGCCGCGCCGTGTCTGTTCATGCAGTGCAATGCGGAGGATGAACGTTCATAAGCCGCCATGCGTGGAGTAATTTCCCGCGCTGCGGATAACGCTGATCAGTACCTTAATTTCGGAATTTTTGGGTAAATTGTGCTGGAAGATGTCTTCATACGCCAGTTCAGATGATATCGATTGGAATTCTCTTCCAACCGCCATCTCGGATTTCGATCGGCGCCAATTCCAAGATCGAAGTCGTGTACTTCGCCACAAATGCATTTTACCGGCTCAATCGGTCAACAGGGAGTTGACCCGAGAGTCGGGTATCATGGAGCACCTGGAACGGTGGCTGATTCAAGAAGGGTACGAGGCGAACGAGCTAACTTACACTTGCCGGACGATTGAAGCTGTTTTCCTAATGGAAGAACCCGTGTAAAGCGAGAATTCCGGTTCAGTCTGGCCTGTATACTCAGGAGGAGTCCGAGACTGATGGGTTCGAGCTATTTCACCGACGAGCCAATTATGCCTCGAATGATTCGTTCTCGTATGCCGATTCCTGGGCGACTATCTCATCTACCCGATATCACGAAACCACGATCTCGGAGAATCAGATGCATTTTCCTTCACACCGGATGCTTCACCGGTTAATTTCCACGATGTTTTGGCCGTGCGCTGACGCGGACCGGGTCTTGCCCCACGATCTCTACCTTATGTGGGCATTGAGCATGAAATTGGAGACCTACAACGTACCATACATGATTGCGCACTACTTCAAATAGATCACAGATGCGCCTTTGAAGCATGTCGCAGTCGGCGGAGGGCACTTCGTTACCCGATTAGCACATACCTACGGGTTGTTGACACCATACAACACCCGTCGATTGGAGGCTATCCCTCCTATTCCATTCAGTCCGCCGACTACGACCTCGCGGGAGGTTATATACATCGACGACGGTGTCACGTCAGCTCTCCGATCGCCATTCTCGACTCTCCGCAACGAGCCGTCGACATCAAGGAAAAGATCACGAGCACCGGATAGTTTGCCGGATCGCATCACTCCCGCGACTTTGGATTTGCGGTTTCTAGCGGATGAAATAAAGTCCATTCACAAGACGATAAAAAGCCAGCAGCTTGAGTATAATGCCCTATCGGCACATGTTCGGGACACAGATCGTCGCTCGCAAAATATCCAAACCCAACTCTTGTGGCTCGCGGAATGCATCACGAAGTTCTTCGATGACTTCAAATGCGATGTACCGCTTACTCAACCTCCTTTGATCGAGGACGAAGAAGAACCAATGGAAGAGGAGCCAATGGAAGGTGAAGAGGCAGACACAACTCAAAGCTGAAAAAGGGGGTCTTTGTAATTATTTTTACTCATTTTTGCATTTTAGGGCTAGTTTTAGTTTTAGGACAATTTGTTGATAAATTTAGGATATAAGTGTTTATGATGGTGAATAAACCTCATGGCAGTAATAAAGTGAAGTAATTTTAGGTAAATGGGTTTTCGAAAAAGTTTTATGAGTGTTTAAAACTGGCTTAAAATTCTGAAATTACCGCGCCGCGGCACCACTCTGAAACGCGTCGCGGTCATTTCCCGCATCACGTAGATTTGAAGATCTCGTAATTACCGTGACGTGCGCATTACAATCACGCGTCGCGGTCATCCGAACCTCATTTGTAGAATTTAAATTTATTTTTACTGTTTGTTCAGTTTGCATTTAATTTGTTTATGGGGGTCTACTGAGGAGTTATTTCAAGCAAGTGTGGGGTCATCGTACCCCTACACTCGCCATTACACCGACGTGTTTACTGTTGCGCCACAACTCATTGGAATCTGAATCGTGAGGAGTTCGTGTTTTGTATCCTGTGACAATCAAGTTCCAACAAGTAGTCTACCGTCTAAAGGGTAAATCTTTCTCCCTAGTTTTGAAATAATTTTATGTCCAACGGGGACATTGTACGGGTTTAAGTTTGGGGTGTGGATGGTCGAAAGAGTTTATTTTTGAAATTATTGCAAAAAAACGACCAATTTTTTAAAAAAATTTAGCAATTGTTCAAAATTTTTAAGAGATTATCATTTTGAAACGAATAGTTTGTGAATGTTATAGCTTGGGTATTTTTCGAGAAATACTATTTAGTTGTTATCATGCTATCTGTTTTGTCAAATAAGTTGAGTTTTAAGAGTTAGAAAGTTTTAGATTTGAGATATTTTAGGATTGGAATTTAGGAAGGAACTATCAATCAGTGGCCTTTGTTGTTCGAGCCGGTAGGTTTGAAACGGGTGGCCTCGAAGAGGCACTTATGCACCTTACCACCTAAGATCGTCTGGTTTGGGATTGTATTTCTGAAAGCTTGTTACACGGACAACGTCGAAAGTCATGGACAATTCTTTAATGGCCTTTAGAATCTGAATGAGTACGTACACTCTCTTGTGGACAGAAAATTTCTACTCAAGGGTTCTTTAGAAAGTCATGAATTCCAAAGGATATTCTAGTCAGTTTTATCAAAATCATTTTCAATCTAATTCTAGAAACAATAAGCTTTGAAATTGAACACATTCAAAAATTGTTTGAGTCTTAGTTAAAATCTGTTAAAAACTCTCTTGCTTGGGGACAAGCAAGGCACAAGTGTGGGGTGTTTGACAACGCCTATCAATATCAAGTATTTTTGTCGTTGTTAGGCCCTATTCTTGGTAATTTATATCATAGTTGTATGGGTATTACTCACCTTTTGTGCTAGGACTTGTGTGCAAGAAAATGTTGAAAACAGAGACTAAAAGCGGACTAAATGAAAGAAGTTTGGGATAAGCACCAATTTAGTCGAAGTCATACGCGCGTCGTGGGAAAGAAGTACGCGCATTGCGCCAAGTCAAAGGTCAGACGATAAGCTGAGATTCAAATAGCGAAAAAACGAGGATAAGGCAACACGTACAACGCGGATTCAAGCCTTGCGTGCCGCGGATCATTAGATTTTATAAGTATAAATAGAGGTCATTAGGTCGAATTTTATAGGAGAAGAACGAACCCTAAGGTGGACTTAAGGCTTCTTTGACTCAAGGATTCAGATTTCCAGCAACACTTTTGGTATTTCTTATGTTTTCACTTTCAATTCATTAGTAGTGAGTTTAGTTTAGCTTCTAGTCTATTGTTTCTGGATTGTTCAGATCAGTAGAAGTAGTTCAGTAGTTTTTATTTTCGGATTTCAGTACGTTGGATCTTTGGAATTGGTTTTTAATTGAAGTAATCATTCGGTTTATGGTATTATTGCACTTTTTAGTATTAATTGTGTTTGGATGCTTGTTTGCTTTAATTGGTTGGTTTGTTTGCTTCTGGATTTTGAACTTAGTTTCTAATTTCAGTAAGTAACCTTAGTCTAGGATTTGGTTTGGTTTAATTTAGTTCATGCTTGATTAAGTTTTTGGAATTGGTTTTGGGATTGTGTTTTTAGTTGGTTTTTGGAAAAACAGAACTAGTCCCTCTGGTTGTAGCGTGACACTATAGTTGGTACGTTATCATCCTATCTTGACCACCAAACTCCCGTGGATCGACCCTTGCTACCGCTATACTAGTGAGTCTGTGTGGTTTATTTTCTATTTTTGACCGCATAACGAACTAGGCGTGTCAAAAGGGTCGTGGGTCTCGTCCAGCCAGGGTGAGAAGCTCAAGTAGTCCCTCTCCAATCCACCTCTGCTGCTCCTCTAGGAGTGCCATCCTGGCAGAAAGATCCCTCAAAGCAGCCTGCGGTGGTGACTGGACTGGCTCCTCCAATCTCCTACGCTGGCAGGGTCGCTGCAAACGCTGCTCCTCCTCATCCTCCTCCTCTGCCTGTGCCTGTGCGCCAGCTGCCTCAATCGTCGGCATCCGTTCAAATACACCTTGTCGCAGCTGGTGGATGATCCCCATAAGCTCAAAATAACGCATCGGTGCCTGTGTAGGCTCAGTCGGGGCCAGGCCGGCAAGAACCTCGGCCGTGAGAATGCCATATGATCGGGCCAGGCGGGTAATGAAGTGCCCACCAGCCATGGGGCTCTTGGCGGTCGAGCCCGCCGCCCTAGATGTCAAGGAAACTGCCATAGCGAACGGTAGGTTGAGGAACCTGCCGAGGTCAGAGAGGACCCACATGTAGTAGATATCATCACGGGACACCTTCTCGCATCCCCTCCTCTACATGATAGAGATGGATACGATCCGGTGCATCAATCGGTGGAGATGGTTGCGGAGCTGACTTTCCTTGGCTGAACTAGCCACGAACATCTCATTGGACATCGCTGCCCAGATAACCGCATTTGCCTCCCTCTGAGGCTGATCTCTGAAGCATGCAGCAACGGACGATGGAAGTGAATACCAACGAGACAGATGTCTCGGTGTAGAGCCCTATGCGTCTGCCAAAATCCCGGAGTGTGCACTCTCGGCTCTGCCCACCCAGTCTGAATCGGATCAGCTGGGCTCGTGGCTCCCTCGATCCTAGGGTGTATCTGCAAGTGGAAAGGAACTCGAGCACGAGCTCCTTGTACACAACATCCTCCTCGGTGGCCATCAATCTATCCCAGCCCTGGCAAGGGAAAGTATATGCTCCATCGGGATGGGTCCAGGTGCGCTGGATGAGTGGCAAAAGCTGGTCCCAAAACCCCACCTGGGCCAGTAAGGCTCGGTCGAAGCTGATCGCCCCGAGCTGATCGCATCGAGGCTGGTTAGGATCGGAGCTCCCCGAGTCGAGTAGGGTAGCGTAGAGTCTACTCAAGCATATCCAGGAACTCTAAAAACGGGTGTCCCGATCTGTAATCAGCCATCTGCACACAAATCACAACAAAACAAAAAGTTTTGCAAAATTAGTCCTTGCGCACTGCAGATTCTTTCGCGTCGCCCAAATACGCGAAGCGCGGCTTATGAACAATGTGTGTCGCGTCGTATGACTGTTGCAAAAAATTCTCCAAAATCACCTGGTTTGTAAGACCCGGTCCGCCGAGTCGCGACCCGAAGGAATCCGCGGCGCGGCTTTTAGGAAGAATCTAGAATCGCGAAGGATTTGTACGCGCGGCGAGGATCTAAGGATCCCGCGACGCGGTGCGCCTCTAAAGTGAAAAACCCTAATTCAGATTTAAACGCCTATATAAAGGAACCCAGCCCTAGGGTTCGTGTTTTTGGGTGTTCTCTGGAGCAGAGGCGTCTAGTTTCAGCAAAGACTCTTTGGTCTCGAGGCTTTGGAGGTTTTGGGAGATTAGAAGAAGGAGATCCAACGCGGGAGAAGGTTTAGGACTGATCGTGGGCATCACTCCGTCCTTCAGAAGTAAGGTAAGAAGATTTACTCTTCTGACTTTCCTTTTTATCCCGTCATATGGTGTTACCAGTTGGTTTGTAGCTTTAGACGATTTGTAGCACTTAGGGTTTGAACCAAGGACATGCATGGACTTGCATGTCCATAAGGAAGTGACCTTAGGGTAGTTTCTGATCCCAGGAAGGGTGTAGAAAGGAACCCTAGCCGATTGATGTGCTGTTAATCGCTGAAAAACATTTTGGAATGTTACGAGCCGGGACGCGGACTGGCTATGTCAGCGGCGCGGACTCGGCTGAAACCCCGTAATTGTGCAATGCTAGCCGCGGCGCGTAGGTCTAAAAGCCACGCCGCGACGAGCGACTGTTTGACCAGAAATTTAGTTTTGACCACGGTTTGATGGCAAATAGTGAGCCTAACCTTTAGACAGGTCTGTAAGAGCCTAGTCAGTAATTGATATGTTGTATGTATGTGGGATATAGGTGTGTGGACGAGCTAGTGGAGATATTAAAGTATATCTGTGCGGTTACGAATCAGGTGAGTATCCTCACCTTACTATATGATGTTGCATGTTAGGTATCTAGTGTGTTGTTTACAGTTATATGATTTGCTCTATATCTGTGGTTATTTGTTGTTGGGCTCAGTACTGATGCGTGTCCCCTCGTAGCTGTTGTATGGCGAGTTGGACTATTGCCTTGTCCCATAGCTGTTGTATGATGGGCTGGGCCATAACCGGGAACCCATAGCTGTTGTATGATGGGTAGAACCTTCCCGCGTCCATAGCTGTTGTATGATGGACACCCGTAGCTGTTGTATGGCGGGTAGGGTCGGGTCGTTCTCGAGGACGGGTTGTTTAATGTGTGGGCATGTATGGTAATTTGTGGACTCACTAAGCTTTAAGCTTACCCGTTGATTTTATAACATTTCAGGTAATTCAAAGGACAAAGGGAAGGGCAAGGTTTGACGGCAGCGCATCGCATTCAAGAGATTGATATCAATGAACAATAATAGTATTTTTAAATGTTTCCGCTGTTAATTTAAGTATCATGTTGAACAGTTTTATGTTTTGGAATAAATGTTTTATTGGAATCTTGGTAATAAATTATTTTTTAAAATTTTTGAAATTGGGGCGTTACAAATTGGTATCAGAGCCTTGGTTTGAGGGATTTGGATGAACTGTATTGGGAATCCAAACTCAAACTTAGGACTGAGCGATTTTGTTAAGAAAATGTTTTTGGAAGGTTAAATTAAAGTAAAAGAAGATGCGATGCGAACCGTCAGCCGAGCTCAAGTAAGTTTTGTGATTCCCAATTACCCATGCCAAGTTTGTATTATGTGATAAAATGTATTGTGCTAGGATGTAAAGCTGCCTGGATAATATACTGTGTAGACTGTTTTTGTACCATATGTGCTGCTTTGGAATTTTATGCTACTGTCGTTAGGTTGCTTAGTGAATGCTGGTAGGTTATATACAATTAGGGTAAGATAGCCTAAGAATTCTTGGTCTGGCCTTACTGGCTGTTCCTTGTTTGGTTGTGACTTTAGGGTAGATCAGTTATTCAAACGCCTATCTTATTCCCGATTGTATACGGCTGTGCGTCCGTGAGGCGACTCGATGACATTAGCAGTAGTTCTCCTAGGCACGTGTGAGATGGAGAGTTAGATCAAAAGATTAGGCACCACGGTGCATGACCGCAGGAGTCATAGAAAATGGTTTAGTATGTGTGTGACATTTTAGGAGGATGATTGACGAACTTGGAACAAGGGCGAATAGGTGTGGAAGGTAGTATCAGGCCAGTATTACCGAAAGCACATGATTCACGCTTGAGTCAAAAGTAGTCAACCGAAGTCCTAGAAAGTTAAGTAGTTGGGTAGATAGGAGTGACCCGAGTATTGATATTAGAACTGTTGCGTATTTCAGAATGGCAGTCACTCGAAGTAACGGTGGGCCAGATGCGGGTGCCTCGAGTGGGGAGGACCGACTGATGAGAATCTCCGTAACCTGATAGCGGAGGAGGTTTCGCGAGAAGTGTTGGCTGCGATACCTCAGTTCTTTGGTATGATTAAGGCTGAGTTATAGGCAATGCTCGAGGAACGACTGGCTACTCAGGGTACCTCACGTGCTAGGGATGCAAGTTATAAGGACTTTTCGGCTTGTTCGCCTCCGATGTTCGATGGGGGCAGGGATCTGATTGTTAGCATGCGGTGGATTTCCGCAGTGGAGGGTGCTTTCCGCACATGTTCCTGTCATGAGAATTCCAAGGTAACGTTTGCGGCAAATCTTTTAAGAGAGGGTGCGAAGGATTGGTGGGAGATACGAACGAAAGATCTCACTCCTGCTCAGTTGGATGCCATTACATGGCCGCAGTTTAAGGAACAGTTCAAACTGGAGTATGTTCCACAGGTGGAAATGGAACGCTTGGCGCAGGAATACCTAAATCTGACCCAGACTACTGAGACGGTGACGAAGATCACCAAGAAGTTTAATGAACGGGCACTCTTCTGTCCAGAGTTTGCGGCAACCGAGCGCATGAGGATGACACGATACTTGGCGATGCTTCGCACAGACATTCGGGAATTTGTGTCTGCTGCTAGGCACCAAACACTTACTGATATGATAGCGGCAGCGCGGGCCCGAGAGTTGGAACTGGAAACCCAACAAAAGCAGAAGCGTCCGGCGCCTACTCAGACTCAGCAGGTGTCAAAGAAATTTCGAGGGGCAGATCAGGGAAAGCAAGGGCAAAGGAGCCAGGGTAAGTGTGGTAAATGTGGAAGGAATCATGAGGGGCGTTGCTGGGTGCTAATATGCCATAATTGTGGAAAGGAGGGCCACTATGCTAAAGATTGTCGGCAAGAGGTCAAGATTTGTTTTAATTGTAATCAGGTAGGCCACTTCAAGGCCCAATGTCCCCGTCTGACTCAAGGAGTGGTTCAGAATCCGGCACCCACTACACTCCGGATTACCGATGGTAGGCAGGGGAAAGGGGAAGCCCCTAAGACCAAGGGTCGAGCATTCGTCATGACCGCCGAGGAGGCACAGGATGCGCCCGACGTCGTCACGGGTACTCTTTCTTTACTTGCCTCGTGTTTGTGGTGTGTGTAATTAATATGTCTATTATGCTTTGATTAGGAACATTCTTAGTCAACTCTACGCCTACCTTTGCACTATTTGATTCGGGTGCTAGTCATTCTTTTGTGTCTGCCGCATTGGGAAAGAGTTTCGGTATTGCTTTAGGAACTCTTCATCAGCCGTTAGAAGTGGAAATTGCGGATGATAAAACCGTGCAAGCAACTAGTGTTTATCGGGGATGCGAAGTAGTGATTCAAGGAATAAAGTTTCCGATCGATCTCATCCCTATACCGTTGAGTGACTCCCGAGTCATCATCAGTATGGATTGGATGGGTCAGCATGAATCATGGATCGATTGTAAGAACAAGCGAGTGTGGATTCAAACCCCAAGTGGGGGAGAGCTGGTTGTGCAGGGCGAGAGAAAGAATCGAGGTGAAGTTTTCTGTTTAGCTGCTAGGGCACGCAGACATTTTCAGCATGGAGGTTCGGGATTTGTGGCTTATGTTGTAGACGCACGAGATAGGAAGCCACAGCAGAAAGCAGGTGATATACCAGTGGTTCGGGATTTTCCTGATGTTTTTCCCGAGGACCTTCCTGGCGTGCCGCCAGAGAGACAGGTGGAATTTAAGATCGACTTAACTCCCGGTGCAGCTCCGATAGCTAAAGCACCGTATCGTCTTGCGCCTCCGGAGATGCTGGAGTTGTCTATTCAACTTCGAGAATTATCAGATAAGGGATTTATTCGACCCAGTTGCTCGCCGTGGGGAGCGTCTATTCTGTTTGTTAAGAAGAAGGATGGTTCAAATAGGATGTGCATAGATTATCGTGAGTTGAATAAGCTTACGGTGAAGAATCGATATCCGTTGCCTCGCATCGACGACTTATTCGACCAACTGCAGGGCGCTTCGTGGTTTTCAAAAATTGATTTGAGGTCAGGTTACCATCAAATGCGAGTACGGGAGGAAGACATCCCAAAAACGGCTTTTAGGACGAGGTACGGCCACTTCGAGTTTGTAGTGATGCCGTTTGGACTGACCAATGCCCCTGCAGCTTTTATGGATTTAATGAATCGGGTGTGTCGACCGATGTTGGATCGGTCGGTTATAGTTTTCATTGACGACATCTTAGTCTACTCTCGGAGCAGGGAACAACATGAACAACACTTAAAGGAAGTATTAGAGACCTTAAGGAAGGAGAAGCTTTATGCAAAATTATCCAAGTGTGACTTTTGGCTACGGGAGGTCCAGTTTTTGGGTCACATTGTGAATGAGCAAGGAATCATGGTAGACCCGGTTAAGGTGGAGGCCGTGATGCAGTGGGAGGTTCCGAGGACTCCCTCTGAAATTAGAAGTTTCTTGGGTCTGGCTGGTTATTATCGTCGTTTCATCCAAGACTTCTCAAAGGTTGCGGTACCTTTGACTAGGCTAACTAAGAAAAACGCTGCTTTTCGGTGGGGTGAGGAGCAGCAGCAGGCTTTTGAGACTTTGCGGCAGAAATTGTGTGAAGCTCCGGTTTTGACGTTGCCTGAAGGCATGGAGGACATGGTAGTTTATTGCGATGCATCTATCACGGGATTGGGGGCAGTCTTGATGCAACGAGGCAGGGTGATTGCATACGCCTCGCGACAGTTGAAGCCCCATGAGGCTAACTATCCTACTCATGATTTGGAATTGGGAGCGGTCGTTTTCGCTCTCAAGATCTGGAGACACAATTTGTATGGAGTGAAGTGCACCATCTTCACGGACCACAAAAGTTTGAAGTACCTGATGGACCAGGCAAATCTTAATATGAGACAGAGAAGATGGTTGGATGTATTGAAAGACTATGATTGTGAGATACACTATCACCCTGGAAAGGCCAATGTGGTAGCTGATGCGTTAAGTCGTAAGGCTTCGAGTGCACCCCTTTGGGGCATTTGTCTAAGGATGACAATTGTGACACCGCTGCTTGAACTGATTAGGAAAGCCCAAGTGGAAGCAAGCAAGAGCGAGAATCAGAAAAGTGAGAGGATTGCGGGTCAGTTGGCAGCTATGGTCAAAGATAGTAAGGATTTGTTAACTTGCCACGAGAGAATTTGGGTACCGAAGCTAGGCGGGGTTCGTCAAACCCTATTGGAGGAGGCACATAAATCCAGGTTCTCTATCCACCCTGGAGCAACTAAAATGTATAGGGATCTGCGCGAATATTATTGGTGGCCAGGCATGAAAAGGGAAGTAGCTTGGTTTGTCGAAAGATGCATGACCTGTCGTAAGGTCAAGGCCGAGCACCAACGGCCTCATGGTAAGTTGCAGCCTCTTGAGATCCCAGAATGGAAATGGGAGCATATCACAATGGATTTCATCACGAAGTTGCCAAGAACCCCTCGTTATATGGACACTATTTGGGTTATCGTGGATAGGTTGACTAAAAGTGCTCATTTCCTCCCCATCCAAGAGACTTACTCTGCAAAGGAATTGGCTATGGTCTTCACAGATGAGATTATCTCTCGGCATGGTATACCGGTCTCGGTGATATCCGACCGGGATGTCCGATTTACTTCTAGGTTTTGGAAGAAGTTTCATGAGGAATTAGGCACTCGCCTTCATTTCAGCACAGCATATCATCCTGAGACGGATGGGCAGAGTGAAAGGACGATTCAAACGCTGGAGGATATGCTTAGGGCATGTGTCATCGATTTTGGCGGGAGTTGGGATTCCCATCTCCCTTTAGCTGAGTTTTCTTACAATAACAGTTATCACGCGAGCATTGGCAGAGCTCCCTTTGAAATGTTGTATGGAAGAAAATGTCGGACACTTATTTGCTGGGGCGAGGTTGGCCAGCAGGTATTGGGTAGTACAGAGGTGGTGCTCAAGACAACTGAGTTAATTCAGAAGGTTCGGGAGAGATTGTTAACCGCTCAAAGTCGACAGAAAAGTTATAAGGATAGGCGACGGTCCGATCTCGAGTTTCAAGTTTGGGATTATGTTCTTCTAAAGGTGTCACCTTGGAAGGGAGTGATTCGTTTTAGGAAGCGAGGAAAGCTTGGCCCTAGGTACATTGGACCATATCGAATTGTCGCCGTGTAGGTAAGGTAGCTTACTGGTTGGAGCTGCCTGAGCAGCTTAGTCAAATTCACGACACGTTTCACGTTTCGCAGCTCAGAAAGTGCGTGACTGATGAATCCACAATAGTACCTTTGGAGGATATTCAATTAGATGAACGCCTAAATTATGTGGAGCGACCAACTGCCATCATTAAAAGGAAGATAAAGGCTTTACGAAATAAAACAATAGGATTAGTTAAGGTTCAGTGGCAGCATCGAAAAGGGTCCGAATGGACTTGGGAACCGGAGGAGGAAATGCGGAGGCATTATCCAGAATTATTTACCGGCACGGATTTCGGGGACGAAATCCAGTTAAGTGGGGGAGAATTGTAAGACCCGGTCCGCCGAGTCGCGGCCCGAAGGAATCCGCGGCGCGGCTTTTAGGAAGAATCTAGAATCGCGAAGGATTTGTACGCGCGGCACGGATCTAAGGATCCCGCGACGCGGTGCGCCTCTAAAGTGAAAAACCCTAATTCGGATTTAAACGCCTATATAAAGGAACCCAGCCCTAGGGTTCGTGTTTTTGGGAGTTCTCTGGAGCAGAGGCGTCTAGTTTCAGCAAAGACTCTTTGGTCTCGAGGCTTTGGAGGTTTTGGGAGATTAGAAGAAGGAGATCCAACGCGGGAGAAGGTTTAGGACTGATCGTGGGCATCACTCCGTCCTTCAGAAGTAACGTAAGAAGATTTACTCTTCTGACTTTCCTTTTTATCCCGTCATATGGTGTTACCAGTTGGTTTGTAGCTTTAGACGATTTGTAGCACTTAGGGTTTGAACCAAGGACATGCATGGACTTGCATGTCCATAAGGAAGTGACCTTAGGGTAGTTTCTGATCCCAGGAAGGGTGTAGAAAGGAACCCTAGCCGATTGATGTACTGTTAATCGCTGAAAAACATTTTGGAATGTTACTAGCCGCGACGCGGACCGGCTATGTCAGCGGCGCGGACTCGGCTGAAACCCCGTAATTGTTCAATGGTAGCCGCGGCGCGTAGGTCTAAAAGCCACGCCTCGGCGAGCGACTGTTTGACCAGAAATTTAGTTTTGACCACGGTTTGATGGCAAATAGTGAGCCTAACCTTTAGACAGGTCTGTAAGAGCCTAGTCAGTAATTGATATGTTGTATATATGTGGGATATAGGTGTGTGGACGAGCTAGTGGAGATATTAAAGTATATCTGTGCGGTTACGAATCAGGTGAGTATCCTCACCTTACTATATGATGTTGCATGTTAGGCATCTTGTGTGTTGTTTACAGTTATATGATTTGCTCTATATCTGTGGTTATTTGTTGTTGGGCTCAGTACTGATGCGTGTCCCCTCGTAGCTGTTGTATGGCGAGTTGGACTATTGCCTTGTCTCATAGCTGTTGTATGATGGGCTGGGCCATAACCGGGAACCCATAGCTGTTGTATGATGGGTAGAACCTTCCCGCGTCCATAGCTGTTGTATGATGGACGCCCGTAGCTGTTGTATGGCGGGTAGGGTCGGGTCGTTCTCGAGGACGGGTTGTTTAATGTGTGGGCATGTATGGTAATTTGTGGACTCACTAAGCTTTAAGCTTACCCGTTGATTTTATAACATTTCAGGTAATTCAAAGGACAAAGGGAAGGGCAAGGTTTGACGGCAGCGCATCGCATTCAAGAGATTGATATCAATGAACGATAATAGTATTTTTAAATGTTTCCGCTGTTAATTTAAGTATCATGTTGAACAGTTTTATGTTTTGGAATAAATGTTTTATTGGAATCTTGGTAATAAATTATTTTTTAAAATTTTTGAAATTGGGGCGTTACATGTTTAATCTCAACCCAATCAATAACAAGGCACCCTAACTATCGACTAGCCCCTCTAGGGTGAGAATTTTTCAAATGCAACACCCTACGAGTCGGCATTGCCGATTTTTCTAAGTTTTATACTTTCGACTAATTCAATCAATTTTGCACGTCAAATGGATGTATTAACTTACAAGAATGAGTTCTAAGTGACATACCTCGATAGTAGATACTAGAAAACACGAAAAACGCGAGAAAATTACGTGGTTGATCGGTGCTCTGTTTTTGCGCATCGTATGTGTTTATGTGTGGTACGACGAGGGTTACGTACCTTAATGGTGGTTTCTGACCGATCATAATCCACGACGCGCGTAAAGGCGTTGTGTGTCGCGCGTGTCCCAAATCAACCCCTGCGTATCGGGTTATCTTGCGAACGCGCGTCGCGACCTTCAATCCTTGCAATTCTTCTGAATTGACCCCACACTTGCTTCGTGCTATGAATTCCTGCAATGATGATGATTGATTTTTCCTAATTACTTCAAAAACAAAGAACCTAACCTATTTACGGATGGGTTGCCTCCCAACAAGCGCTAAGTTTAACGTCTTCAGCCAGACGTCTTCTTCTTATTCTTCCCTGTCTTCTTTCGGTATTATTCTTCCTTGTCTTCTTTCGGTATGAATCTCCTCATTTCGGGTGCAAAATCATGAACCACTGTTGCAAGCAGCATCATGAGTTGCGTCATTCGATCACTTACCTGAATGATCCATTGCTGCTGAGCATTTAGAAGCTGCAACACCTTTGCTTCCCTATCTCTTGTGTCTTTTGCATGCTCTTGGTGTTTTCTTTCCATAGCTTCCATCATATCGAAGATTTGTTGCTTATCAGATCTTGTCAGCAGTTGTCCTTGCGTTTTCCAGATTATTTCCTCATCCTCACTTCCACTTTCTTTACCCTTTGTTTAATTTCTGCCTTTATCATTTGCTCTTGGTGTCATTAATGGTTTGTTGTTTAAATATTGGTTGTCATACCCTGGTGGCAAAGTCATTGGACACCCAAACATATTCAACCTTCGTTTTCGCATGCCAAAGGTGATGTCCATATTGTGACATCCGCCTAAAATGGATTCGGGTCAACCCAACCCAATTGGAAATTTAATAAACCCTACTCGAGTTTACTTGACGCTAATAGGATCAAAACTCATACAATACGATATAAATTGACGTTAATAGCAATATAGCATAGTATAACGTTATAACTATAATCAAATTAAATTATGATACCATATTAAAATCAAATCAAAGTATGGTGCTCTAATTAAATTAAAAGAATCAAACTTGAATGCTATAATTAAACTTCAAATCAAAGTAGATTGTTATAATCAAATAATAACCTATTTTTTTATAAAACTCTATTTTTATAAACTCTACATTAAATTTTATAAAATTTTTATATTAGTTAGTGTATTACATAGAGATGCTTGTGTTAGTAGGAAATTATGAAGACCACCAAAAGCCAAAAGTTATTCCCATTGTCTCCCACTCACACCTCCCATCATCTTTCCTTTCATTTTTCTCCCAACACATTATTCTCATCACCACTCAAACCATATCTATTCTTTCTCTCACTCTCAATCTCGAAATTCCTCCTAGAAATCTTCATATTTCAGCCAAGAACACTCCAATATACTCAAATCTTCATCCCTCTTGAAGCATTCATCAAGGTATGTTGTTAAAAGTCTCAAATTCATGAATGAAACAAATTAAATCCACCAAACTATCTAAAAATCATTTTATGCATAAACCTGATTTTTCTCAGGATCCCACCAATAAAATAAGAAGTTCTGGAAATATTCAGAAAATAACTTATTTTTATTGAGTTACTATAATTATTGCAATAAAATAGGGCAATAATTCACATAAAATATTTTTTGCAGTCAATAAATTCTGGGAAAATTTTGGAACAACCCATATATTGAGTAAAGTGGATTTATAAAGTTTCATGCATTTATATTACAGTTTGATGCTTATTTTGTATTTTATTTTGTTGTAGATAAATAAATTTCAAAATATAGTTATGTATGTTAAAAACTAGATTTTATATTTTTCACACCTTATTAATATTTTAAAGACTCCATGACAAAATTTACAGATGTTTTTAAGAATGTTTGCTTATTTTTGCTTATTTAATGATTATTTAATGGTTTAAATTGATAATAAACAGCTACACATGTCCAAAAATTATAAAACCTTATCAGAATATCATATATAACATGTTAATCATAAATAAAAAGTCTAATGAATTTCTCTTAATATTTTCCTATTATTTATGATTTTATTGATTAGTTAATAATGAAAAACATAAGAAACACTTCCCATAGTCCAAAATATCCAAAATATTTACAGTAGGCTCAATATAATGTTAGACAACTATGGTTAATTTTCCAGAAGTTTTGGGAATCATTTATTATTTTTCCCGAATTTTGTTGTGGTTTAATTATTAAAATACTAAATAAATACTAAAGCAGTTAAGAAAAATATGAAAATTTTACCGTAATTACTATTTTATGAAATAATGATTTTCTTATAATTTCATAATGTTTTATTACTATTTAGTATTTAAAACCATTTTCCTAAATATCTAAGCATGTAAAAATGCATTTTTAATGATTATTTCATATAAATAATTGTTTATAATATATAAAATCTGTAAATACTTATAATTTGACTAGTTATTATTTTAATAAGAAATTATTAAAATCTTGCCTAATGTGAAGATATAAATTAATTAAGCAAAGTAATTAATTCAATTTAAAATTCATTTAACATATGAATACATTAATATTCAAAACAAAATTTGGATTATTGTTAATTCATCTAATATAAGAATATGTGTCTAATTATTTTTATTAATACTATATTCCCGTTTATCGATTCCTAAGCCAAAACTATTAATTATATTAGGTTCTACGACATTTTGACTCGAGCCGTCTATCGTACAACACGCGCATTCCTTATTGGACTAATGTGAGTAATCTACCCCATATTTTATAATTTTCAATACTTTTGGGGTGTATCATGTGGTTCTAATATGTTTTCAACTTCATTTTATTATTTTATCACAATTGAGACATTGTTGGGACATTTATACTTGAATCATTATTTGTATAATTGTTGTTTGTTTACGCTACATGTACTTGTAGTGCATTATCATTTTTAGTCTAATCTCCATGACTATGCCCGTATTCTTGAGGTACGTTATGGACAATAATAGCGCTATTGGGTTGACCACCCCGCCTTGGGACGCTAAGGTGATTGATCGCACGTGGTTGTGTGTGTATGATGATTAGATGCTCCATCCTATATATATACATATATATGTATATATAGGGTGAGGACTTATTGTTGTTGTTATCATTTGTTAATCAATTTTTGATTTATAAACTGTTATCTCAATAACAGTTGCTTGCCAACTTCAAAAGAAAACAAATTTCAAATTATTCAAACTCACAATTTTCTTTAATAAAACTAGGTTACTCACCAACTCTCGTAGTTGACCTGTTTTTACCCTTGATGCAGATTTGAAGAATGAAGTTGATGAAAAGTAGGGTGTACCTTAGAAACCCACAAGACTATTTAAATTTGATGTAATAAATGTTGTTATATTTGGATTTGTATTTGTATGTTGTGGATCTTGTTTGCATACTTAGTACTTAATTGAATCTAATCATATTATAACATAGTTGTCATGAGACTTTGAACAATATATCACCCCTTGATCGATTCCGCCAAGGATCGGGGTGTGATAGATTGGTATCAGAGCCCTTGACTATAGGGAATTAGGTTAATTGCCTTGACCTAGTCTATAGCCTCTAGGGTCCTCTCGTATGCTAGTTTATAAAATGCACACACAACTGCATGCAACTCGCACTTAGAAAATCCTAGGAATACCTTTTTGTGCTAATTGCTCCCTCATGTGTAACATCCCAAAATTTTTGGGTAAAATTAAAAAAAAATTTAAACGAAAACTTCAATATAAGAAAAGCCACTTAATTAATTTTGATAAAATTCCATAACTTATAAGTTTAATGAAAACATCCCAGGATTAACAAAAGTTAATGAAATCACAACATAACGGAACATCCTTTCAAAAACAGTCCTCCAATGAAGCAGCACAGTATATACACGTCACGCCTTGCCATCCATGGTACCTGATGTACCTGAAACAGTAGTTTATATAGGGAAAGGGTAAGCACGGAGCTTAGTGAGTTCCTCAAAATACCATACGGTCCATCACATAACATACAACACACAATAACCATTCATATATCTGTGAGACTCACGGGCTATCCCTGTTCCGCCTGAAGACTCACGGGCAGTTCCCGTTCTGTCTTATCGCTCGCAGGCTTTTCCCGTTCCGTCTAATGACTCGCAGGCTATTCCCGTTCCGCCTATTGGCTCGCGGGCTATCCCGTTCCGTCCACAAACAATCATTATCATAGCAATAATTCATACAATTATCATAACATGTAAGATCACCTTAGTCTAACATATCTTCCTTCCTACGCATGCAATATCACCTATAGTATAGTGAGAAGACTCACCTGATTATAGTTGACTATATCGTTTATCTTTCTCGGCTTTGTATTTCCTTCAACTTTAACTGTTAACATAATAAGAAATCTATCATTTCTTAATCCTTAACTATATTATAGTCGCATCATTAAACCCTTCAATAATTCCAATATGATACTCGATGATTTATCAAGTAAAGAACGACCAGGTAGAAGATTAGATGGGGTGGCAGGATCCTTTCAGCATTTTAGCCTTTCGGAAAATCCAACAACCAGATCCCAAGTAATCGGCCTAGTCACCGTCCTCGTAAGTAAATCAATCGGTATTATTTTCGGAAATTACGAATTGTTATAATAACGACATTTTAAGGTTTTTGTTTACTATTTTAGAAATGAGTATAATATAACATATTATATACTTATTAAATACTCTACTTCTTAACAAAAACTATTTTACAATACCTAATTAAGCTATAGAAAGGTTTGTAGTTACCTTATGACCAGTCGTCGAGATCTATAACTCCTTCGTTAGGCTTTTGAGCTTCCTTCCGCTCACTTTCTTACACTCTAGTGCTTAGAAACCTCTATATATTGGATTGAGATTTAGTTGTGTGGTTTATGAGATGTTTTGAGGGGTATTTATACATGAATTCTTGAATAAAAAATGGCATGACACTTTTGACAAAAGATTTTAATAATATAACTTTGTTGAAATTAATACCTTCTAGAATCAGTCTGTTCAAGACTGGTTTAGCCGACTTTAAACACATGAAATTCACGTTTTTATTTGATATTCCATAAATTTATCTCAATACCTTTCCAGGGATGTATTTTACGTATTTATACGATTTTGCTATGATTTATTATGAATTTTTGAAAACAGACTATCTAATTTGTCAATTGCGAACTAATCAGTAAAGATTGCATTTTTTACCATAGATAATGTCATTTTCAAGCTTACTATTATTTTTGGTAATTATACTAGAGTCAATTTATAAACTTTGTGCATTGGTTTGAGGTCCAAACGAGTTTCCTAGAATTAATTATGATTTTTCTAAAAACGACACAAAATGCTGATTTTCATATGAAATTGTAACTAAAGTTTTTCTTAGCTTTATAACTACCAACATCATATAATTCCTAACACTGTTATTTTAAGTATATGTTATAATCAGGATACGAGTCTTACAAGTCTCCCCCACTTATTTGGATTTCGTCCCGAAATCCGCATTCTCGAACTCCTCTATGTATTTCCCATCGAGTCCTTATGTCCTTCAAAAATTCTCCTCGTCTTATTGCCGAACCTTTACAAGATTTAATTATCTTCCCTTTCAACATTCACATACCTCTGTAATAATGCTTAAGGTCCTATTATTCTCATTCACTCCATACTTCTTTTCTTCTAATTACTCTAGATGTACAAAAAAACTCTAACTGTTTCTCACAGTCCCACACATCGACTTGACCGACTACTATCTACAGTACATATTTAGTACTTTCTAATCTACCTATATACATAGTTAACCTAGTTAACTTGCAACACCTAATTTTTAACACTATTTCGTATTTATATGAATTCGTCATATTTCAACACACATTTGCCTCAATTCAACATTTCTTTTAAATACTTTTTGGCTAAATAAGTCTATTTTTGTAGAATCTCCAAATTTTTGTGTTCCACCGAAATATAAAATTTACATCATCTTTTGTAAGTTTTTTTTTTGAAGTACTGAACACTCTTTAAACTATTTCCATTATATGGAGACATAAAATTTTGTTTTATTTCAAAAGTCTCTTTATTATCTCGTTCTCACCAGAGTCAAGCAGAGAATTTTGAAAAAATGTCACTTGGGGTAGTGGAAAGTCGCATCTACTGTAGTTAGTTTGAATTTCGGTAATTAAAACGTGAGGTGTCCTTTCAGTTCCGTGTGTCCTTTCGGTTCCAGCTACAAGATACTATATATACAGGTATGTAGTATCATTCATTTTCAATCTCATCCTCTCTTATCACTAGTTTGTTCGTAAACAAACTCATATTTAAAGCCGAGTCATGGAAAACATATCTTCAATGGGCGATCTGTCGAACCCTGGACCTGGTTTTCCGCAAGGAGAGGGTACTTCAAACCAAGAATTCTTAATAGAGTTCGGTGACTCTAACATTCTAGACATCTATCATCCATACTTCGATTACCTTTATAATGTTTTGTTTAATTTTGAATTATGGTACAGTCTTCCAGATATACTACCAATAGAGCATCTCCACGATGAGCCGGAATTTTTTCCCGAGTTGAACATTAACTCAGATGATCTGGTGCATGCATCTGACTTTGCACTTGATCGGACTCCATGCCTTCTACCAGGTTAAATTCTTTTGAATGATTCATTTATAAGTATTCTATTTTGTTTTATCATTTGACATGTGTTATTTGTAGACCCATTTGTGGATGGTCTAACTGAGTACAATCCATTCATGGACGTGCACCCAACAAGCAGTGAGTTTGTCCCCATGAATCAAGAATTCATGGCTGGTATTCAGGATGAGAATCAATTACAGAGGACTCATAACATAAATATTGAATTGAATCCCGAGCTTGGGGTTGGTTTTCAATATCAAAATCACCTTCAGTTGATTCAAAGGAATCTAGAAGGATTTCAGAATCCTGGGTTTTTAGTTGAGAATCAACAATTACCACCAATAGAAGCTACTGATTTTAATGAATCAATGCCCATCTTTGGTTCAGAAAATCAGGATCATGTTCAAATGATCCAGAATGATAACAATACAATTGGATTTGAACCTTCTAGTTCAGAAAACATAGCAGGTGGCAGTGGAAGAGGTTTCAGACATTTATTAAGTAGGGAAATAATAGCGGAACACTTTAACGAACCAATTGAGAAAGCTGCGAAGGAACTCAACATTGGAACGACACAATTAAAAAAACGCTGTAGAGAATTAGGTATCAATCATTGGCCCCAACGACAACTTACGAGTTTGCAAACCCTTATTGATCGTGCTGAGGTAAAAACTACATTTTTTTAATTCCTTTATATCATAATGTTGAAATTACTAAAGTTATTTGTGCCACAGGAATTTGGTAATGAATTTATTGAGGCAACAGAATTATCGGGAGATTTAATACCCAACCTAAAAAAAGAAAAAGAAGCGATAATTGAAGGGTCACAATCGGGTCTAACAGACGGCACAAAGAAGCTAATACAAGCTGCTCATAAGGTTGTATTTAGGAAAAGAAAAATTCAGGAAAAGGGGGAAACTTCATCAAGAACTCATACACAGCAGCAATCTCTGCCATCTAATTCTGGTATGAGTAGTATTAACCCTGGTTTACTTGAGTCTTCGAGTAAGGAGAATTTTTGAGGCTTTGTAGGTGACCTAGCCTGGTTTCCTCCTTCTTATAGCTACCCCCAACTGGTTCCGAATTAGATCCCTTCCTCATCACTGCCCTATTTACACACGCCCCAAATGAGTCAATATTTAGCCCCTAATCATGGGGTTACAGGTTCCAACCCTATCGAGACCCCATACCTTGGAGCTCCTCCTCCAATAACTGAAAGCATACCACTTCCAAATCCTCAAGAAGGTACAAGTCAACCTAATGATGACAAAGATTGGAATGTAGAAGATCTTTTATCGTTTCTTTCTGATTCTCTGGTTTAGGTTAGTAGTTCTGTAAACTTTTCTTAATGTATTAATATAAAGTTGTAGTAATGAATTAAATATATTGACGTGTTACTATAATTTTAATAATTTCATCGATATAATATTCATGTTGTTCCCTTAATTTTGTATTCCTCTCCCACTTGGACTAAAGTCCAAGTCTGTTTATTCGTTTTATAACCTTTTTTTTTACGAGCCCTTACTCTCGAACGAAAAACAAGCCCACTCTGCTCAACCAACAACTTGCATCGGGGGCAAACACTATCTCAATAAACATGTTTCGATAATGTAAAGATGTTTACATCAACCACCATATGTTACTCATCCGCTTGCGACCCTAGTCAACACCTCTATCGTCAGTTACCTCAATCACGAGTGAGTGATCCAAACTCTCAACCCACACGACCTGATCAATCACTAAAGCAAGATCAATACAACGGTAGGTAGCCCCACTATTACACAGCACTAGGCATGTACAGAGTTGACTCAAAAATACCCGCCATCATCTCAGGCGCCGCTTGCACCTCTTTGACCGTGAGTTGGAAAACTCACACTTGCATCCTCTAGTCCCTGTCTGACTTGTGCGCCCATTAGTTGCATGAAAATAGCTACCACAATAGTATTTTGGCATTCTCCCTTTCAACAGTCTTTAAGCTCAGTAATCAACTTAAGCATGATCGGTCCAACCAAACAGGTATGATCGCATATTAATTGTTCCTACTGAACCTCACAATAAACATTCAAAAATTGAATGGATAAAAGTTTACCACATTACACTAGCATTTAAGTTAATTATGCTAGACACTCACATACTCAGCTCCTTGGATCCTTCGTGACGAACTCCCGACTCGAACGTGGATCCTGTGCTTTCGATAGTAGGAGCTCTACTACTACCTTCCACACCTATCCATGTTCGTTCCAAGACCCGTCTCGAAATATCCAATTCGCTTCTCACCGATAATTTTAACACATATTCCCTTACAAGGCATATGTCAACCCTTCTAGGAATACTTGGAATCCCACCCCCACCATGCTATTCTAACTAAGATGGAACTTCCTCCAGTGATGACAGGTTGTTTCGCGAACGTAGTTGTATACAATATCGAACTAAACAGTCTTTCAAATAAGAGAATCTTCCCTAAGGCAACAACCAAACAAGGAACATGCAATAAGGTCAACTCACACATTCTATGACTATTCAGTCCATATTGTATACAACTTAGTGGAAATCTCTAAGAAACCTATCGGCACTAGCATACAGTTCTATTAGCAAATAGTAGATAATAATACAACAATGTGTGATCTCTACCAGGCATTTCAGCAAACATATACCATATGTTTTTTAACATCCACAATATTAAATACTTAACCCTTTTCTCATACTGGCGTCGGCTGGCGGTACACACTGTGTCTTCAGTTCACCCTTCATAAAACATCCTTCTTTTGTAAAAATGTTTTAAGAAAACTCTTAAGCCTCAACTTGAGTCCAGAACTCACTAAGTGAGCCTGATTCTCTCAAGCTGTGCTCTGATACCAACTTGTAACATCCCAAAATTTTTGGGTAAAATTAAAAAAAATTTAAACGAAAACTTCAATATAAGAAAAGCCACTTAATTAATTTTGATAAAATTCCATAACTTATAAGTTTAATGAAAACATCCCAGGATTAACAAAAGTTAATGAAATCACAACATAACGGAACATCCTTTCAAAAACAGTCCTCCAATGAAGCAGCACAGTGTATACACGTCACGCCTTGCCATCCATGGTACCTGATGTACCTGAAACAGTAGTTTATATAGGGAAAGGGTAAGCACGGAGCTTAGTGAGTTCCTCAAAATACCATACGATCCATCACATAACATACAACACACAATAACCATTCATATGTCTGTGAGACTCACGGTCTATCCCTGTTCCGCCTGAAGACTCACGGGCAGTTCCCGTTCTGTCTTATCGCTCGCAGGCTTTTCCCGTTCCGTCTAATGACTCGCAGGCTATTCCCGTTCCGCCTATTGGCTCGCGGGCTATCCCGTTCCGTCCACAAACAATCATTATCATAGCAATAATTCATACAATTATCATAACATGTAAGATCACCTTAGTCTAACATATCTTCCTTCCTACGCATGCAATATCACCTATAGTATAGTGAGAAGACTCACCTGATTATAGTTGACTATATCGTTTATCTTTCTCGGCTTTGTATTTCCTTCAACTTTAACTGTTAACATAATAAGAAATCTATCATTTCTTAATGCTTAACTATATTATAGTCGCATCATTAAACCCTTCAATAATTCCAATATGATACTCCATGATTTATCAAGTAAAGAACGGCCAGGATGGGGTGGCAGGATCCTTTCAGCATTTTAGCCTTTCGGAAAATCCAACAACCAGATCCCAAGTAATCGGCCTAGTCACCGTCCTCGTAAGTAAATCAATCGGTATTATTTTCGGAAATTACGAATTGTTATAATAACGACATTTTAAGGTTTTTGTTTACTATTGTTAGAAATGAGTATAATATAACATATGATATACTTATTAAATATTCTACTTCTTAACAAAAACTATTTTACAATACCTAATTAAGCTATAGAAAGGTTTGTAGTTACCTTATGACCAGTCGTCGAGATCTATAACTCCTTCGTTAGGCTTTTGAGCTTCCTTCCGCTCACTTGCTTACACTCTAGTGCTTAGAAACCTCTATATATTGGATTGAGATTTAGTTGTGTGGTTTATGAGATGTTTTGAGGGGTATTTATACTTGAATTCTTCAATAAAAAATGGCATGACACTTTTGACAAAAGATTTTAATAATATAACTTTGTTGAAATTAATACCTTCTAGAATCAGTCTGTTCAAGACTGGTTTAGCCGACTTTAAACACATGAAATTCACGTTTTTATTTGATATTCCAGAAATGTATCTCAATACCTTTCCAGGGATGTATTTTAGGTATTTATACGATTTTTCTATGATTTATTATGAATTTTTGAAAACAGACTATCTAATCTGTCAATTCCGAACTAATCAGTAAAGATTGCATTTTTTACCATAGATAATGTCATTTTCAAGCTTACTATTATTTTTGGTAATTATACTAGACTCAATTTATAAACTTTTTGCATTGGTTTGAGGTCCAAACGAGTTTCCTAGAATTAATTAAGATTTTTCTAAAAACGACACAAAATGCTGATTTTCATATGAAATTGTAACTAAAGTTTTTCTTAGCTTTATAACTACCAACATCATATAATTCCTAACATTGTTATTTGTATATGTTATAATCAGGATACGGGTCTTACATCATGTGCTTACGTATTATTCCCGACACTTATATGTGTGCATACACTTGTGAATTTTCTCCTCTTTCTCTTAAAATCACACACATACTCAAATGGTTTCAAAATAAAAATTTATATACAGATATATTCCTTAGAGCTCATAGGAAATTAAAAGTCATCCACTCTAGTTGGGTAGGATCAAAGTAATGGACGCGTAGTAACTGGAAGGGGGAGGTGCCGTTAGCCTGAAAGTCCTGACTAGGTAAGCATTCGTATACATCCCAATCAACCGAGGGACCAGTTTGCTTACCTGGGGACCAAAGGCGAGAGTTCCCAAACCTATAGGCCAAAAGCGCGTTATTCACATTACTTTTGAGCCATCAAAATACCCGACCTTATCAAACGTATCCTAAAGGATACACTCCAAAATGGCCAACTCATTGGACTATTAAGTTCCCTAATGGGCCTTGAAGTGGGAAAAATATGTGAAAACTTAGTATTGTGGGGGCCCACGCAATTGCTACATGCTTCACATTTAGTACCCATGGAAAGCCCAAAAGGTGCCCAACACTCCTAACCATGGCCCAACAAGTGTTTTACAATCATTTTACCCAACAATGTCTACAAACTTAATTTCCATAATCAATTTACAAAAAAACTCATAAGTCCATATGCGTGTTTCTCATAGATGGCATTACGACCCCCATACGCTGCTCGCAGCAACCGAAGGCTAGCCGCCCTTATCGCTAAGGAGGTAGCAAACGTCATCCCAACAATTGCAACCCAACTTCAAGCTCTTCAGCCGCAAGCTCCAGCAACCACTCCTCGTTGCTCGTTTAAGCACTTTCGTAACTGCAATCCGCCTTACTTCAAAGGCATCGATGGTGCCACCGCACTCCTTACATGGATCGAAGAAATGGAGAGTACTTTCATCCATAGCGAGTGTCCTGAGGACCTGATGGTCCGTTACGCCACAGGGTGCCTCCAAGGTCATGCTCTCACCTGGTGGAACCTAGAAAAACGGGCAAAAGGAGTGGTTGTTGCCTTGGGAATGACCTGGTCAACACTAAAGGAACGCATGATGGAGAAGTTCTGCCCTGACAGCGAATTGCAAACTCTCGAGGAGGAATTCTGGAATCTGAAATAGGTGGGAGGCGACAACGCGACCTACACAAATAGATTCCATGATCTCTCAAGACTCCTACCTCATATGGTTCAACCTATGAAAACTGCAATACGCCGCTACATCAAAGGGTTACCGCGCCAGATCCGTGATTCGGTGACCAGCAGCAGGCCATCTACCCTGGAATCCGCTATTGAAATAGCAGGTCAACTCAACGAGGACAATGTGAACGATGGTGTCCTCCCACGCAAGGGTTTAAAGATGTCTACTGAAAAGCCGACCCTTGAGACTCCCCTAATTGTCAAGTCCGAGTCCTCACACCGACACGACAAAAAGAAGCAGAAAAGCCATCACCATAACCATGCTGTTATTACCCTTGCCACTCCTATCTCCCAAGTCACTCCACAAGCCCAACCAAACAAAAAGCCGTATACTGGACCTCACCCCCTCTGTAACCACTGTAACTATCACCATATGACCACCAGCCCGTGTCGCCTTTGTACGACTTGTGGTCGTTATGGCCACTTGGCAGACACATGCCGTGCACCAAAAACTCAGCGACCATTCGCTCTACCCTCAAATCAGCAAACACAAACCCGGTATCCAACTGGAACATGCTTCAACTGTGGTGACCCCATCCATTTCGGAAACGCGTGTCCTAGGCTTGTCAATATCATTAACACTTAAGCCTAGGCAAATCCAACAATGCATGTTCCAGCTCCCAAAGGCCGAGCATTTGTCATTACCGCAACCCAAGCACAGACCGATAACAAGGTCGTAAATGGTACGTTTCTCATAAATGACTGCTACGCGTCAGTACTTTTTGATTCAGGTGCCGATAAAAGTTTTGTGTCTTTGGAATTTGAACCCATACTTCACACACCTCGCACGATTCTTGATGAAAACTTTACCGTAGAAGTCGCCAATGGAAAATACATTTCACTCAATGCAGTCATCCAAGATTGACTTTCGATTTTTGCGGTCATAAATTTTCCGTCAATTTAGTTCCTATGGAACTTGGTAGCTTCGAGATCATCGTGGGAATGGATTGGCTATCCCAAAACCATGCTGAAATAGTATGTTACGAGAAGTTTATTCGTATTCCTCTTGCCGACGGTCAAAGTCTTCGTATTTATGGCGAGACTCGTTCAAAAAAGCTTAGTCTTATGTCATGTACTCAAGCTCGATCATATCTACGTAAAGAATACATGGCTTTCTTAGCCCATGTGGTGGAAACAAAGGTCGAAAAAAGAAGATCGAAGATATTCCGATTGTTCGAGACTTTCCCGACATCTTTTCCGATGACGTTATCTGGACTCCCTCCAGTACGTGAGCTAGAGTTCCGCATCGATCTCGTTCCTGAGGCTGCTCCCATAGCCAAGTCTCCATATCGGTTGGCTCCAACCGAGATGCAATAATTGGCAAGTCAACTCCAAGAATTAACCGATAAGGGATTTATCCGCCCTAGTACTTCACCCTGGGGAGCCTTGGATCTCTTCATTAAAAAGAAAGATGGTTCGTTTCGTATGTGTATCGATTATCGGGAGTTAAATAAATTGACCATCAAGAACCGATATCCGTTACCTCGGATCGACGACCTTTTTGATCAGCTTCAAGGAGCTTCATGCTTCTCAAAAATCGACCTCCGCTCGGGTTATCACCAACTTCGAGTACGGGAAGAAGACATCCCCAAAACCGCTTTCCGAACCCGCTATGGTCATTACAAGTTCACCGTTATGCCTTTTGGCCTAACGAATGCCCCTGCCGCATTCATGGACTTGATGAATCGGGTATTTAAACCTTATCTCAACCGTTTTGTTATCATCTTTATTGATGTCATCCTCATTTCCTCCAAGACAAAGGCAGACCATGAAATACACCTTCGTCTAACTCTCCAAACATTGCAAAGAAATCAGCTTGATGCCAAATTTTCGAAATGCGAGTTTTGGTTAAATGAGGTACAATTCCTCGGTCATATTGTAAGTGACAAGGGTATTTTAGTCGATCCCGCAAAAGTTGAAGCAGTCAATAATTGGAAAGCCCCACGTACCCCCAAGGAAATTCGGTCATTCCTCGGTTTAGCCGGCTATTACCGGCGTTTCATTTCAAATTTCTCAAAGATCGCTTTACCGCTTACTTTTCTCACTTGCAAGGGTACGCCATTTGATTGGGGACCCAAGCAGGAAGACGCTTTCCAAACTCTTAAACAAAGATTGTGTGACGCTCCAATTCTTACACTCCCTGAAGGATCCGATGATTTCGTGGTATACTGCGATGCCTCTAATCTCGGTCTAGGTTGTGTTTTGATGCAAAGGGGAAAGGTTATAGCTTACGCATCGCGACAACTCAAAATCCATGAAAGGAATTATACGACTCATGATTTAGAGCTCGGTGCCGTGGTTTTCGCTCTTAAAATTTGGAGGCATTACCTTTACGGCACTAAATGCGTAATTTTCACCGACCACAAGAGCTTGCAACATATTCTTAATCAAAAGGAACTCAACATGAGACAAACACGTTGGGTTGAACTCCTAAATGATTACGAGTGTGAAATACGCTATCATCCGGGCAAGGCAAACGTGGTAGCCGACGCATTAAGTCGAAAAGAACATGCCAAAGCATTTCATCTAATATGTTCTCCTATCTTGTCCAATCTCAGTGACCGAATTCGAGGAGCCCAACACTCGGCAATTACCGAAAATAACATGCCCACGGGAATTGATGGGGAGTTGGAAAGTAAATCTGATGGTATTTTCTATTATCAAGATCGCATCTGGATCCTAGATCGCGACAATCTTCGTACCTTCCTGATGGAAGAAATCCATAAAACTCGATATTCCATTCATCCTGGTGCTGACAACATGTATCATGGCCTGAGAACCAATTATTGGTGGTCGGGAATGAAAAAGGATATTGCTTTATTCGTGGCCAAATGTCTTACATGTTCCAGGGTCAAAGCAGGACATCAACGACCCTCTGGACTATTGGTCCAACCGGTAATCCCCGAGTGGAAATGGGAAATTATCGCCATGGATTTCGTAACCAAACTTCCCCGTACCACCAAGGGACATGACAGCATTTGGGTAATCATTGACCGTTTAACTAAATCTGCTCACTTCCTTCCCATCCGTGAACATTTCAAGGTCGAACAACTTGCTCGGATTTACATCGACGAGATAGTTAGTCGGCATGGCATCCCTCTCAGCATCATTTCAGATCGTGATGGGAGATTTCTCTCTCGGTTCTGGGAATCACTTCAAGAAGCCATGGGAACCCGTCTCGATCTCAGTACCGCCTATCATCCTCAGACCGATGGTCAATCTGAGAGGACAATTCAAACACTCGAAGATATGTTGAGGGCGTGTGTCTTAGATTTCGGAGGAAACTGGGACTCTCATTTACCGTTGGTGGAATTCTCCTATAATAACAGTTATCATTCTAGCATCGAGATGCCACCATTTGAGGCATTATATGGCCGTAAATGCCGATCTCCTATTTGCTGGCATGAAATTGGAGAGTCCCATGTAATTCGCGCAACAGTGGATTCTCCAATCGTTGGTCCTGAGCTTATCTAGGAAACAACCGACAAAATCACTCAGATTCGCAATAACCTTCTCACAGCTCGTAGCCGAAAAAAGAGTTATGCCGACAAGCGACGCAAACCGCTTGAATTTACCATGGGTGACATGGTCATGTTAAAAGTGTCCCCATGGAAAGGTGTGGTTCGATTTGGACGCAAGGGTAAATTGGCACCACGCTATGTAGGCCCGTACAAAATCCTGAAAAGGATCGGACCAGTAGCCTACGAGTTGGATATACCAATAGAGCTTAATAAAGTTCACCCAGTATTTCATATAGCCAACCTCAAGAAGTGTTTAGCAGACGAGAACCTTCATGTTCCTCTCGAGGATATCCAAATCGACGAGACAATGCAATTTATCGAGAAACCCTTGGAAATTGCCGACCGAAAGGAAAAGCAACTCAAAAGAAGTCGCATTCCCCTGGTCAAGGTCAGGTGGCAGTCAGCACGTGGACCTGAGTATACATGGGAGCGTGAGGATCATATGCGTACCAAATACCCGCAGCTTTTCTCTTAAGGTACTCTCTTCTTAAATTTCGGGACGAAATTTCCTAAAGTAGGGGAGACTGTGACATCCGCCTAAAATGGATTCGGGTCAACCCAACCCAATTGGAAATTTAATAAACCCTACTCGAGCTTACTTGACGCTAATATGATCAAAACTCATACAATACGATATAAATTGACGTTAATAGCAATATAGCATAGTATAACATTATAACTATAATCAAATTAAATTATGATACCATATTAAAATCAAATCAAAGTATGATGCTCTAATTAAATTAAAAGAATCAAACTTGAATGCTATAATTAAACTTCAAATCAAAGTAGATTGTTATAATCAAATAATAACCTATTTTTTTATAAAACTCTATTTTTATAAACTCTACATTAAATTTTATAAAATTTTTATATTAGTTAGTGTATTACATAGAGATGCTTGTGCTAGTGGGAAATTATGAAGACCACCAAAAGCCAAAAGTTATTCCCATTGTCTCCCACTCACACCTCCCATCATCTTTCCTTTCATTTTTCTCCCAACACATTATTCTCATCACCACTCAAACCATATCTATTCTTTCTCTCACTCTCAATCTCGAAATTCCTCCTAGAAATCTTCATATTTTAGCCAAGAACACTCCAATATACTCAAATCTTCATCCCTCTTGAAGCATTCATCAAGGTATGTTGTTAAAAGTCTCAAATTCATGAATGAAACAAATTAAATCCACCAAACTATCTAAAACTCATTTTATGCATAAACCTGATTTTTCTCAGGATCCCATCAATAAAATAAGAAGTTCTGGAAATTTTCAGAAAATAACTTATTTTTATTGAATTACTATAATTATTGCAATAAAATAGGGCAATAATTCACATAAAATACTTTTTGGAGTCAATAAATTCTGGGAAAATTTTGGAACAACCCATATATTGAGTAAAGTGGATTTATAAATTTTCATGCATTTATATTACAGTTTGATGCTTATTTTGTATTTTATTTTGTTGTAGATAAATAAATTTCAAAATATAGTTATGTATGTTAAAAACTAGATTTTGTTGTGGTTTAATTATTAAAATACTAAATAAATACTAAAGCAGTTAAGAAAAATATGAAAATTTTACAGTAATTACTATTTTATGAAATAATGATTTTTTGATAATTTCAGAATGTTTCATTACTGTTTAGTATTTAAAACCATTTTCCTAAATATCTAAGCATGTAAAAATGCATTTTTAATGATTATTTCATATAAATAATTGTTTATAATATATAAAATCTGTAAATACTTATAATTTGACTAGTTATTATTTTAATAAGAAATTATTAAAATCTTGCCTAATGTGAAGATATAAATTAATTAAGCAAAGTAATTAATTCAATTTAAAATTCATTTAACATATGAATACATTAATATTCAAAACAAAATTTGGATTATTGTTAATTCATCTAATATAAGAATATGTGTCTAATTATTTTTATTAATACTATATTCCCGTTTATCGATTCCTAAGCCAAAACTATTAATTATATTAGGTTCTACGACATTTTGACTCGAGCCGTCTATCGTACAACACGCACATTCCTTATTGGACTAATGTGAGTAATCTATTCCATATTTTATAATTTTCAATACTTTTGGGGTGTATCATGTGGTTCTAATATGTTTTCAACTTCATTTTATTATTTTATCACAATTGAGACATTGTTGGGACATTTATACTTGAATCATTATTTGTATAATTATTTTTTGTTTACGCTACATATACTTGTAGTGCATTATCATTTTTAGTCTAATCTCCATGACTATGCCCGTATTCTTGAGGTACGTTATGGACAATAATAGCGCTATTGGGTTGACCACCCCGCCTTGGGACGCTAAGACGATTGATCGCACGTGGTTGTGTGTGTATGATGATTAGATGCTCCATCCTATATATATACATATATATGTATATATAGGGTGAGGACTTATTGTTGTTGTTATCATTTGTTAATCAATTTTTGATTTATAAACTGTTATCTCAATAACAGTTGCTTGCCAACTTCAAAAGAAAACAAATTTCAAATTATTCAAACTCACTATTTTCTTTAATAAAACTAGGTTACTCACCAACTCTCGTAGTTGACCTGTTTTTACCCACGATGCAGATTTGAAGAATGAAGTTGATGAAAAGTAGGGTGTACCTTAAAAACCCACAAGACTATTTAAATTTGATGTAATAAATGTTGTTATATTTGGATTTGTATTTGTATGTTGTGGATCTTGTTTGCATACTTAGTACTTAATTGAATCTAATCATATTATAACATAGTTGTCATGAGACTTTGAACAATATATCACGCCTTGATCGATTCCGCCAAGGATCAGGGTGTGATACATATCACCCGTTTTACAATCCATCACAGCACCAGTTGTTGCCAAAAATAGACGTTCTAAAATCAGTGCTGGCGCGTCCTCGTGACTCTCATATTCCATGACCAGAAAATCAATGGGATAGAAAAAGTCACCAACTTTGACGATCACGTTGGTCAACTTGCCCTGTGAGACCTTTGTTGATTGGTCTACCAGTTGCAGCACTATCTTTTCCGGTTCCAATTCTTCATTCTTGTATTTCTCATCAAGATACCCGGGCAACACATTTACACTTGCCCCCAAATATAATAGCGTATTCCTAATGATCACGTCGCCAACATTGACGGTCATTAATGGTGAACCAGGATCTTTTTCCTTTTTGGGCAATGTTCCTAACAAAGCCTCACTAGCCTTGACAGTCAGTCGCACCGTTTTTGGTGTTGGCATCTTGATTTGTTCGTTTCTTTTGCACATTTCTCTAAGAATGCTCGTATCCTCCGGTGCATTCCTTAAGTCATCCCACAGTGGTTGATTAATCGATGGCCCGCTCGGCACACTAGGTACTTCTTATTCTTTTGCTTCTTCGTGTGTAATGCCCCAATTTCAAAATTTTTAAAATTTATTTATTACCAAGGTTCCAATAAAATATTTATTCCAAAAAGTAAATCTGTTCGACATATTTATTAAACCAACATCGGAAACAATTGAAAATCATTACATAATTCATTAAAATAAATCTCTTATATGCGATGCGCCGCCGTCACGCCTTGCCCTTCCCTTTGTCATTTGAAATACCTGAAATGTTATAAAATCAACGGGTAAGCTTAAAGCTTAGTGAGTCCACAAATTACCATACATGCCCACACATTAAACAACCCGTCCTCGAGAACGACCCGACCCTACTCGCCATACAACAGCTACGGGCGTCCATCATACAACAACTATAGACACGGGAAGGTTCTACCCATCATACAACAGCTATGGGTTCCCGGTTATGGCCCAGCCCATCACACAACAGCTATGGGACAAGGCAATAGTCCAACTCGCCATACAACAGCTACGAGGGGACACGCATCAGTACTGAGCCCAACAACAAATAACCACAGATATAGAGCAAATCATATAACTGTAAATAACACACAAGATGCCTAACATGCAACATCATATAGTAAGGTGAGGATACTCACCTGATTCGAAACCGCACAGATATTCTCTAATATCCCCACTTAGCTCGTCCACACACCTAAATCCCACACACATACAACATATCAATTACTGACCAGGCTCTTACAAACCTGCCTAAAGGTTAGACTCACTAGTTGCCATCAAACCGTGGTCAAAACTAAATTTCTGGTCAAACAGTCGCTCGCCGCGGCGTGGCTCCTCGCCCTACGCGCCGCAGCTACCATTGCACAATTACGGGGTTTCAGTCGAGTCTGCGCCGCTGACATAGCCAATCCGCGTCGCGGCTCGTAACATTTCAAAATGTTTTTCAGCGATTAATAGTACATCAATCGGCTAGGGTTCCTTTCTACACCCTTCCTGGGATCATAAACTACCCTAAGGTCACTTCCTTATGGACATGCAAGTCCATGCATGTCCTTGGTTCAAACCCTAAGTGCTACAAATCGTCTAAAGCTACAAACCAACTGGTAACACCATATGACGGGATAAAAAGGAAAGTCAGAAGAGTAAATCTTCTTACCTTACTTCTGAAGGACGGAGTGATGCCCACGATCCGTCCTAAACCTTCTCCCGCACTGGATCTCCTTCATTCAAACCTCCAAAGCCTTGGAACCAAAGAGTCTCTGCTGAAACCGGACGCCTCTGCTCCAGAAAACTCCCAAAAACACGAACCCTAGGGCTGGGTCCCTTTATATAGACGTTTAAATCCGAATTAGGGTTTTTCACTTTAGAGGCGCACCGCGTCGCGGGTTCGTTAGAACCGCGCCGCGCGTACAAATCCTACGCGATTCTAGATTCTTCCAAAAGCCGCGCCGCGGGCTCCTTCGGGCCGCGACTCGGCGGAACGGGTCTTACATCGTGGCCTTCTTTTTCTTCTTTATACTTGCTATAGCTGATTGTTCCTCCTTTTGGACTTCCTTGTCCTTATTCTCACTCTCTGTTCCTACCAAGTCTTCCATTGTAACGTTCCTCCATTCTGTCTCTACCGCATTGACGTGTTCCTTACCAGCTCTTTAAGCATTGTTCGGATTCACCTGTGTCTGTTGTTGATTGGCGTTCGCGAGTTCGTACATCCTTGCCATCATTTCTTGCAGAGTTTCCGGAGTATTGCTAGCTGCTCCCTGTTGTTATTGCTAGTACTTGGACCATTGTTGTTTGCATCCTGGAACTGTCTCTACTGATTGGAAGGTGGTCCTTGATAGTTGTTTTGACGGTCGTAGTTCTGATTCCCTTGGTTGTAGAGTCTATATGGTTGTCCATTATTGTTGTTATATTGACCTTGACCACAGACCTGGTTGACCTCCTGAGGCTTTTGCCCTTGCTGGTTGCCTTGTAGTTGAAGATTTTGCGGTCCATTTTGAAGGGTTACCATCAGCCTATCAAACTTTCTATTCAATTCTCCTATATCCTTCTTCACCCCCTTTCTCCAATCATTGTCGGTCCCAACTGCTTCTGCGGTGCTAACTGGCTTCCTTGTAGAAAAGTTAGCTTTAGAACCATTACTTAGTTTCTCCAAAAACCTCCAGGCATCGTCTGGTTCTTGCATCATTATTGTCCCACTAGATGAAGCGTTGATCATAGCTTGATTTGTCATGTCCACCCCATCGAAGAATAATTTCACAAGTTGTCACCGTGGAATTTCATGGTGCGGACAGGATCGCATCAGTTCCTTTAATCGCTCGAATGCATCGTGGAACGCCTCTCCCGGCTTCTGCTGAAAATATTGGATAGCTCTCCTAATTTTCGTCGTCTTGCTGGCTGGGTAAAACTCTTGGAGAAATTTCGCCTTAAGTTGTTCCCAGGTTGTAATGTTATTAGGTTGCAAGGATGTGAACCAATACTTTGCTTTATCTTTTAAAGTAAAAGGAAATAGCCTTAATCTAAAAATATTCCTATTAGTGTTCCTAGGAATGTTAGCGTTAGCTATAGCCAAATACTCATAAAGATGATTGTAAGGGTCATCTTGCTTATATCCTCTGTAAGACACCTAACAGTTATGGTCTAATCTCTACTTGATACTCAACATTTTTAGGAAAATAAATGAGCGATGCATCATCATACTCCCGAGATTGGAAGTGTGATGCAACCGACTGCCCGATCGGTTGAGCGAAGTACAAGGGTGGAACGAAATTACCGTCATACAACTCGTTGTTATAATGTCGTTGCCCTTGTTGTTGATATTGCTGTTGATATCGTCTCGGAGGTCCCCGACCTTGGTTCCACTGTTGATTCTGCTGCACAGGATGGTTTGGCATCCATCCTTTAACTTCATCATCATAGACAGGATCTCCGTCCTGATACTGGTACTATTGCGGTGGTTGTTGCGGTTGTACTTAAGGTTGAGGTTGTGGTGGTATAGGTTGAAAAGGTGGTTGGGGTTTATAGATGGGAGGTTGTTGTTGTAAAGGTTGTGGTTGAGAAACTGGTACTGACTGTCGCAAACGTGGGGTGCCATCTTGGGTCGGCGCTCCCCAAGTTATTGCAGCGGATACGTTATTTCCGAAAGGGTTGACAATCGGTTGACTTAAAGTTTAAACCATAGGCTGAGTGCATGATGGTATGGGTGTAGGGGCTGAAACTGCACCACCACTAGCACTGGTTGAACCTACATGAAACTCAGATGAAACTGGGGGTATAAATGATTCTTCCCCTGATACCTCGCCCGTGGGCTCATTGGTAATATCCTCTACTACTACACTATCGGGACTCATGTTTATTAAGCGCCTATGCACACGATTTCTGGGCGCGGTTCGTTCAATCTCAGAATCAAATAACAAAGGTGATTATTGCTCACCTCGATGGGTACGCATGCACTAGTGCAAACGACCGTCAAAACTAAAAACCAAATTACTAAATCAACTAAACAACCAAAACTAAAATAAAAATCGAAAACAAACCACTGACAATCTATCATAAAGCGCACAACTCCCCGGCAACGGCGCCAAAATTTGACACGCCTAGGTCGTTATGCGGTCAAAAATAGAAAATAAAACCTCACCCGCAAACTAGTATAGTAGCAGCAAGGGTCGATCCGTGGGAGTTTAGTGGTCAAGATATAGTGTTAGATGACCAACTATAGTGTCACGCTATAGTCGGCGGTGTTTCTTTCACTTCCCAAAAACCAATAAATCGGAATACCGAAAACTAAAACAAACATAAACTAAACTAAACTACTTCAAACTTTAAACCAAACTTACTTACTGATTCCAGAAGGTTATTCCAGGAAAATCAGAAGCAATAAACAATTCAAACCATCCAAAATAACATTCAAACATAAGCAATACTGCAATATAATTCAAACCGAATGATTAAATTGAACCTAAACCAAATCCAGAAGCCAAGAGTTACTGACTTCGAAAATATTCCAAAATAAACTTGTTCCAACAGATTCTACAATCCAGAATCGAAGGAATCAAGCTAGAACTAAACTAAGAAATACTAAAATAAATAAGAAAACATAAAAATACCAATTAAAGCTACTGAAATCTGAAACCCTGAGTCAAAGAAGCCTAGGTTGCACCTTTTGGGTCGTTCTTCGCTCCTGAAATTCGACCTAGGCATCTCTATTTATAGTTGCAAAATCCAGCTAATCGCGTTGCGCATAGCATTAAACCGCGGCGCGTCTTTGGAATAAAAAAGACGATGATTACCGGACTAGCAACCAATACAACACCAAATGGGCAAACATGAACAAGGAAGTAATGCAATTTAACGGGCTCGTCACAAATTTGACGAACCAATGGACTAGCGGGGCTAGCGAGGCGACGATATTGGAAAGAGCAAGCTTTATGTTTCAAGATAATTGGGCGAAACTATTCAAATATTTTCATGTTTGGAAATTTGTAAGGGATAATCAAAAATGGGTTGGTGGTAAAGAAGTGGGTAAATCCAAATGAAGCAAAACGGGTGATTCGGGGTCGAATCACGATACATCGGATGCACATGTTGGAATGAATCTAAACGACGACGACACTTAATTGAGGTGGAAGACTAACTCGTCCGATGGGGCGAGATTAAGCAAAACGAAAGCAACCTCGTCACACTCGTCGGTTATAGGTCTGTTCCGATAATGTTCAACAAATTAGGACAGAGTTCTCGGGTTCACCTACTACTTTGGAGGAACATATGCAATACTTGAGGGAAACAGATCGTGAATCCAACCGACTCACAGAAATGCAATTGCTTTTTGCGGACGTTAATCATTTATAAGGTGATGTACAAGGCAGCAATTGAAGTAAAACAGAAGCTAAAAGAAAAATAAGCGAAACCGGTTTTTTTGGCACTCGATTCCTTCGTCTTAAGTAAAGTTCAGTTGACTTTTTTGATTTGGAACTCTTAGTCGAGCTGATGGCGAGATCCCCCAACTCGCTCGACGGTACGACTGTTTGCCAGAGCTAAAACCAGCGCAGGGGAAGGGAAAAAGTAGATGAGATTTCAAATCGAGGACTTGACAACGCCTAGTCATATCAAGTATTTTGGGTGTTGTTGAGCCCTGTTCTTGATAAAATTATATCAGATATGTCTGGGTATTCTCACTTTTCGTGCCAGGACTTGTTTGGAGAAAAAGAATGGAAACAGGGACTAAAAGCGTGCAAAAAGGAAGAAGTTTGGAAAAGAATGAAAAATCAAGGAAACTCGTACGCGCACCGCGGATCTATGATACGCGCGACGCGGGCTTAAGGCGGTGGAACACATTCAAATGCCGAAGAAACGGGAAAAGATTAGTACGCGCGCCGCGGATTCTTCATCTACGCGGCGCGGCCGCGGGAAATTTGCAAGTATAAATAGATGCAATTTCTGCCGAAAACCCGAGCAAAGACCGGGTGTAAAATCGACCTTGAAGCTCTTTGACTCCAAGAATTCGTTCCAGCAACTTCTCAAGTGGTATTTTCATGTTTTGGATTTTTATTTCATTTAGTTAGATATTTGTAAGCTTTAGTTTGTATCTTTGGGAGTGACAACCATTGATACCAAGCTTAGGTTTATGTTTTATTAGTATTTGGTTACTGTTTTGGATGTTTGGAATCTGAATTTGGTTAATGCAAGCATTTGGTTACAATTAATATTGGTATTTCGGTGCTTTGAATGTTTGTTTGTGTTTTTGATTATTGATTTGTGTTTGGATCTTGTTTTGACCTTGTTGGGACTGTTTTCCCTTGCTGAAATCAGTAGCTAATTAGGTTAATTTTTAGGCATTAAACATTGGCTAGTAACTGTTCAGTAAAACTTTAGTTAGTGGCTAGTTTATGCTTTGCTTGGTTTTGCTTAGTTTGGATGCCTTTGATTGCTTCTGATTCAGAGATGCACTTCTGATTTCAGAAAGTGACTAGGTTCATTTGAGCTTAGCTTAGCATGGCTTGAGTTTGTTTGATCATTGCTTTAGGGTGTTAGTAATTAAAAAGATAGACACTAGATCCTCCGACTGTAGCGTGACACTACTAGTTGGTAATCTGTCACTTAGTCTAACCACGAAGCTCCTGCGGATCGACCCTGACTACCACTGTACTAGTGTGTGTTAGGTTTTTCTTTATTTTTGACCGTACGACGACCTAGGCGTGTCAAATTTTGGCGCCGTTGCCGGGGAGCTGTGCGCTTAGATTAGGTGATTTGAAGGACTTAGCTTCTGATTTTTTATGTTTGATTTTAGTTCTTTGAATTCTGGTATGTGTACGTCTTCATAATGGGCGATTACATGTACCTGGATCAGTATGAGTATTATGAAAATCCGGCCGACACCTATTACGAGGATGATTGTTATAATGGATCATTCGATGACAATGGATGGCGGACCGAGGAGTCATCTCAGCCTGAGAATTCTGCAACTTGGGCCCAACTTTGGGTACTCATGTATAACAACTACCACGAGTAGAAGGACCAGGCTGAAGCTCTTGAAAAAGTGCAAGCTTCTTTAGATAGGTTAGAGGAAAATTGGAAATGTTCGCCACCTTCGCCAGAACCGGAGGCGAGTGATTTTTATACCAATAATAATGTGTGTGAACTTGCATCACCTGAATATGTGATGGAAGGGCATACACCGTGGGAAAGTCAAGAGACCATTGAGATGGTCGAAAATATTTTTGAGGAAGAGGTTGTAGGTGACAATGCTACCTCTAACTCAACAGCTTTTGATGTTTTAGATGTTTTTGAAAATGTTGATCTGGTGATGTGTGAATCTGTACCATCACCAGACAATCTGGTTGAGGAGGATGTTGTGGAGGAGGCTGTAAGTGACAGTACAGATCTCGGCCCAACAATTCCCGAAATTATTGAAATTGCAAATGTTTTTGGGGAAGGGGGTGTAGATGACAATATTACCCCTGACCCTATAATTTTTGAAAATTTTGAGAAATTTGAAAGCAAGGATCTGGTGATGGGCGACTTTGTACCACCATCAGATCAAACCAGTCGCTTACTCTTGGTTCCGATCCACTTGTTGGACGATGCTCAAGAACTTGATGCTGACGAATTAATATTTGAAAATAAAAAAAATGATTTTATCAGCACTCATGATCCATTCATGAATGGAAAATTAGATGTGATCAATACCATCGATGAGGACATATGGAAGCATCCTGATATGTTGCCTTTCAATCCTAGTTGATTGGAAAATCTCTACTGGCATTGCAAGCCAAAATTGCAAACTGAAGATGGCACGTGGCACACTGGCAAAATGAAATCTACAAAACAACTACTGGAAGCAGCACTAGGCGCGCTTCATGTCAAGCCTTTGACCTTGAAGAGATGCAGAAGGAAGGACCGAGCTTGGAGGTTCAAAGCTACTTCCAAGCATTCACGGGAGTTAATCAGAAAGCAGCAACTGTGCAGCAACAGGAGAACCAACAAGCCATTCGACCCAGGAAAGTTTGAAGGGCAATGGGTCAGCGAAAGGAACGGTGGTGACTGAAAATCAGCGAAGGAAGAAGGCGTACTATCCACCGTAGCTGTAGAATAATAGGAACAACACGTCTGGCTGAAGACGTTAAACTTAGCGCTTATTGGGAGGCAACCCATCGTGTCATAAGTTAGGATCTATATTTCTTAAAATGTAATTAGGAAAATACATCATTCTTTTTGCAGGTATGAGTGGTCTAAAATAAGTGTGGGGTCGTGTGAGAAGTTTTGAAAATAACTCCTGCGGATCGACCCTGACTACTTACTACCAAGGTACGCTATTCTAACTACTTATTACTCGTTAAAACTAGTGATTAGGTAGTTAATTTTAGTGATTTGCCCAAAATAGTTCAAAACTTAGAATTGCTAATGCTAACTCATAGGGTGTTTGTTTTGCCAAATGGAGACCCTAGATGAGTTAGTCGGCACTTAGGCTACCTTATGGTATGATTGGATCGAATTTTAGCAGGTTAAATGACGAGTTTGGATCGGGGTTTTGAAACAGACGCACGCCGTGCCGCGCCGCGCCGCGGTGCGGTGGGGAAGAAGGGACTAATTTTGCAAAAAAAAAAAATTCTGTTTTGTGGCTATGTATCTTTTTGCAGATGATGTTCAGATTAGAGCACGCTTTCCTCCAGTTCCCCGAGGGACTTGCCAGTTCGGCAGAGTACATCTCACGGAGGGACTCATTGACTGGTCGCTGGGTTCTCGAGGCGACGATCATTGACAGAGACATACTGAGGGATGCGGGACTATGGGGTGCGATCGAGCCATTCTTACATCGCACCTGGACTCACAAGGAGGCTTCATTTACTTGTCGTGGATGGGACAGGATCATGGCCACGGACGAGGACGTGGTCTACACCGAGCTACTGTTGGAGTTTCTCTCCACGATCCATTTTGCTCCTTGGGCGTCAGACCCACGATCCAGGATCATCCGGTTCCGACTTGGAGGTGCACAGAGGGAGTGCAACCTCAGGGAGTTTGGGAGGCGAGTGGGCCTATACACTCCGGCGGATCTTCAGCACCGCCACTTCACTCAGTTTTTTGGGGCCTATATTCAGGGCCAGCCTGAGAGGCCTGGCAACATGGAGGTTTGGGCACCACTGTCCAACATTATATACGAGGCAGGGACTTCCAGGGAGAGTCACCTTCGAGACCCACTCCACCGCCTTATGCACCGCATCATCTCTACCTCTATCATGCATCGGGAGGGGGGCGAGAAGGTGTCGGGCGACGACATGACATACCTGTGGGTCCTCCTCGACCCATCCAGATTCCTCCATCTCCCCTTCGCCCTCGCGGTTGCCCTCTCCACTCACTCGACGGGAGCTTCCACCAGCAGTCCATTGGCCCGGGGATACTTCATTACCCGCTTGGCTCGTTCCTATGGGATTCTTACTGCCCCCGTGGCTGCCTCCTTGACCGCTCTACCTCCATCTCGCACGACAGCACGCACTTTGGAGAGGATGCGGCTCATCGAGCAGCAGCGTCTGGGGCAGTTCATCCGGGCACCGACAAAGCCACCTCAGGCACCGCAGCCACAGCAGGAGGACCTGGCAGCCAGGGTTGCCAGGATCGAGGATCCGTTAGCATGGATCGGGGAGGTACTCCTGGATTTGGCCACTCAGCAGGGCCGGCCCCCTCGACTATTCCCAGGGCCCACGATCATGAGGCTGGACCCTCCAGGCCACTTGGTAGTGATTGATGGACTTTTTCTTTCTTTCTTTTTATATTTTTGGGATATATGTACAAAACTTATGACACCTCTATCTGTATATTTTGTTCATATTTTATTTGTTATTTGCTTTTAATTTGCTTGTTGAGTTATGCATGATACACCAAATTGAGAAGGAGTTGTCTCAGAAAAGTGTGGGGTCACCGTGCCCCCTCCACTTGTCTCGACCACCGGCGTGTTCACTGTAGCGCTACAACTCCGGAATACGAAATCAAGGATCCGTTTGTTCGCAATTATACCTGTGATATTGAGCACCAAGCAGTCTATCGTCCAAAAGGGGTAACTCTTTCTCCCTTGTTTTGAAATAATTATTGTACAACGGGGATGTTGTACGGTTTTAAGTGTGGGGTGTGGACGGTCGAAAGAGAATTTTTTTGAAATTTTTGCAGAAATGATCAATTTTTCAATTTTTAGCAATATTTTTCAAAATTTTTAATAAATTGCAATTTTAAATTGAATGGTTTGTGATTATGATAGCAATAGTATTTTTTAATAGATACTATTTATTTGTGATCATGCTATTAGTTAGTCAAATAAGTTGAGTTTTACGAGTTTAGAAGATTGAGCTGTTCGAGGATTGGAGTTTAGGAAGGAAAAGTCAATCTGTGGCCTTTGTTGTTCGAGCCAGTAAGTCTAAAATGGGTGGGACTTATGCACCTTACCACCTAAGATCGTCTGGTCTAGGATGGTATTGCTGAAAGCTCGTTACACGGACAACATCGAAAGTCATGGACAATTCCTTAATGGCCTTTAGAATCTGAATGAGTAAGTACACTTCATTGTGGACAGAAAGTTTGTAATCAATGGTTCTTTAGAAAGCCATGAATTCCAAAGAACAATTCGATTATGTTTTCGCAAACTATTCCACTCTAACTCAAAGAGCAATAAACTTTGAAACTAAACACAGTCAAGTATTTTAGGCGTTGTTGACAACGCCTAGTGATATCAAGTATTTTAGGCGTTGAATGGTTTGATTCCTTATTATAATTTGTTAAAAACTCTCTTGCTTGGGGACAAGCAAGGCACAAGTGTGGGGTGTTTGACAACGCCTAGTGATATCAAGTATTTTAGGCGTTGTTGAGCCCTGTTCTTGATAAAATTATATCATATATGTCTGGGTATTCTCACTTTTCGTGCCAGGACTTGTTTGGAGAAAAAGAATGGAAACAGGGACTAAAAGCATGCAAAAAGGAAGAAGTTTAGAAAAGAATGAAAAATCAAGGAAACTCGTACGCGTGTCGCGGATCTATGATACGCGCGACGCGGGCTTAAGGCGGTGGAACACATTCAAATGCCGAAGAAACGGGAAAAGATTAGTACGCGCGCCGCGGATTCTTCATCTGCGAGGGGCGGCTGCGGGAATTTTTGCAAATATAAATAGATGCAATTTCAGCCGAAAACCCTAGCAAAGACCGGGTGTAAAATCGACCTTGAAGCTCTTTGACTCCAAGACTTCGTTTCAGCAACATCTCAATTGGTATTTCATGTTTTTGAATTTAATTTCCTTTTAGTATCAAGTAGTAATTGTAGCTAAGGTCCTTGGGAGTGACAACCACTGGCCTTGAGCACTTTAGGTTTCTGTTTTATGACATTTTGTTACTGTTTGGATGTTTGGAAGTTGGATTTGATTAATGAGAAGCATTTGGTTACAAGTAATCTTAGTTTTTCGGTGTTTTTATGCTTGTGTTTGGTTTTGGATGTTTGATTGGTGTTTGGATCTTCTCTTGACCTTGTTGGGACTGTTTTTCCTTGCTGAAATCAGTAGCTAATTAGGTGAATTTTTAGGCATTAAACATTGGCTAGTAACTGTTCAGTAGAACTTTAGTTAGTGGCTAGTTTATGCTTGCTTGGTTTTGCTTAGTTTAGATGATTTTGATTGCTTCTGATTCAGAGATGCACTTCTGATTTCAGAAAGTGACTAGGTCCATTTGAGCTTAGCTTAGCTTGGCTTGAGTTTGTTTGATCATTGCTTTAGGGTGTTACTAATTAAAAAGATAGAAACTAGATCCTCCGACTGTAGCGTGACACTACTAGTTGGTAATCTGTCACTTATTCTAACCACGAAGCTCCTGCGGATCGACCCTGACTACCACTGTACTAGTGTGTGTTAGGTTTTTCTTTATTTTTTACCGCACGACGACCTAGGCGTGTTAAATTTTGGCGTCGTTGCCGGGGAGTTATGCGCTTAGGATAGACGATCAGTAGGGTTGTTTCTTTTGATGTTTGATTTTAGTTTGTTGATTTTTGGTATGTGTATGTCTTCATAATGGGCGATTACATGTACCCGGATCAGTATTATGAATATTATGAAAATCCGGCCGACACCTATTACGAGGATGATTGCTACAATAGATCATCCGATGACAATGGATGGCGGACCGAGGAGTCATCTCAACCTGAAAATTCTGCAACCTGGGCCCAACTTTGGGTACTCGTGTATAACACTCACCAAGAGCAGAAGGACCAGGCTGATGCTCTTGTAAGATTGCAAGCTTCTTTAGATCAGTTAGAGAAAAGTTGGAAATGTTCACCACCTTCGCCAGAACCGGAGGCGAGTGATTTTTATACCAATGATAATGTGTGTGAACTTGCATCACCCGAATATGTGATGGAAGGGCATGCACCGTGGAAAAGTCAAGAGACCACTGAGAGGGTCGAAAATGTTGTTGAGGAAGAGGTTGTAGGTGACAATGCTACCTCTGACTCAACAGCTTTTGATGTTTTTGATATTTTTGAAAATGTTGATAATTTCGAGCTGGTGATGAGTGAATCCATACCATCACCAGACGATTTGATTGATGAGGAGGTTGTGGAGGAGGCTGTAAGTGATAGTACAGACCCCAGCCCAACAATTCCTAAAAATTTTGAAAATTTTGAGCATTTTAAAAGTAAGGATCTGGTGATGGGTGACTTTGTACCACCACTAGATCAAACTAGTCGCTCACTCTTGGTCCCGATCCACCTATTGGACAATGATCAAGAAGATGATGCCGACGAGTTGGTCTTTGAAAATAATAAACATGATTTCTTTGGCACTCATGATCCATTCATGAATGGAAAATTAGATGTGATCAATACCATCGATGAGGATATATGGAAGCATCCCGATATATTGCCTTCCGATCCCATTCGATTGGAAAACTTTTATTGGTACTGCAAGCCAAAATTGCAAACTGAAGATAGCACGCGAGATGCAAGCAAAATGAAATATGCAAAACAATTACTGGGAGAGGCACTGGGCACGCTTCATGTCAAGCCTTGGAGGTTTAAAGCAACTTCCAAACATTCGCGCGAATTAATCAGAAAACAGCAACCGGGCAGCAACAGCAGAACCGGCAAACCATTTGACCCGGGGAAATCGGAGTATGGAATCAGCAAGAGGACGGTGGTGACTGAAATTCAGTGGAGTCAAATGGTGTACGACCCACCGTAACCGTAGGAAAGACGGTCCAGCTAAAATACCGAACAAAGAAGCGCTTTCGGGAGGCAACCCGGCATTTCGTATCTTGCCAAACTGTGATTGCTGCACCAACTGATGGAGTTGCATAACGCAAGTGTGGGGTCACCGTACCCCTGCACTTGCATCATGCCGGCGTGTTTACTGCTGCGCCCCGACTTCTGGATTTCATCATGAATGACGCGAACGATCGACCCTGCTACAGTATGATCCCGGTAATCAAGCAATTCACCGTTCCTAAGGGGGTAACTCTTTCTCCCTTGTTCTAAATAATTTTGTACAACGAGGACGTTGTACGGGTTTAAGTGTGGGGTGTGGACGGTCGAAAGAGTAGTTTTTTTTTTTTGAAATTTTTGCGGGAAAAGACCAATTTTCAAAATTTTAGCAAGTTTTTAAAAAAATTTAATAAATTGTAATTTTGAAACAAATGGTTTGTGATTGTTTATAGCATTAGTATTTTTTGAGAAATACTATGTAGTTGTTACCATGCTATTAGTTTAGTCAAACAAGTTGAGTTTTAGGAGTTAGACGATTAGAGTGTTTTAGGATTGAAATTTAGGAAGGAAATGTCAATCTGTGGCCGTTGTTGTTCGAGCCGGTAGGTCCGAAAAGGGTGGCCTCAAAGAGGCATTTATGCACCTTACCACCTAAGATCGTCTGGTCTGGGATGGTATTTCTGAAAGCTCGCTACACGGACAGCATCGAAAGTCATGCACAATTCCTTAATGGCCTTTAGAATCTGAATGAGTAAGTACACTTCATTGTGGATAGAAAATTTGTAATCAAGGGTTCTCTAGAAAGCCATGAATTCCAAAGAACATTCCAATTATGTTTTCACGAACTATTCCACTCTAACTCATAAGGCAATAAGCTTTGAAACTGAACACAGTCAAAAATTGTTTGAGTCTTAGTTAAAATCTATTAAAACTCTCTTGCTTGGGGACAAGCAAGGCACAAGTGTGGGGTGTTTGACAACGCCTAGTAATATCAAGTATTTTAGGCGTTGTTTAGCCGTGTTTTAGTTAATTTATCATTATTAATTGGCTAATATCACTTACTTTTTGTGCCAAAGTACTTGGAAATGTTTTTAGTGTAAATGCAGGGGTTTTAGTGCAATTATGGAGAAGTTGTGGAGCGAAAAAGGCAAAAAGTTGGACCTGACAGAAATAGAGGCGCTATCTCTTGAGATAGAGCCGCTATCGACAATAGAGCCGCTATTTCTTGAGATAGCGCCGCTATCCCGGATAAAATCTTCGTTTTTGAATTCCGAAATTGCGGGATAAGGCAACACGCGCGTCGCGATTTCTAGGTGGCCGCAACGCGGAAACCCTAATTTCGCAAAACTATAAATACCGGAGTCCCGTCCGACTTTTCACTCATCCCGGGACGCGAAGGAGGGATCCAGAAGGCTGATTTCGTGATTTTTCTCAGTTACATCAATAGTTTGGTTAGTAATTTGATTTTTCTATTGTTTTATCAACTCGGTATCGAGGTATTCCGCAATCGGGATTTCCGTCGATTACTCGATGTTTGTTTAGATTTATAGTTTCTGATTTCAGTAGCATTAGTCAGTAGTTAGATCTGATGTTTGATTGTGTGGCTTGGATTTGAGTTTGGTTTTGATTTATATGAAAGTACTAATCATTCGGTTTGATGTTATTTTGCATTATTGATATTTGGATGTGTTTGATTGTATTGGATTGATTGTTTGCTTCTGGATTTTGAAACTAGTTTCTGATTTCAGTAAGGAACTTTAGTCTAGGATTTGATTTGAGTTAGTTTAGTTCATGTTTGATTTGGTTTTGGCACTTGTTGGTATTTTGCTTTTATTGGTTTTTGGGAAAGTAGAAACAATACCGCTGACTGTAGAGTGACACTACTGTTGGTATACTGTCGTCTTGTCCTAACCACGTAACTCCTGCGGATCGACCCTGACTACCGCTATACTAGTGTGTGTTAGGTATTTTCTTATTTTTGACCGCACGACGACTTAGGTACGCTATAATTTGTAGGTTTTATATTTTCAACGTTTTTAGGTTATTTACCTTCTAGTTATTTTTTTCGAGTAATGTAATTTATTATTTAATATTAAATGAAATGTTTGGTTTTGTTTTTTTTAATTTAAATTAAAAAATTTGAATTGTTTCGTAGGCTTACGTACCTTATTATAAGCATTCAAAGACATGATTTCATAGACATCTATATGACACGGAATGTAGCCATTTCGTAGACAATCATACCTTTTAGCTCGTGCATTGGCGCATTTGTTCTCATGTCAAACAAATTTAAACAAATTTATTGGCCAGTTGGGTTGGAATGAAATTTGATGAAAATGAATAATATGGTATATGTTGGATTAGGTGTCTAAGTCATGACTAATAATTAGTATTTATCTAATTAATAGAAGCAAAGTCCATTTGGGTTGCCCTCATAGTTGGAGGATTGGCAGAAAGTCCGGTAGAGAGAAAGATTGATTTATTATGTGATTAATAAATCAATAGAAATTAAATAAATAGTTTATTAATATATTTAAGTGATAATATATTAATTAGAAACTATAATAATTAATTAAAAATTTTTCTGGAATTAATTGGAATTAATTTGGCAGTTAAATTGATTAATTAAGGTGCAGGGACTAAAATTGTAATTATTCAATAGTTGAGTGAGTAAGAGTGGTGGTCGAAATTATATATGAAAATATATATATTTTCGATTTTAATATTAAGGATAAAAGGATTTGAATTAATAAGATAATAGTTTATCTTGATTTGAATTCAAAAGGTTTATCTCTTAAGGTTTATCTGATCACCACTTGGAGCCTATAAATAGGGAGGCTCACCCTAACCCTAAAGCCACGATTTGTACCCTCTTTCTCTCTAGAATTTCGGCCAAGATACCTCCTGCTGGGTGTGACTGCATTTGAGGCAAGAGATCTCTGTTGCTTTGCTTCCAAGATTCACTAAAGGTTAGTTTTTCTTGATCTTTCTTTTTTAGTTTATTATTTCTGGCCTACTAGTAATTGTTATATGTTTAATTAGAAGAAAACCTAGATCTATATAGGTTGCATGTGAACTTAGGAATATTAGTTCATAGTTGCAGAAAACCTTTCAGTGGTATCAGAGCTATTTGGTGTGTTTTCTTGTTAAATTGCTATAACTGTGTTCATCGTAATTAGGGTTTATTGTTCCTAAACCCTAATTAGTGCAAATCGACATCTAGGGTTAGGGTTTTGAAAACCCTAGCCCCTCCCTTTTGATTTTGGCGATTTTGTGAATTAGGGTTAGAAGGTATTCTATTTTTGGTAACTTTAAATTGTTTAAAATATAAACCTTAAAACCTTTAATCCTATAAATTGAAATTTAAGGGATTAAGATAAGTTTTAATTAATTTGATTAATTTGATAAAACCTATCTACATTTGAATTAATTTAATTAATTGGTAATTAAAAGATAATTCGAGGATTTAATTTAATTTAGAATTTAATTGTTTTAAATTGGCGAAATTAAATGGATAAAATCCTAAAAATATTTTAAAAGGTTTAAAATATCAAATTTAATTAATTTAATTAATTGGTTAATTAAAAGATAATTAAAATCGATTTTATGGTTTAATTTAATTTTAAATTTAATAGTTTAAATAGACAATAAATTAAAAGATAAACCAGAAACATATTTTTAAAAGGTTTAAAAATTACATCTTATATATATTATAATTAGGGAGTTATTATTATATGTATAAGATTAAAATGGTTAGTCAAATCATTAGTAGGCCTCATTCACGAAGCTGGTCTATAAGTGGGTATAAGGAGACTGCCTATAAAATGGCGGCCTAATGGGTGAACACTCTCACCCACCGCTCGCCTGATCAGTGGAGGGTCGTTAGCCGAACGGGTTTGATAGGACCGCCTAATCTCATTAAAAGTATAATGTTATTATTCAAAGTACTAGAACCTTTTAAATAAAACCCAAATCTAGCTACTTTAGGAAAAATGTGAATTGGTGCTAACCCATGAAATTGCACATTGCACTTTATGAAACATTGGTGGAGCGTGTGTGGTTTACCGGCACGCCAATTAGGGTTCATAAAGAGTTGCAATGGGTTTCTCGGGTGTTGTCATTATTGATGGAGCGTGTGTGGTTTACCGGCACATCAATTTGAGATGGCAACTGACCCCGAGAGTACCAAGCTTATTTGCATGGTTATTCACTCCCGGTTTGTGATCCTCGGTATCCCAGTCACAAATAGTGGGGCACATCCGAGATTAAAACATGCTATTGAACAGTTCAATAAATCTCAATGAATCTAGGAATTCCATTTTAATAAGATTATCTTTCCGTGGTGGAATTGGCTGAATCGTCATTCGCCTACCTTATAAAATTTACAATATTGATTACGGCATCCCTCTTCGAGATTGTAAATTGTTATTGTAGGATCCTAGCCTTATAATTGTTATTGGGTCATTATAAGGATTATTATATACGTCTAATTAAAACTATCTTCTTTTATAGATGTCTTCTGCCGAACAATCCGCTCCCCACTCTAACTCAAATGTTACCTCAATCTTGTCATTATGCTCCAAAGTCACGTTGGACGGTACCAACTATAATGACTGGATCCGTAACATCAAGATGGCTCTGAGGTTTGAACATAAAGAGTATGTTCTAGAAACCGAGCTGGTTGAAATTGACCATGATAATGCTACTCCCGAAGAAATCACTCAATACGCAAAACATACTGATGATGCAACCAAAGTGGCTTGCATCATGATAGCTACAATGAACCCAGAGTTGCAAAGAATATATGAAGACTACTGGCCCTATGAAATGCACAAAGAGCTGGCGGAAAAGTTCCGCAAGCAGGAGCGCATTGAGAGGCGCGAGGTAGTCAAAGCTTTCACCAATGCAAAGCCTAGAGATGGAGAGTCCATTTGCAACCACGTGCAGAGAATGCAAGGGTACGTGGAAAGGCTCCGGAAGCTTGAGATGCCGGTTCACGAGGATTTGGCTGTAGACATAGTGCTGAATTCTCTGCCTAGTTCATATGACCAGTTCACACTGGCGTATCATCTAAACAACTCCCAGGCCACTCTAGCCGAACTGCATCGCATGCTCCGCACCGCCGAGGACGAAATGAAGGGTAAGAGTATACCCGCTGCTAATCAAGCCGTCCTGGCAATTGCTGGTGGAAAAGGGAAGAAGAGAAAGGGCCCTCCTAAACAGAATTGGAGGGAAAAGGTGCATGTTGGATCGTCCAACAGCGGCTCCAAACCCAAGACTTCTGGCAATTCTCATAATGCCAATCCCAAGGAGGCAGAGTGCTTCTATTGCAAGGAACGGGGCCATTGGAAGAGAAGCTGCCCTACATACCTGCAAGACTTGAAGGATGGCAAAGTCAAGCCGACTTCAGTAGGTATTTACACTATCTTTAAAAACTCACCATCTTCCAGTTCTTGGGTCCTTGATACAGGATGTGGTTTCCACATTTGTTCTGATTTGCAGGGCCTAAGGGAAAGCAGGGAGGTGGAGCACGGTAGACTCAACCTGATCATGGGGAATAGGAGATCGTCGCCTGTGACCAAGATCGGGACTTATAGTTTAGTGCTCAGTAGTGGTGTTTGTTTAGAACTTATTAATTGTTGCTATTCGCCAGAAATGGCAAGGAATATTATTTCATTTCATGCATTGTTTAGACAAGGATTACAGTTTTCGTTTGATAATAGTAATGGTTCCATTTCTGTTTTTCAAAATGGTATTTCTGTATTTACTGCTTTACCTTGTGATGGTGTGTATGAAACTGTCCAATGTGTAGACAATTTAGGTCATAGTGTAAACTTTATTGATTCTTCTAGTGGTGTAGAAAAGGCATGCTTGTGGCACTGTCGTCTTGGGCACATTAACAAGAAACGCATCGCCCAACTCCAAAAGGATGGAGTGTTGGAATCATTCGACCTCAAATCGGATGATGTATGCGAGTCTTGTATTTTGGGCAAGATGACTAAATCACCATTCAAAGGGTCATTTGAAAGAGGTGAAGGTCTTTTGGACATCATACACACAGATGTGTGTGGTCCCTTCAGATCTACCACAAAAGACGGCATGCGGTTCTACGTGACCTTCACTGACGATTTTAGTAGATACGGGTATATCTACTTAATCAAACACAAGTCAGACACCTTTGAAAAGTTCAAAGAGTTCAAAAATGAAGTTGAGAATCAATTGGGCAGGAAGATAAAGATGCTCAGGTCCGACAGAGGCGGAGAGTATCTTAGTATCGAGTTCCTAGACTATCTAAAGGAATGTGGAATAGTTTCACAGTTATCGCCTCCTCGAACACCACAGTTGAACGGTGTTGCCGAGAGACGTAACCGAACCTTGTTAGACATGGTTCGTTCCATGATGAGTCGAGCTTCACTTCCCATTCACTTCTGGGGGTATGCCTTAGAGACTGCCGCCCACATCCTTAATCTTGTCCCTACTAAGAAGGTTGCTAAGACACCTCATGAGATGTGGACGGGGAAAGTTCCCTCGTTAGCACATATCAAAGTCTGGGGTTGTGAGGCTTTCGTTAGACGAGAGACTCACGATAAACTCGCAGAGAGAAGCGAGAAATGTTTTTTCATTGGATATCCCAAACAGTCATTTGGATACCTGTTCTACAGACCAAGTGAGGACGTGGTCTTTGTAGCGAGACGGGGATTCTTTCGAGAGAGAGAACTCATATTCAAAGAGGACAGTGGGAGCACCATTGACCTTGAAGAAATTCAAGAGTTACCCGACAATGCAACCTTAGGAGAAACTAGCAACCAACAAGAGGAAGAAGTTCCTGTTGGTCCGACTGATATATCCTTACCTCTTAGGCGTTCCAGTAGAGTTAGCATGCCACCCGAGTTTTATGGATTCCATATAACTACAGATGGAGATACGTTTGTCAGTGATAGGACACTGATAAATTTGGATGAACCTGCTAACTACCGGGAAGCGGTGGCGGGCCCTGAGTCTGCCAAGTGGAAAGAGGCAATGGACAGCGAGATCAAGTCCATGTATGATAATCAAGTTTGGAACTTGGTTGACAATGTACCGGGTCGAAAGACAGTCGGGTGCAAATGGATCTTCAAGAAGAAGACCGACATGGACGGAAAGGTAGACACTTTCAAAGCAAGACTGGTTGCGAAGGGCTTTACTCAAACCCCAGGAATTGACTATGATGAGACCTTCTCACCAGTGGCTAAGATAAAGTCAATTAGGATTATGCTGGCCATAGCTGCATTTCATTATTATGAAATTTGGCAGATGGACGTCAAAACCGCTTTCCTTAATGGGAAGTTGACTGAGGATGTTTACATGAATCAGCCAGAGGGTTTTGTTGATGCAAAGTATCCTGACAAAGTGTGTAAGCTTGAGAAATCCATCTATGGATTAAAACAAGCTTCTCGCAGCTGGAATCTTTGTTTCCACGAGAAAGTCAAAGAATTTGGTTTCTCTAGGAGCGAGGATGAGTCTTGCGTATATGTCAAAGCTAGTGGGAGTATAGTCACCTTCCTGGTGCTGTATGTAGATGACATACTGCTCATGGGAAACGACGTCCCGACTTTGCAAGATGTCAAGTCTTGGCTCGGGAAGTGTTTTGCCATGAAAGACCTAGGAGAGGCAGCCTATATTCTCGGGATAAGAATATTAAGAGATAGGAAGAAAAGACTAATTGGACTTAGTCAGAGTACACACTTGGACAAGGTACTGAAAAGATTTAGTATGGAAAATTCCAAGAAGGGAGAGCTACCAATGCAACGTAATGCTAAGCTGAGTAAGACTCAGAGTCCAAGTACAGACGAGGAAATTGCGGACATGAGTCGGGTACCTTATGCTTCGGCTGTGGGGTCGATCATGTATGCCATGACGTGTACTCGTCCCGACGTGGCCTTTGCCTTGAGCACGGTCAGTCGATACCAGGGGAACCCTGGTAGGGCACATTGGACAGCGGTCAAAAACATACTCAAGTATCTGCGCAAGACGAAGAACTTTGTCTTAGTCCTTGGTGGCAGTGATACCTTGAGAGTTGACGGGTATACTGATGCCAGCTTTCAGACAGATAGAGACAATGGTCGGTCTCAGTCAGGCTGGGTATTCCTGATGAATGGGGGAGCAGTGACTTGGAAAAGTTCCAAGCAAGAGACGGTGGCTGATTCAACGTGCGAATCAGAGTACATCGCAGCGAGTGAAGCGGCAAAAGAAGCGGCTTGGCTGAAGAACTTCATCGGTGACCTTGGAGTAGTCCCGAGTATTCAGGAGCCTATGGAACTGTTCTGCGATAATGAAAGAGCGGTTGCCTTGACAAAGGAACCGAGAGATCATGGAAAGTCCAGACACATCGACAGAAAGTACCACTACATAAGACATAGGGTAGAAGAAGGTCACCTCATAGTGAAGAGGGTATCATCAGAAGATAATCCTGCAGATCCCTTGACAAAGGCTCTGAGTAGGATTAAGCACAATCAGCATGCACGACGCATAGGATTAACAGATGATATTAGTTTTTGTAATTAGATAGGATTTTGAAACTTATTACAATATAAATGTAATTGACTTTGGTGAATTAATAATATAGTTTTGTTGATGAGTATCTGATACTGCCTTTTGTCGATTGTTTATTATTGTGTTTCATTTTGCATGTTTACTTCCTAAATAATATTGTATTATTTAAATATCCACAGTCGCTCATGCTTCTTAGGGAGTAAGTATGAATGAAGACTGCCATGAATAGTTTTGTAGATTGTCTAATGAGTTAGACATAGAAATAAGATTGCTACAATATTCATGAGTACTTAGAAAATAGGGATTTGAGTATTGGATAAACCCACGCTCAACTGATTGCTTCATGGATTATATCACGAGCAATGTTGAGACGATAATATCTTTTGATCTTTAAGTAGAGACATATGGGTTATGTTTTATTAGGCAGTTGTTCATTGACAATGCGAAAACGCATCGGTAACAAGGTGTTATAAAACGTGTTGTTGTGAATGATTTAACTAGTAAAAGACATAAGTATATGAGTCAAAACTTATTCGTCCCTTGACCCTGTCGGGAAAACAGATATCTGTAGGCCTCTCGATGATTTTGAAGTTGACTGAAGGGTTGGCCAACCAGGACTAAATTGACATGGTCAATTGGTAGTCTTAAAGTCATATGCAAATCAGAAATCGGAAAATAGAGAATCAGACAAGGATTGATCTTAATCCATGTCCTGAGTCTGAAAAATATCTTGTTGGACAGAGGATCATCTGATCACTTATCATTGGACAGAACTGACTAGGTCAGAGTTCGGCATCGGTTTCTAGGAAGCTATAGTTGCTGATTAATTAGAGGGTAAATTGGTAATTTTAGTCATAGACTTATCCAAGTGGGAGACTGTTGGATTAGGTGTCTAAGCCATGACTAATAATTAGTATTTATCTAATTAATAGAAGCAAAGTCCATTTGGGTTGCCCTCATAGTTGGAGGATTGGCAGAAAGTCCGGTAGAGAGAAAGATTGATTTATTATGTGATTAATAAATCAATAGAAATTAAATAAATAGTTTATTAATATATTTAAGTGATAATATATTAATTAGAAACTATAATAATTAATTAGAAATTTTTCTGGAATTAATTGGAATTAATTTGGCAGTTAAATTGATTAATTAAGGTGCAGGGACTAAAACTGTAATTATTCAATAGTTGAGTAAGTGACAGTTGAGTGAGTAAGAGTGGTGGTCGAAATTATATATGGAAATATATATATTTTCGATTTTAATATTAAGGATAAAAGGATTTGAATTAATAAGATAATAGTTTATCTTGATTTGAATTCAAAATGTTTATCTCTTAAGGTTTATCTGATCACCACTTGGAGCCTATAAATAGGGAGGCTCACTTTAACCCTAAAGCCACGATTTGTACCCTCTTTCTCTCTAGAATTTCGGCCAAGATACCTCCTGCTGGGTGTGACTGCATTTGAGGCAAGAGATCTCTGTTGCTTTGCTTCCAAGATTCACTAAAGGTTAGTTTTTCTTGATCTTTCTTTTTTAGTTTATTATTTCTGGCCTACTAGGAATTGTTATATGTTTAATTAGAAGAAAACCTAGATCTATATAGGTTGCATGTGAACTTAGGAATATTAGTTCATAGTTGCAGAAAACCTTTCAATATATTGCTAGCTGCATTAGAAGTTCCAAAACATGCGAGTTGATATAATCTTTTTCCATTAATATGGTACAAAACCTTTTTTATATAAGTATCGTTACTTATTATCCTTCTCGAAAAAACTAAACTATACGCTCAAACCAATCTTAGGCGTGTGTGTATATATATATATATATATATATATATATATATATATATATATATATATATATATATATATATATATATATATATATATATATATATATATATATATATATATATATAAGCCGCATGATTACCTCGATTCGAATATACATTACTGAAATGGACATAAATTCAGATGTTTCTAATAATACGTTAGATACATGGCTTCTAGACGACAAAAGTCAAAGATACCTAAAAAATATAATAAGCTCCACGGTTACTCCAATCAAACCAATGCTGCCATGATTTTTATTGATTCAAAGGTTGGCAGCCACGATACCTGATCAGTAGGTTACTCAACAAAAGCATATCCGATTAATTAATATAAGACTTATAACATCTCCAGATAAAGTAAAAAGAATGAGAACCGAATATGATAGCTTTCTTATCCCCTCTTACCAAACAAACATGTGCAAATTAACTCATATAAATATCCGTTTAAAAATCAACTAAACTCAATCCATCAACCAAACATTTGTGGCAAAAACACCAACGATGTCAAAGATCCACATTGCAACAGCTCGACACCACCACCATTACGACTCCTCCAAGAAGAAACTGAAAGATATGCCACACAAGTTACTCGACACACCTCCATATTCTAACATCTACTTCACCGGCAATGGCTTCCAGAGACTCTCACCCCAATGTCAAGCATGTGTTAGAGCCACTAACAATTATGATTGCAAGCACACCTATGGGTTAATACAAAACGAGAGGATGCAAACACGAATGTGGTTGAAGAAGCTGCGGATTTTATTGAATCGAGGCACAATAAATTTGACCTTTGAAAAAAAATTAGTATTATGGGAGCTTAAACTTGACTAGGTCATACATGAACCGTTTTTATCGTGTTTGATAATGTATATGTTGAGCAATCTTTGCTAAATAATGTGTTCCGTAAACATATAGTTTTTATTGTATGATATAAATAGTAATTCATTTTCTATAGTATTTTATAAATTGAATTATGTTAAACCTTTTGAAATCGTTCCAAGTGGGGAATGGGTCTAACGGTTTGAAGTTGACCTAGCTAATAACAGATTTCGGGGGTCAAATTCTTCATGTCCGTGTACATATGGAGGGGGCTTTTTCAAGTTCGATTGCTCTTACAAAATTACGTATCTCAAATTGGTGATATTTGGGATTTCAAATTCATTCTGTCAATTTCAAAGTCTTTGAGTTGTTAATGAAAACTTTAATGATCATCCATCCTACCATGGAAGTTTATTTTTGTTAATACGTTTGCCTGAAGGGGAAAATTTATAGAAAGACCTAAAATATTTGGAGTAGAAGTATAATTGTTGATAGTGAAGGACTAAAAGTGTTTGTTTTTTAAGCTCGTGCATTGGAGATATGATGTTGGTTGTTAGACTGATGGGAGTGCACACACCGCACACCTTGGGTTCCTATGTGGATGAATAAACTCGTGTGGGTACACCGCCCCGGTTGGATGGTTAGCCGCGAGGTGCAGTTTAGGAAGGGGTTCTGATCACGCATAGTTTCAAAAAGGAACTTACAAAATACCCCCCCCCCCCTCCCCCAACAACTATATTGCAACGTTTAAAAAAAATTCCAAAATTTAATTCCCTATATATACACCTGTTATTTTACACAACCCACACCCAGCAAATTCTCTACAAGTAAACTAACTGACTTAGGAAATGGAAATAGTCGTTAGGGATGGACTCCAAATGAAGAGGTCGTTTTGGAAACCGCCTTCGTCGACATTAATGATGATGTGGAATTAGCAAGAAGCCGTCTATTTTAGGAACGAATGACAGAATTGTTTTCGACAATATTGGGCAGATAAGATTATCGGACTAAACAACCCTTTATCAGTGACCAGAATGATTTGTCAGTGAAATTGAGATATTTAACCAAATTTTCTTGAGTTATCGACGAACCGTCAACACGGTACAACTAACGATGAGATCGTTGAAGAAGCCCTACAATAATATCCAATGAGACACAACACAGACTTCACGCATATCGAAGCAAGGTTTTAATTTCCCGTATTTAGGATTTAAATTATTGTTTCTGTTTTTCTTTTAATTTTGTAATGGTATGCTTTATTAATTTAATGCTATTTGCTTAATTTAATTTAATTAAGTTAGTTATTTAGTTTTATTTATTTTAAGTTTTTATTTAATTAAAAAATGAATGATGATGATGGTTTACCATTTCCAACATATAAGAGGGTGGGGGTTTATTGAGATTGTATCTACCTAGCACATACAACATGAGTGGTTGTATGGGTTGTTCCCTCCCCACTCCTCTTGGTCTTAGAAGGGTTAAAATGACAATGTAGCTACTATAAAATGAAGAGGAGAGTATAAATTTTTGGATAATACGATTTCATCTCTTTATAAAATATCCTAACTTTTTCTGTTCCGTTAATGTTCGAAGCTTTACTCTTTTACACCTTGATTATGTATTTACTTTCGATTGGATTTTAGTTTTGAGTTTACATGTTGTTAGTTATCAAGTAAAATTATAGTTCATCTTTCTTTTTTTCTTTGTTTGCGGATGACTCTTGTTTAATCTGTAAACCTTTATCATTTTTTGTTGCTTGAAAGTAAGCTATTGTCGTTATTAGAAATTTATCGCTTTCATGTATCCGGTGGACGCTTGGTCAATTAAATTCAATGGCCAATAAGGTTGGAATGAAATTTGATGAAAATGACTAATATGATATATTGCTAACTGCTTTAGAAGTTCCATAAGATGCGAGTTGATATAATTTTTCCATTAATATGTAGAAAACCTTTTTTATATAATTATCGTTATTTATTATCCATCTAGAAAAACCTAAACTATACGCTGAAACCAATGTTAGGCTTATATGACCTCATGTAAGCCGCATGATTACCTCGATTCGAATATACATTACTGAAATGGACCTAAAATCAGATATGTTTCTAATAATACGTTCGATACATTGCTTCTAGAAGACAAAACTCAAAGATACCTAAAAATTATAATATTTCTTTCATTGATTTCTGGTAGACACTTTATATGCTCAATTACTCAAAGCAAACCAATGCTGCCATGCTTTTTATATTCAAAGGTTGGCAGCCACGATACCTGATCAGTAGCTTACTCAACGAAAGCATATCCGATAAATTAATATAAGACTTATAATCAGTGTTGCAAAAGGTGCTAGGCGCTCCCAGGTCGGTGGACTAGCGCGTAGCGATTACTCGGCTAGGCGGAGAGTACTCGGACGAGTACTCGGATAACGTAAATTATAAAGAAATTAATTTTGGGTAAATTATATACATTACAAATATTATAAGTTCATTAGATTTATAACAAAATAGATGAATATCAATAACAATGACACATGTTTAAATGTTTAAGTGTTACTGAAATCGATTCCTGATAACGGCTGCTTGAAATCGGTCCCTTGAGATGAAGCCATTCGAGAAATATAGATGAGGGAAAGAGACTAGAACTCATACCTGTCATACCCTCATCGTCGGTTTGGAGAAAAGGTTGCCGGAGAATTAACGCCGGCGATTATTGGAAATCTTAGATCGTAAATATATATATATATATATATATATATATATATATATATATATATATATATATATATATATATATATATATATATATATATATATATATATATATATATATATATATATATATATATATATATATATATATATATATATATATATATATATATATATAGAGAGAGAGAGATTTCAAAAGGTCAAAGATACCTAAAAAATATAATATTGCTTTCATAGATTACATGTATACACTTTATATGCTCCATGATTGAACTCCTAGCAAACCAATGCTACCATGCTTTTTATTGATTCAAAAGTTGGCAGCCACGCTACCTGATCAGTAGCTTACTTAACAAAAGCATATTCGATAAATTAATAGAAGACTTGTAATATCTCCAGATAAAGTAAAAAGAATGCTACCGAATATCAGAATATGATGGCTTTCTTTTCCCCTCTTACCAAACAAACATGTGCACATTAACTCATATAAACATCCGTTTGAACATCAACTAAAATCAATCTAAACCATCGACCAAACATTTGTAGCAAAAACACCAACGATGTCAAACACCCACAGTGCAACTGCTCGACACCACCACCATCACGACTCCTCCAAGAAGAAACTGAAAGAAATGCCACACAAGTTACTCGACACACCTCGATATTCTAACATCTACTTCACCGGCAATGGCTTCCAGAGACTCTCACCCCAATCTCAAGCATGTGTTAGAGTCACTAACTATTATGATTGCAAGCACAACTATGGGTTCAAACAAAACCAAGAGGACCCAAACACGAATGTGGATGAAGAAGCTGCGGATTTTATTGAATCGAGGCACGATAAATTTGACCGTTGAAAAACAATTACTATTAACCGTTTTTTTTTTTTTTTTTGTGTTTGATAATGTATATGTTGAGCAATCTTTTTTAAATAATGTCTTCTGTAAACATATACTTTTTATTGTATGATATAAATAGTAAATCATTTTCTATAGTATTTCATAAATCGAATCATTTTAAACCTTTTCCAAATCGTTCGGAGTGGGGCATATATGGGTCAAAGGGGTTGAAGATGACCAAATAACAGATTTCGGGTTAGATTATTCATGTCCAGAATTAACACTACGATCATGTCTTGGATGCATTGTGTAGAATGACTACATGTCTACATCTGTACGATTGATTTCAAACCATGTACATATTGAGGTTTTTTTTCATGCTCGATTGACTTTCACAAACTTATGTATGTTAAATTCGTGATATTTGGGATTTCAATTTATTCGGGCCATCTCATAGTCTTTGAGTTGTTAATGAAAACTTCAATGACCATCAATCCTACTATGAAATTTTATTTTTTGTTAAGGTTGTTAATATGTTTGTGTGGAGGAGAAAATCTATAAGAAGACTTAATGTATAAGGCTGAATGGGATAACACCCCAACACCACCGGTATGTATGCCGACGAGTGAAGACGATGCCGCCATCACCACCGTTCCATGATGCCGTTATAGATCTTCAACGGCGTTGGTATACCGGTTGAAACTAGCCGTTGTTGATAGTTGGAAATGTTTTTTTATTTATTATTCAAAAAACAAATATTTACCACTAGAAATACTATTACAATTTAACCATTTTATACAAACAATTTCTTGACATTTTACACATAGAATGTCTAACAATCCAAATTCACCAACAGACCATCCCCCAATTTTTTGCGTACCATCAATCATCACCAAAACCTTACCGCCCATAATTCGACCCTCAAAACTCATTTCCGATATACAACCAATTTTCGATGTCACCAGAACAAATGTTTCCACGTCGCATGACACCTCAAAACTTCAACCCGTTTGCACAATCCCAACCTCAAGCTCAATTTCAATCACCGTCACCACAAACCCCAAACGTCCCGCTACCCGAATCCAAGCCCGAGCCTGAAGGCGAGAAGGTCCCGCTACAACGAAAAAAAGGCAAAGAGAAAGAGATAACGAAAGAGAAACCGAAAGGAAGGGCCAAAAACAAATTATGGTCTCTTGAGGAAGAGAAGGAATTGGCATGGTCATGGAGACATATCAAGGACACGACTACCGGGAAGGACCAAGGCCCGTTCATGTTTTGGTTTTGGGTCACCAATCGGTTTCGGCTTGGAATGAAAAACAACGATGATTACGGGATTAGCGACCAATGCAACACCAAATGGGCAAACATGAACAAGGAAGTCATGCAATTTAACGGGCTCGTCACAAATTTGACGAACCAATGGACTATCGGGGCAAGCGAGGCAACGATAATGGAAAGATCTAGCTTTATGTTTCAAGATGATTAGGCGAAACCTTTGAAATATTTTCATGTTCGGAAATTTGTATGGGATAATAAAAAATGGTTTGGTTGTAAAGAAGTGGGTAAATCTAAACGAAGCAAAACGGGTAATTCGGTGTAGTATCACTATACATCGGATGCACATGTTGGAGTGAATCTAAACGACAACGATGACTTAATTGAGGTCGAAGACCAACTCGTCTGATGGGGCGAGATCAAGCAAAACGAAAAGGAAAACGAAAGCAACATGGTCACACTTGTCAGTTATAGGTCTCTTCCGACGATATTCATAAAATAGGACGGAGTTCTCGGGTTCGCCTACTACTCTGGAGGAACATATGCAATACTCGAGAGAACGAGATCGTGAATCCGACCGACTCACATAAATGTAATTGCTTTTTGCGGACATTAATCACTTATTGGGTGATGTACAAGGCAACAATTGAAGTAAAACACAACCTGAAAGAAAAATATAATTTGTAGGTTTTATATTTTCAACGTTTTTAGGTTATTTACTTTCTCGTTATTTTTTTTAGAGTAATGTAATTTCTTATTTAATATTAAATGAAATGTTTGGTTTTGTTTTTTTTTAATTTAAATGAAAAAATTGGAATTGTTTCGTAGGCTTCCGTATCTTATTGTAGGCATTCAAAGACATGGTTTCATAGACATCTACGTGGCACTGGATATAGCCATTTCGTAAACAATCGTACCTTTTAGCTCGTGCATTGGTGCATATGTTCTCATGTCAAACAAATTTATTGGCCAATTGGGTTGGAATGAAATTTGATGAAAATGAATAATATGATATATTGCTAACTGCATTAGAAGTTCCAAAACATGCGACTTGATATAATTTTTTTCCATTAATATGTACAAAACCTTTTTAATATAAGTATCGTTACTTATTATCCTTCTCGAAAAAACTAAAATATACGCTCAAACCAATCTTAGGCTTATAAATGTAACCCGCATGATTACCTCGATTCTAATATACATTACTGAATTGGACCTAAATTCAGATGTTTCTAATAATACGTTAGATACATGGCTTCTAGACGACAAAAGTCAAAGACACCTAAAAAATATAATAAGCTCCACGATTACTCCAATCAAACCAATGCTGCCATGCTTTCTATTGATTCAAAGGTTGGCAGCCACGATACCTGATCAGTAGCTTACTCAACAAAAGCATATCCGATAAATTAATATAAGACTTATAACATCTCCAGATAAAGTAAAAAGAATGATAACCGAATATGATGGCTTTCTTTTCCCCTCTTACCAAACAAACATGTGCAAATTAACTCATATAAATATCCATTTGAACATCAACTAAAATCAATCTAAACCATCAACCAAACATTTGTAGCAAAAACACCAACGATGTCAAAGACCCACAACACAACTGCTCGACACCACCACCATCACGACTCCTCCAAGAAGAAACTGAAAGAAATGCCACACAAGTTACTCGACACACCTCCATATTCTAACATCTACTTCATCGGTAATGGCTTCCAGAGACTCTCACCCCAATCTCAAGCATGTGTTAGAGTCACTAACTATTATGATTGCAAGCACAACAATGGGTTCAAATAAAACGAAGAGGACGCAAACACGAATGTGGATGAAGAAGCTGTGGATTTTATTCAATCGTGGCACGATAAATTTGACCCTTGAAAAATAATTAGTATTACGGGAGCTTAAACGTGACTAGGTCATACATGAACCGTTTTTATTGTGTTTGATAATGTATATGTTGAGCAATCTTTGCTAAATAATGTGTTAAACATATATTTTTATTGTATGATATAAATAGTAATTCCTTTTCTATAGTATTTTATAAATTGAATTATGTTAAACCTTTTGAAATCGTTCTGAGTGGGCATGGGTCAAAGGGGTTGAAGATAACCTAATAACAAATTTCGGGGGTCAAATTCTTCATGTCCGGAATAAACACAATGGTCATGTCGGATGCTTGTGTAGAATGACTATATCTATATAATTGATTTCAAACCGTGTACATATTGACGAGTTTTTTCGAATTCGATAGACTCTTACAAAATTACTTATCTCAAATTGGTGATATTGGGATTTCAAATTCATTCACGCAATAAAACTTTAATGATCATCCATCCCACCATGGAAGTTTATTTTTTGTTAAGGTTGTTGTTAAAATAAGGGGAAAATCTATAGAAAGACTTTAAGTATTTGGAGTAAAAGTATAATTGTTGATAGTGAAGCACTAAAAGTGTTTGTTTATTAAGCTCGTTCATTGAAGATATCATGTTGGTTGTTAGACTGATGGCAGTGGGCACACCGCACACCGCGGTTCCTACGTGATGAATAAACCAGCGTGGGTACACCGTCCCGGTTGAGCAGGTGACCGCGGGTTGCAGTTTGGGAAAGGGTTCTGATCATGCGCGGTTTCAAAAAGGAATCTACACAATACAACCACCCCCCCCAACACATATATTGCAACGTTTAAAAAAATTCCAAAATTTAATTCCCTGTATATACACATATTATTTTACACAACCCACACCTAACAAATTCTCAACAAAGTTTTATAAAATAGTTGGCTTAATACATGGAAATACTCGTTGGGGTAAAAGTATTTGGAGTAAAAGTATAATTGTTGATAGTGAAGGACTAAAAGTGTTCGTTTATTAAGCTCGTTCATTGAAGATATCATGTTGGTTGTTAGACTGATGGCAGTGGGCACACCGCACACCGCGGTTCCTACGTGATGAATAAACCAGCGTGGGTACACCGTCCCGGTTGAGCAGGTGACCGCGGGTTGCAGTTTGGGAAAGGGTTCTGATCATGCGCGGTTTCAAAAAGGAATCTACACAATACAACCACCCCCCTAACACCTATATTGCAACGTTTAAAAAAATTCCAAAATTATACACATATTATTTTACACAACCCACACCTAACAAATTCTCAACAAAGTTTTATAAAATAGTTGGCTTAATACATGGAAATACTCGTTGGGGATTGACTCCAGAAGAAGAGGTGGATTTGGCAACCGCTTTTGTCAACATTAATGAAGATGTGGAATTAGTAAGCAGTCATCCATTTTAGGAACGAATGACAGAATTGTTCCACACAATATTGGGCAGAGAAGATTATCGGACTAAACAACACATTATCAGTAAATGGAATGATTTGACAGAAAAAATTGAGAAATTTAATCAAATTTATTTACACCTATCGGCGACAACACGAGACAACTGACGATGAGATCGTTGAACAAGCTCTACAACAGTATCCGATGACACACAACACAGAATTTAGCACATCGAAACGTGGAATGTTGTGAAAACATCACCTATATTTTAATTATTTTTGTCTTTAGGTTTTAATAATCATATTCAGGTTTTAATTTCCCGTATTTGAGTTTTAATTTCCCGTATTTAGGATTTATATTATTGTTTCCGTTTTTTTTTTAAATTTTGTAATCGTTTGTTTTTTTAGTTTATGTTATTTGGTTAATTTAATTTAATTAAGTTAATTATTTAATTTTGTTTATTTTAAGTATTTATTTAATTAAAAAAGTGAATGGCGGTGAGGGTTTACCATCTTCGATATTTAAGGGGGTGAGATTAGGTTTATTGAGATAACGCCTACGTGATACCTAAAAAGTGAGTGGTTGTGTGGGATCCACACCCCACTCCTCTAGGTCTTAGAAGGGTTAAAATGACAATGTAGCTATAATAAAATGAAGAGGGGAGTATATATTTTTGGATAATACGTTTCAACACTCTCTCTATACACTACCCTAACTTTTTGTCTTCTGTTATTGTTCCAAGCTTTACTCTTTTACATCTTGATTATGTATTTTACTTTTGATTAGATTTTAGATTTGAGTGTACATGTTGTTAGCAATCAAGTAAAACTATGGTTCATCTTTCTTTTTTTGTTTGTTTGTGTAAACCTTTATCATTTTTTGTTGATTGAAAGTAATCTATTGTGGTTATTAGAAATTTATCGCTTTCATGTATCCGGTGGACGTTGGTCAATCAAATCCAATGGCCAATTAGGTTCGCTAAGCCCAAATGGCAGACTAAGCCATGTGTCAGGCTAAGCTCAAACGACAGACTAAGTCAATGTGTTAGGCTAAGCCCAAATGGCAGATTAAGCCCATGTGGTAGGCTAAGCCCAAATGGCAGACTACGCCCATGTGTCAGGCTAAGCCCAAATGGCAGACTAAGCTCATGTGGTAAGCTTAAACCAAATTATATGATACGGTTACAATTATATATTGCGTTGTTTTAATGATGCGGGTTATATGTACATGGTGCGGTGTTCTATTCTTTCAAGAAAATTCATTTGATGCGGTTATATTCATTGTTGTTGCGGTTTGGTAAACCGCACTATTAAATGTCGTATTTAATGATGCGCAATATTTAGGTGCATGCGATTGAATAACCGCACCATTTAACCATTTTAACCGCATCAACAAAGGACTTATGTACTAGTGTTGCTAACTGCATTAGACGTTCTAAAAGATGCGAGTTGATATAATTTTTCCATTAATATGTAGAAAACCTTTTTTTATATAATTATCGTTATTTATTATCCTTCTAGAAAAAACTAAACTATACGCTCAAACCAATGTTAGGCTTATATGTGTTCATGTAAGCCGCATGATTACCTCGATTCGAATATACATTACTAAAATGGACGTAAAATCATATATGTTTCTTATAATACGTTCAATACATTGCTTCTAGAAAACAAAAGTCAAAGATACCTAAAAAATATAATATTGCTTTCATAGATTTCTGGTAGACACTTTATATGCTAGATTACTCAAAACAAACCAATGCTTCCATGCTTTTTATTGATTCAAAGGTTGGCAGCCACGATACCATATCAGTAGCCTACTCGACAAAAGCAATGTAGAACATGAATAATGACACGATGATTGATCCAAAAAACAAAATAAAATCCATTGAAGGTCTGATAAGTATGCAATACAACAATTGCCATACAAAGTTCAAAAGAAAAACAGAAGTTTACGCCAAAATTACACCCAAAACATAAATTGTTTCAATACATCCCATTGAAGGTCTGATAAGTATGATATATTAATCCAAGTCTACAGGTTTCTCAATTGACATCCCTCCCCCATCGTTGTCATAAACTTGTTTTGCTAGCTTGTTTAGTAATATCCTTTCTGATTTCTTCCTTAACTTTTGCATTATATGAGGATTCCTTCTTGCACCCACTCCACGAACATGTTCCACAGGTGGTTCCTGGACATGTTCCAAAGATGGTTCTTGGACATGCTCCACAGGTGTTTCTTGGATATTCTCTTCCAATGAAGGTTCTTGCACCCTCTCCTCCAGAGAAAAATAAATAAATGTGATGTTGTAAACTAACTTTGAAACAAAGATAACAAGTTATTATAGGCATAAGCAAAAGTTTAATGTTGCTTAAGAGAAGTACACACCATTTCTGTTGAAGGTTGTTGTACTGTTTACTCATGAATGTTTTTGGACCCCCTTTTACTCTCCTTCATCTTTCATGTTTCCTTAGGAGCATCCTTGCACGTTGTTTTATTATGCCCACTTTGTTTGCAAAAACTACATTTCACCAATTTTCCAGCCTTACTAAGGGTTTGTTTGTCATCTGATTCAACTGGCTTACTTTTTTGTTTATTCGTATGTTTTCCCTCTGTTTCACTCGCATGTCTTTTGAGTTTAACTGTTGGCCTTCCCGACATCCGTCTAGACTTTAGAGGTAATGGGTTGATGTACTCGGTCACAGGCCACATTTCACTTCCATTAATAGGCCTAATGTTGTACCGATATGCAGTTAAGTACATGTCCCGATTAAACCAACTGCTAACATATTTATCTGCATATTTGTTCAAATAAATGAGTGCTGCAGTAGAATGTGCACAACCTATGCTACTTAGTTGTCACATACGACAGGAACATGTTTTTTCTGTAATGTCCACTTGATATGCTTTGTTTCCCTTCCTCACTTCAAATTGATTTGGTCCACTAGGATACACTCCCCAATACCTTTGTGCTTGCTTAAGTTTTTCAATATGCTTCCTGATCTTTGGGCATATGATGCCATCCTATTTTCACCCTTCAACTTCATTTTATACATCTGATTCATCACAATGAGTCTAATGTCTTCAAGCATTGCAATAATTGGTTTTTTTTCTTGCATCTTCAATATGAGCATTGAAGCTTTCAGAAATTCCATTTTCAAAGGCATCACAACTCCTACCATAATAAACACATTATGTTAGCCTTAAATAGAAATGGAAAGTAGGTTGCTATAAATGCTTCCTAATCTTCGGATTCCACAGTAACACACGTATTACCTTTAAGTGTGCATCTTGGCTTAAATTTAAGCATACCTGTTAACTTTAAAAAAAAGCTTTGGACCATGTTTTTGGACCCTTTTCATCTAAGTGTTGATGTGCATCTGGGCTTAGTGTTTTTATGTCATTCATTGCAGCTTTAAATCGCTTCGGTAGTAGAGTTTGCAGCAGTCCAAAACATTCGGTAAATAACAGCAGAAAAGCGTTTCTTAAAATTCGCATAGATGTGCCTCGCACACTGTCTATGCTCTACATGCAGTAGTAATTCTTTCACTGCTTCCACGAGACCCTTATAACATTTACAACAAGAAAAGTTAAAATAATATAATGGGATAACAATACTATACAAAGGTATACTCTAATAAGTACAAGATATTTAAAAGCTTACTTTGTGTTGATCCGATATAACTGTCAAATCATTTCCAGTCTCTAAGGCCAAATCAACAATCAATAAATCAACAAACCACTTCCAATTGACTTTGGTTTCAACACACACTACTGCCCAAGCAATAGGATACATTTGATTGTTGGCATCCCTTCCAATACCCGATAGAAGCTCCCCCACTACAGACGCCTTTCAGAAAACACCCATCCAATCCAATGACTCTACGACAGCTTTCTTTCCAACCATCTTTGATACCTTTAAAACAGACGTGGAACTTACTAAAATAATTAGTTCCATCCGGCATTGTATCCATGTCCATTTTTACTATAGAAACCAAATTGGATCTCCTGATTTCCGCTCCATAACTCCAAAGTTTGGCATAATGGTCACTTCAACTGCCTTCAATCTCCTTCTTGGCATGGCTCTTCTACACTGAAAAATAGTCACTTGTATATTAAACCTCTTCATTACTTCAGTTTGAAGTTGTTTCATACTCATTTTTGGGTTTTCTAATACGTCTTTCACAAAGTGCTTACCAATCCAGGCATATCTCATTATGGAACCTAATTTGAAACTTCGTGAAAAATTATGATTTGCATTAAGAGACTTTACTTGGAAACTTTCTTCCCTTCCCATCCAACTTGCCCAAAGCCTAAAATGACAACGAAGCCTATCGTTTTCCTTCCCACATCTAACTAACAGCCTCTTATAGTCATTTTTCTCAAACCACAATTGATAACCATTAGCTACCGTAGTTGCACAAAGATTGCTTTAACTGTTGTGGGCTTTCAAATTTCATACCCAAAACAGGGTTCATTAACTGCCATGGCTGTTTCGGATCATGTATTGGGTAATGTACACCTCGATCACCCTCCAAGTCTTCCAATTCTTCATTCAAACTAACTTTATCATCTTCACTTTGAGATTCTCCTTCTTCTTCAACTTGAGATTGGATTGTTGATGTACAAAGTTCGGTTAAAAATGGATCAGTACACGTGTTCTCCGGGACATTATCTTCCCGCGAATCACTTGAGATAGCATCATAATCGGCTTCAACATCTACTTCATGAACCTCCTGTGATGCCTCTTCATCAATCCAATCATTTAATTTTTCATAAACGTGGTCAACATATACATGAATTCTACCATTTTCATGTCTTTTATCAACAAATTCTGCATAGTCTTCCTCATTCTTTAACATTCTTAAACCCCTATTTAAGGAGCTTTTGGGATAACAAAAGTACAGGTTTTTGCATCTATCAATCTCCAGTCATCCTTTGAAGAACACTTTCAAACTCATCAAATTCCATAGCTGCAATGTCAAGATCATTCATAAAGATAGTCACACCATCACGGTATGTTTACGGTTTAGGAACAAACACACCTGCATAGTGCACATCTAGTTGGGAACCCATCTTGATTTCAATACATTCTGAAATGAAAAACGAGGAATTGATTAAGGTTGAATCGACACATTAGTTAGGTTTAACTGAAATGAGGAACCCATGTTGATTTCGGATCAATGCGTAACTGAAATGAGGAACCCTAACATGGAAATGCAAAATCGATTAAGGTTTAATCGATTAATCAGAACCAAAATCGATTAAGGTTTATTCGATTAATCAGAAGCAAAATCAATGCTTCTTCACAGACACAAAAAAAGACAAAATCAAATGGTTTAAGATCGATTTCAGCAACAGTAAGATAGAAATCGAACAAAAACACTAACCTTTTCAAAATCGCAGGTATGTTGTTATCAACGGGTTTAAGCGCCTTCGTTGGTGGAATATCGATCGAGATTTCTTTTGAGGAAAACGGGTTAAATATCTATGAGTTTAATCGTGTATTACAGACCTGGAGTCCACGTATTTAGGTAAACCTCACATGGAGTCTACGTAGGCATATAACCGGTGATACCCGGTAATAAACGCATCCATTGGTGTTATTGAACAAAAAGAAAAACGTTGATGGTCAAATAATACGTTAACTTGTGGACAATGACTTTTATGTAACTGGAGCATCAGGTGTGACAAATTTGATCATACCTATTAATGGATTAATTCTTTTTATATTTTATCATCAAGCCTGGAATTGTTCAAATCGTATTTACATACATACAATATCTTTAATTGTTTTATTTAAAAAACTAAATTACTTTTATTTAATATAATTTTTGTATTTACTTTTAACACACAATTTATTACTAGAAAGTTAATTTTCTAACACAAAGTGTTACACGTCAACCAACTCAACCTGTATGTTTCCCTCTATTCAAATTTACTCATTCTCATAAGTTATCAGTTATCGAACATGACTATATGTCCGTTTTGTCTTGTTAGTTATAGAAGAGTGAGGTTTTTTAAATCGAGGGAGGAATAGGCAACTTTTTTAGTGACTATGGTATCCGGGCTTTTGCTAATTAGGTGTATGATTAATTTGAGTTGTACAACCATATGGGCATATACACTTAGACGACACAAAAAACTATCCTACAACATATTGACTTGGCTCACACAAAAATAAAACAATTTTTCGAACCACGATAAATCAATCAAAAAAACTGGTCAGTAGGATTGGAAAGGACTTCATGAAATGTACTATACATTGCTAACTGCATTAGACGTTTCAAAATGTTTTAGTTGATATTAAGTTTTCCCATGAACATGTAGAAAACTTTTTTTATACATAAACATTGTTAATATTTTCCTTCCTGAAAAAACAAATATATACCATTTATACCGATGTTAGGCTTTTATGAACTCATATTGGCGGCAGGATTAACTCAAATCGAATATACATATAACCGACATATAGTCGCATAGACCTGAAATGTTTCGAATAAAACTTTAGATACATTATTTCTAGAAAACGAAAGTCAAAGATACTTAACAAACTAATATTCCTTTTATAGAGTCCATGCAGATTTTATATGGTTAAGGAATTCACTTGCTTACTCAACATCCTAGATAAATTAATACAAGTCTTATAATATCTCAACGTATGTACTCCATAATCCAAATAAAGCAAAAAAATGAGAATCGGATTCGATGAGTTTTTCTTCCCCCTCTTCCCAAACAACATGTGCAAACTCCTTTAAAAATATCGTTTGGATGTCAACTAAACTTAATCTAAAACCAACAACCTAACAACTATAGCTAAAACACCAACTTCGTCGCAGACCCACAGTGCAAAGATGTCGAACAAACTGAAAGAAACACCTCCATATTCTAACATCTGCTTCACCGGCAATATAATTATTTCCATTGATATGTACACAACCTTTTTCATATAAATATCCTTAGTTATTATCCTTCTCGAAAAAACTAAAATATACGCTCAAACCAATGTTAGGCTTATATGAGCTCGTGTAAGCCGCATGAATAATTAGATTCGAATATATATATTACTGAAATGGACCTAAAATCAGATGTTTCTAATAATACGTTAGATACATTGCTTCTAGAAAACAAAAGTCAAAGATACCTAAAAAATATAATATTGCTTTCATAGATTACATGTATACACTTTATATGCTCCATGATTGAACTCCTAGCAAACCAATGCTACCATGCTTTTTATTGATTCAAAAGTTGGCAGCCACGCTACCTGATCAGTAGCTTACTCAACAAAAGCATATTCGATAAATTAATAGAAGACTTGTAATATCTCCAGATAAAGTAAAAAGAATGCTACCGAATATCAGAATATGATGGCTTTCTTTTCCCCTCTTACCAAACAAACATTTGCACATTAACTCATATAAATATCCGTTTGAACATCAACTAAAATCAATCTAAACCATCGACCAAACATTTGTAGCAAAAACACCAACGATGTCAAACACCCACAGTGCAACTGCTCGACACCACCACCATCACGACTCCTCCAAGAAGAAACTGAAAGAAATGCCACACAAGTTACTCGACACACCTCCATATTCTAACATCTACTTCACCGGCAATGGCTTCCAGAGACTCTCACCCCAATCTCAAGCATGTGTTAGAGTCACTAACTATTATGATTGCAAGCACAACTATGGGTTCAAACAAAACGAAGAGGACCCAAACACGAATGTGGATGAAGAAGCTGCGGATTTTATTGAATCGAAGCACGATAAATTTGACCGTTGAAAAACAATTACTATTACGGGAGCTTAAACGTGACTAGGTCATACATGAACCGTTTTTTTTTTGTGTTTGATAATGTATATGTTGAGCAATCTTTTTTAAATAATGTCTTCTGTAAACATATACTTTTTATTGTATGATATAAATAGTAAATCATTTTCTATAGTATTTCATAAATCGAATCATTTTAAACCTTTTCCAAATCGTTCGGAGTGGGGCATATATGGGTCAAAGGGGTTGAAGATGACCAAATAACAGATTTCGGGTTAGATTATTCATGTCCAGAATTAACACTACGATCATGTCTTGGATGCATTGTGTAGAATGACTACATGTCTACATCTGTACGATTGATTTCAAACCATGTACATATTGAGGGTTTTTTTTCATGCTCGATTGACTTTCACAAAATTACGTATGTTAAATTCGTGATATTTGGGATTTCAATTTATTCGGGCCATCTCATAGTCTTTGAGTTGTTAATGAAAACTTCAATGACCATCAATCCTACTATGAAATTTTATTTTTTGTTAAGGTTGTTAATATGTTTTGTGTGGAGGAGAAAATCTATAAGAAGACTTAATGTATAAGGCTGAATGGGATAACACCCCAACACCACCGGTATGTATGCCGACGTGTGAAGACGATGCCGCCATCACCACCGTTCCATGATGCCGTTATAGGTCTTCAACGGCGTTGGTATACCGGTTGAAACTAGCCGTTGTTGATAGTTGGAAATGTTTTTTTTATTTATTATTCAAAAAACAAATATTTACCACTAGAAATACCATTACAATTTAACCATTTTATACAAACAATTTCTTGACATTTTACACATAGAATGTCTAACAATCCAAATTCACCAACAGACCATCCCCCAATTTTTTGTGTACCATCAATCATCACCAAAACCTTACCGCCCATAATTCGACCCTCAAAACTCATTTCCGATATACAACCAATTTTCGATGTCACCAGAACAAATGTTTCCACGTCGCATGACACCTCAAAACTTCAACCCGTTTGCACAATCCCAACCTCAAGCTCAATTTCAATCACCGTCACCACAAACCCCAAACGTCCCGCTACCCGAATCCAAGCCCGAGCCTGAAGGCGAGAAGGTCCCGCTACAACGAAAAAAAGGCAAAGAGAAAGAGATAACGAAAGAGAAACCGAAAGGAAGGGCCAAAAACAAATTATGGTCTCTTGAGGAAGAGAAGGAATTGGCACGGTCATGGAGACATATCAAGGACACGACTACCGGGAAGGACCAAGGCCCGTTCATGTTTTGGTTTTGGGTCACCAATCGGTTTCGGCTTGGAATGAAAAACAACGATGATTACGGGACTAGCGACCAATGCAACATCAAATGGGCAAACATGAACAAGGAAGTCATGCAATTTAACGGGCTCGTCACAAATTTGACGAACCAATGGACTATCGGGGCGAGCGAGGCAACGATAATGGAAAGATCAAGCTTTATGTTTCAAGATGATTAGGCGAAACCTTTGAAATATTTTCATGTTCGGAAATTTGTATGGGATAATAAAAAATGGTTTGGTGGTAAAGAAGTGGGTAAATCTAAACGAAGCAAAACGGGTAATTCGGTGTCGTATCATGATACATCGGATGCACATGTTGGAGTGAATCTAAACGACGACTATGACTTAATTGAGGTCGAAGACCAACTCGTCTGATGGGGCGAGATCAAGCAAAACGAAAGCAACATGGTCACACTTGTCGGTTATAGGTCTCTTCCGACGATATTCATAAAATAGGACGGAGTTCTCGGGTTCGCCTACTACTCTGGAGGAACATATGCAATACTCGAGAGAACGAGATCGTGAATCCGACCGACTCACATAAATGTAATTGCTTTTTGCGGACATTAATCACTTATTGGGTGATGTACAAGGCAACAATTGAAGTAAAACACAACCTGAAAGAAAAATATAATTTGTAGGTTTTATATTTTCAACGTTTTTAGGTTATTTACTTTCTCGTTATTTTTTTAGAGTAATGTAATTTCTTATTTAATATTAAATGAAATGTTTGGTTTTGTTTTTTTTCAATTTAAATGAAAAAATTGGAATTGTTTCGTAGGCTTCTGTATCTTATTGTAGGCATTCAAAGACATGGTTTCATAGACATCTACGTGGCCCTGGATATAGCCATTTCGTAAACAATCGTACCTTTTAGCTCGTGCATTGGTGCATATGTTCTCATGTCAAACAAATTTATTGGCCAATTGGGTTGGAATGAAATTTGATGAAAATGAATAATATGATATATTGCTAACTGCATTAGAAGTTCCAAAACATGCGACTTGATATAATTTTTTTCCATTAATATGTACAAAACCTTTTTAATATAAGTATCGTTACTTATTATCCTTCTCGAAAAAACTAAAATATACGCTCAAGCCAATCTTAGGCTTATAAATATAACCCGCATGATTACCTCGATTCTAATAAACATTACTGAAATGGACCTAAATTCAGATGTTTCTAATAATACGTTAGATACATGGCTTCTAGACGACAAAAGTCAAAGACACCTAAAAAATATAATAAGCTCCACGATTACTCCAATCAAACCAATGCTGCCATGCTTTCTATTGATTCAAAGGTTGGCAGCCACGATACCTTATCAGTAGCTTACTCAACAAAAGCATATCCGATAAATTAATATAAGACTTATAACATCTCCAGATAAAGTAAAAAGAATGATAACCGAATATGATGGCTTTCTTTTCCCCTCTTACCAAACAAACATGTGCAAATTAACTCATATAAATATCCATTTGAACATCAACTAAAATCAATCTAAACCATCAACCAAACATTTGTAGCAAAAACACCAACGATGTCAAAGACCCACAACACAACTGCTCGACACCACCACCATCACGACTCCTCCAAGAAGAAACTGAAAGAAATGCCACACAAGTTACTCGACACACCTCCATATTCTAACATCTACTTCATCGGTAATGGCTTCCAGAGACTCTCACCCCAATCTCAAGCATGTGTTAGAGTCACTAACTATTATGATTGCAAGCACAACAATGGGTTCAAATAAAACGAAGAGGACGCAAACACGAATGTGGATGAAGAAGCTGTGGATTTTATTCAATCGTGGCACGATAAATTTGACCCTTGAAAAATAATTAGTATTACGGGAGCTTAAACGTGACTAGGTCATACATGAACCGTTTTTATTGTGTTTGATAATGTATATGTTGAGCAATCTTTGCTAAATAATGTGTTAAACATATATTTTTATTGTATGATATAAATAGTAATTCCTTTTCTATAGTATTTTATAAATTGAATTATGTTAAACCTTTTGAAATCGTTCTGAGTGGGCATGGGTCAAAGGGGTTGAAGATAACCTAATAACAGATTTCGGGGGTCAAATTCTTCATGTCCGGAATAAAGACAATGGTCATGTCGGATGCTTGTGTAGAATGACTATATCTATATAGTTGATTTCAAACCGTGTACATATTGACGAGTTTTTTTCGAATTCGATAGACTCTTACAAAATTACTTATCTCAAATTTGTGATATTGGGATTTCAAATTCATTCAGGCAATAAAACTTTAATGATCATCCATCCCACCATGGAAGTTTATTTTTTCTTAAGGTTGTTGTTAAAATAAGGGGAAAATCTATAGAAAGACTTAAAGTATTTGGAGTAAAAGTATAATTGTTGATAGTGAAGGACTAAAAGTGTTCGTTTATTAAGCTCGTTCATTGAAGATATCATGTTGGTTGTTAGACTGATGGCAGTGGGCACACCGCACACCGCGGTTCCTACGTGATGAATAAACCAGCGTGGGTACACCGTCCCGGTTGAGCAGGTGACCGCGGGTTGCAGTTTGGGAAAGGGTTCTGATCATGCGCGGTTTCAAAAAGGAATCTACACAATACAACCACCCCCCCCCCCCCCCCCAACACCTATATTGCAACGTTTAAAAAAATTCCAAAATTATACACATATTATTTTACACAACCCAAACCTAACAAATTCTCAACAAAGTTTTATAAAATAGTTGGCTTAATACATGGAAATACTCGTTAGGGATTGACTCCAGAAGAAGAGGTGGCTTTGGCAACCGCTTTTGTCAACATTAATGAAGATGTGGAATTAGTAAGCAGTCATCCATTTTAGGAACGAATGACAGAATTGTTCCACACAATATTGGGCAGAGAAGATTATCGGACTAAACAACACATTATCAGTAAATGGAATGATTTGACAGAAAAATTGAGAAATTTAATCAAATTTATTTACACCTATCGGCGACAACACGAGACAACTGACGATGAGATCGTTGAACAAGCTCTACAACAGTATCCGATGACACACAACACAGAATTTAGCACATCGAAACGTGGAATGTTGTGAAAACATCACCTATATTTTAATTATTTTTGTCTTTAGGTTTTAATAATCATATTCAGGTTTTAATTTCCCGTATTTGGGTTTTAATTTCCCGTATTTAGGATTTATATTATTGTTTCCGTTTTTTTTTTAAATTGTGTAATCGTATGTTTTTTTAGTTTATGTTATTTGGTTAATTTAATTTAATTAAGTTAGTTATTTAATTTTGTTTATTTTAAGTATTTATTCAATTAAAAAAGTGAATGGCGGTGAGGGTTTACCATCTTCGATATTTAAGGGGGTGAGATTAGGTTTATTGAGATAACGCCTACGTGATACCTAAAAAGTGAGTGGTTGTGTGGGATCCACACCCCACTCCTCTAGGTCTTAGAAGGGTTAAAATGACAATGTAGCTATAATAAAATGAAGAGGGGAGTATATATTTTTGGATAATACGTTTCAACACTCTCTCTATACACTACCCTAACTTTTTCTCTTCTGTTATTGTTCCAAGCTTTACTCTTTTACATCTTGATTATGTATTTTACTTTTGATTAGATTTTAGATTTGAGTGTACATGTTGTTAGCAATCAAGTAAAACTATGGTTCATCTTTCTTTTTTTGTTTGTTTGTGTAAACCTTTATCATTTTTTGTTGATTGAAAGTAATCTATTGTGGTTATTAGAAATTTATCGCTTTCATGTATCCGGTGGACGTTGGTCAATCAAATCCAATGGCCAATTAGGTTCGCTAAGCCCAAATGGCAGACTAAGCCATGTGTCAGGCTAAGCTCAAACGACAGACTAAGTCAATGTGTTAGGCTAAGCCCAAATGGCAGATTAAGCCCATGTGGTAGGCTAAGCCCAAATGGCAGACTACGCCCATGTGTCAGGCTAAGCCCAAATGGCAGACTAAGCTCATGTGGTAAGCCTAAACCAAATTATATGATACGGTTACAATTATATATTGCGTTGTTTTAATGATGCGGGTTATATGTACTTGGTGCGGTGTTCTATTCTTTCAAGAACGTTCATTTGATGCGGTTATATTCATTGTTGCTGCGGTTTGGTAAACCGCACTATTAAATGTCGTATTTAATGATGCGCAATATTTAGGTGCAAGCGATTGAATAACCGTACCATTTAACCATTTTAACCGCATCAACAAAGGACTTATGTACTAGTGTTGCTAACTGCATTAGACGTTCTAAAAGATGCGAGTTGATATAATTTTTCCATTAATATGTAGAAAACCTTTTTTTATATAATTATCGTTATTTATTATCCTTCTAGAAAAAACTAAACTATACGCTCAAACCAATGTTAGGCTTATATGTGTTCATGTAAGCCGCATGATTACCTCGATTCGAATATACATTACTAAAATGGACGCAAAATCATATATGTTTCTAATAATACGTTCAATACATTGCTTCTAGAAAAGAAAAGTCAAAGATACCTAAAAAATATAATATTGCTTTCATAGATTTCTGGTAGACACTTTATATGCTAGATTACTCAAAGCAAGCCAATGCTTCCATGCTTTTTATTGATTCAAAGGTTGGCAGCCACGATACCATATCAGTAGCCTACTCGACAAAAGCATATCCGATAAATAAATATAAGACTTATAATACCTCTAGATAAAGTCAAAAGAATGAGAACCGAATATGATGACTTTCTTTTCTCCTGTTACCAAACAAACATGTGCAAATTAACTCATATAAATATCCGTTTGAAGATCAACTAAACTCAATCTAAACCATCAACCAAACATTTGTAGCAAAAACACCAACGATGTCAAAGACCCACAACGCAACTGCTCGACACCACCACCATCACCACTCCTCCAAGAAGACTCTGAAAGAAATGCCACACAAGTTACTCGACACACCTCCATATTCTAACATCTACTTCACCGGCAATGGCTTCCAGAGACTCTCACCCCAATCTCAAGCATCTGTTAGAGTCATAACTATTTTGATTGCAAGCACAACTATGGGTTCAAACAAAACGAAGAGGACGCAAACACGAATGTGGATGAAGAAGCTGTGGATTTTATTGAATCGAGGAACAATAAATTTGACCTTTGAGACAAAATTAGTATTACGGGAGCTTAAACTTAACTTGGTGATACATGAACAGTTTTTATCGTCTTTGATAATGTATATGTTGAGCAATCTTTGCTAAATAATGTATTACATAAACATATAATTTTATTGTATGATATAAATAGTATTTCCTTTTCTATAGTATTTTATTAATTGAAATATGTTAAACCTTTTGGAATGGGTCTAAGGGGTTGAAGATGACCTAGCTAATAACAGATTTCGGTGGTCAAATTCTTCATGTCCGTGTACATATGGAGGGGGCTTTTTCAAGTTCGATGGACTCTTATAAAATTGCGTATCTTAAAATGGTAATATTTGGGATTTCAAATTCATTCGGAAATTTCATAGTCTTTGAGTTGTTAATGAAAACTTTAATGATCATCCATCCTACCATGGAAGTTTATTTTTGTTAATATGTTTGCCTCAAGGGGAAAATTTATAGAAAGACTTAAAGTATTTGGAGTAGAAGTATAATTGTTGAGTGTAAGGACTAAAAGTGCTCGTTTTTTAAGCTCGTGCATTGGATATATCATGTTGGTTGTTAGACTGATGGGAGTGCGCACACCGCACACCCTGGGTTCCTACGTGGATGAATAAACTCGTGTGGGTAAACCGCCCCGGTTGGGTGGGTGACTGCGTGATGCGGTTTGGGAAGGGGTTTTGATCACGCACAGTTTCAAAAAGGGATTTACAAAATACCCCCCCCCCCCCTCCCCCAACAACTATATTGCAACATTTAAAAAAATTCCAAAATTTAATTCCCTATATATACACCTATTATACTCGTTAGGGATGGACTCCAAATGAAGAGGAGGTTTTGGAAACCGCCGCCTTCGTCGACATTAATGAAGATGTGGAATTACCAAGCAGCCGTATATTCTGGGAATGAATGGCATAATTGTTTCAGACAATATTGGGCAGGTAAGATTATCGTACTAAACAACCCTTTATCAGTAACCGGAATGATTTGTCGGTAAAATTAAGAAATTTAACCAAATTTATTTAGACCTATCGGCGAACCGTCAACACGGTACAACCGACGATGAGATCGTTGAAGAAGCCCTACAATAATATCCAGTGACACACAACACAGACTTTACGCATATCGAAGCAATTTTTAATTTTCCGTATTTAGGATTTAAATTATCGTTTCTGTTTTTTTTATTTTGTAATGGTATGCTTTATTAATTTAATACTATTTGGTTAATTTAATTTAATTAAGTTAGTTATTTAGTTTTATTTATTTTGAGATTGTGTTTACCTAGCACATAAAAAATGAGTGGTTGTATGGGGTTGTTCCCTCCCCATTCCTTTTGGTCTTAGAAGGGTTAAAATGACAATGTAGCTACTATAAAATGAAGAGGAGAGTATTAATTTTTAGATAATACCATTTCTTCTCTTTATACAATATCCTAACTTTTTCTGTTCCGTTATTGTTCGAAGCTTTACTCTTTTACATATTGATTATGTATTTACTTTCGATTGGATTTTAGTTTTGAGTTTATATGCTGTTAGCAATCAAGTAAAATTATAGTTCATCTTTCTTTTTTTACTTTGTTTGCGGATGACTTTTGTTAATCTGTAAGCCTTTATCATTTTTTGTTGATTGAAAGTAAGCTATTGTCGGTATTAGAAATTTATCGCTTTCATGTATCCGGTGGACGCTTAGTCAATCAAATTCAATGGCCAATTAAATTGGAATGAAATTTGATGAAAATTAATAATATGATATAGGGTTTATTTCATAAAAAACCTTACATTTTCAACTTTTTTCTGTTTAAACCTAAAACTTTATTTTTTTTCAAAAAAAACCTAAATTTTGGAGAAACTTTTTAATTTAGACCTTTTACCTGGTTTTACAGATTATACATACTTTTTTTTTCAGAAAAAACCCTAATTTTTTTTATTTTTTCCGAAAAAAACCCTCAATTTCAGTGATTTTTTCACAAAGAAAATTTTTTCTTCGTTTTTGTAATTAACATCTTTCATTTACGATGTCCAAATTCTACGAACTTTATATTCCTGGAAAGGTCGTAAGTAATATTAAAACTTTGTTTTACTGACTTTTGTTTGAATATGTTTAGATATTTCGCTACAGTCCCATAAACATGAGCATAAACCTATTTAGATAAAAAATTTGTGATTTTCAAACCTTCATATCTGAGCTGTGCAAGTGCATCCACGGATCTAAATGGTTTATGTAATTAAGGAAAACCAGTGTTACACTAACTTGTTTTCTTATAATAGTTGTATCTTTTGTATACGAGCTCCGTTTTCGACGTTTCATAAGTCGACGGATTCGTAAACATGAATACATCGTGTAATGAATATTATTTAAACCAAAATATTATTTGTATGATTTATCGAATTTTACGCTACTGTAGTCTATTATTCGAAGACTTTTTAATTTAGGCCATTTACGAGTTTATCCGCGAAGAAAAACGACTAAAAGACAAAGTTTTTGTTGTCGACTAAAAGACCCCAATCTTTTTTTTTTCTTTTTTACGAAAAAAACCCTCAATTTTTTATTTTTCTGAAAACTTTTTAATTTAGGTCATTTACGAGTTTATCCGCAAGTTAAACGATTTTTCACAAAGAAAATTATTTTTCTTCGTTTTTGTAGTTGGCATATCTTTCATATAATATGTCCAAATTCTACAAACTTTATATCTCTGGAAAGATCGTAAGTAATACTACAACTTTGTTTTACTGATTTTGTTTGAATATGTTTAGATCTTTCGTTACAGTCTCTTAAATATGAGCATAAATATAATTAAATATAACTAAATTTGAAAAATTAATTACATTAAATATAACTAAATTAAAATAAAACATTTCATTAATTAAGAAAATAAAATTACAAACGTAAACTAAAACGACAAATTACAAATTAAAAAATACGACAAACCACAAACGTAAAAAAAGGAAACCACAACCAATAGACTACAGTAGCGTAAAATTCGATAACTCATACAAATAATATTTTAGTTTAAATAATATTCATTACACGATGTATTCGTGTTTACGAATCCGTCGACTTATAGAACGTCAAAAACGGAGCTCGTATGCAAAAGATGCAACTATTATAAGAAAACAAGCTAGTGTAGCGAAATATCTGAACATATTCAAACAAAAGTCAGTAAAGAAAAGTTGTAGTATTAATTACGACCTTTCCAGGGATAAAAAGTTTGTAGAATTTGGACATCGTATATGAAAGTTATGTCAATTACAAAAACGAAAAAAAAAAATTTCTTTGTGAAAAAATCATTGAAATTGAGGGTTTTTTCGGAAAAAATAAAAGAAATTAGGGTTTTTTCTGAAAAAAAAAATATGTATAACCTGTAAAACAGGTTAAGGGTCTAAATTAAAAAGTTTCTCCAAAATTTAGGTCTTTTTTGAAAAAAAATAAAGTTTTAGGTTTAAACAGAAAAAAGTTGAAAATATAGGGTTTTTTATGAAATAAACCCTATGATATATTGCTAACTGCATTAGAAGTTCCAAAAGATGCGAGTTGATATAATTTTTCCATTAATATGTACAAAACCTTTTTCATATAAGTATCGTTACTTATTTTATCCTTCTAGAAAAAACTAAACTATATACTCAAACCAATGTTAGGCTTATATGAGCTCATGTAAGCGGCATGATTACCTCGATTCTAATATACATTACTAAAATGGACATAAAATCAGATGTTTCTAATAATACGTTCGATACATTGCTTCTAGAAAACAAACGTCAAAGATACCTACAAAATATAATTGCTTTCAGAGATTTTGGTAGACACTTTATATGCTTCATGATTACTCCAAGCAAACCAATGCTGCCATGCTTTTTATTGATTCAAAGGTTGGCCGCCACGATACCTGATTAGTAGCTTACTCAACTAAACCATATCGGATAAATTAATATAAGGCATATAATATTTCCAGATAAAGTAAAAGGAATGAGAACCGAATATGATGACTTTCTTTTCCCCTCTTACCAAACAAACATGTGCAAATTAACTCATATAAATATCCGTTGAACATCAACTAAACTCAATCTAAACCATCAACCAAACATTTGTAGCAAAAACTCCAACGATGGCAAAGACTCAAAATGCAACTTCTCGACACCACCACCATCACGAGTCCTCCAAGAAGAAACTGAAAGAAATGCCACACAAGTTACTCGACACACCTCCATATTCTAACATCTACTTCACCGGCAATGGCTTCCAGAGACTCTCATCCCAATCTCAAGCATGTGTTAGAGTCACTAACTATTATGATTGCAAGCATAACTATGGGTTCAAACAAACCGAAGAGGACGCAAACGCAAATGTGCATGAAGAAGCTGCGGATTTTATTGAATCGAGGCACAATAAATTTGACCTTTGAAAAACAATTACTATTACGGGAGCTTAAACGTGACTAGGCCATACATGAACCGTTTTTATTGTGTTTGATAATGTATATATTGAGCAATCTTTGCTAAATAATGTGTTCTGTAAACATATATTTTTTTAATGTTTGACATAAATAGTAATTTATTTTGTATAGTATTCCATAAATTGAATTATGTTAAACCTTTTGAAATCGTTCCGAGTGGGGCATGGGTCAACGGGGTTGAAGATGACCTATTAACAAATTTTGGGTCAAATTATTCATGTCAACACAATGATCATGTCTTGGATGCGCTGTGTAAAATGACTATATTTGTATGATTGATTTCAAACTGTGTACATATTGAGGGTTTTATTTTCAAGGTCGATTGACTCTCACAAAATTACATATCTAAAATTCGTGATATTTGGGATTTCAATTCATTCGGGCCATCTCATAGTCTTTAACTTGTTAATGAAAACCTTACGGAAAATGTCATCAAAAAGGTAACGAATAACACCAAATTTGCTCATTAGGTCATTAAACTTCTAATTTGATGTAATTGACCATCATACTTTTTGGTTTTGGTCGATTATACCATTGGTCGAGTATTTTACCAGGTATCATCGGTTTGTTGCCTACGTGGATTCCACATCAAATGCACATTAAAGATTGGAAAGATAAAAACCCTTATTCATCAAAAACGACATATTGAAAACCCAAAAAAACTCTGAACCCTAACTTCGTCGATGTCATCAAGCGGGAAACGTTCCAAGTCGATGTCTTTAACCAGAAGACCCTCCGAATCGACGGCGTCGTCTTCATATTATGTACATGCTGAACCTATCCGTAAACCTGCAACACGATCTTTCTGTCAAAAACCAATAAGAGTGAGGACATCTTGGAAGGAAGATAACCCAATGAGAAGGTTCATAAATTCTCCAGTTTCTTTGGTAAGTCTTATGATTTTTGATAAATAGTAAGAAGATGGAGAGGTGTTTGATAAGTCATTTGATTTTAGATAACATACATTATGTTCTTATAATTTGTGTATATTTTCCATTAAAGACAAGTTATTTGATTAATAGATTCTTAACGAGGGACGTAAATTCTTTGAGTGGATTGACCATGAAACTGAAGATGAACAGTTACAAATGGAATTGGAGAAGATGAAGTGCAGCTTACTGAAGTATAGAATTATTGTAGTCATTTTGATTGTACTAATGATAAAAATGTGGTTTTAATGATATGTTTGTAAGTACTGAACTTGTAAGGTAAAATCAGCCATTTTTTGTACTAGTTTGGCTGAAAAGTAGACAGACAATGTTATTATGTAAGGTCTTTTTGTATCATATTGTGTAATTACTGGTCGTTAATGACATTGTAGTTTGATGAAAAATTAAGTTATTGATGTAATTTTGTTGCAGTATCATCCATTAATTATATTACAGAACCAATTTTATATTAACATTCGTTAATAACATTCTACTTTGAGGTAAATTTAAGGCATTGTTGTACTTCTGCCAGAGTACCAAAAAGGAAAAATGTAGAACATGAATAAGGACACGATGATTGATCCAAAAAACAAAATAAAATCCATTGAAGGTCTCATAAGTATGCAATACAACAATTTCCATACAAAGTTCAAAAGAAAAACAGAAGTTTATGCCAAAGTTACACCCAAAATATAAATTGTTTCAATACATCCCATTAAAGGTCTGATAAGTATGATACGATTAATCCAAGTCTACAGGTTTCTCAATTGACATCCCTCTTCCATCGTTGTCATAAACTTGTTTTGCTAGCTTGTTTACTAATATCCTTTCTGATTTCTTCCTTAACTTTTGCATTATATGATGATCCCTTCTTGCACCCACTCCACGAACATGTTCCACAGGTGGTTCCTGGACATGTTCCAAAGATGGTTCTTGGACATGCTCCACTTGTGTTTCTTGGACATTCTCTTCCAATGAAGGTTCTTGCACCCTCTGCTCCTGAAAAATAAATAAATGTGATGTTGTAAACTAACTTTCAAACAAAGATAACAAGTTATTATAGGCATAAGCAAAAGTTTAATGTTGCTTAAGAGAAGTACACACCATTTCTGTTGAAAGTTGTTGTACTGTTTGCTCAGAAATGTTTTGGACCCCTTTTTACTCTTCTTCATCTTTCCTGTTTCCTTAGGAGCATCCTTGCACGTTGTTTTATTATGCCCACATTGTTTACAAAAACTACATTTCACCAATTTTCCAGCCTTACTAAGGGTTTGTTTGCCATTTGATTCAACTAGTTTCCTTTTTGTTTATTCATATGTTTGCCCTCTGTTTCACTTGCATGTCTTTTGCGTTTAATTGTTGGCGTTCCCGACATCCATCTAGACTTTAGAGGTAATGGGTTGATGTACTCGGTCACAGGCCACATTTCACTTCCATTCATAGGCCTAATGTTGTACCGATATGCAGTTAGGTACATGTCCCGATTAAACCAACTGCTAACATATTTATCTGCATATTTGTTCAAATAAAGGAGTGTTGTAGTAGAATGTGCACAACATATGCTACTTAGTTGCCACATACAACAAGAACATGTTTTTTCTGTAATGTCCACTTGATATGCTTCGTTTCCGTTCCTAACTTCAAATTGATTTGGTCCACTAGGATACACTCCTCAATACCTTTGCGCTTACTTAAGTTTTTCAATATGCTTCCTGATCTTTGGGCATATGATGCCATCCTATTTTCACCCTTCAACTTCATTTTATACATCCGGTTCATCACAATGAGTCTAATATCTTCAAGCATTGCAATAATTGGTTTTTTTCTTGCATCTTCAATCCGAGCATTAAAGCTTTTAGAAATTCCATTTTCAAAAGCATCGCAACTCCTACAATAATAAACACATTATGTTAGCCTTAAATGGAAATGGAAAGTAGGTTGCTATAAATGCTTCCTGATCTTCGGATTCCACAGTAACAGAAATAACAATTATGTTAGCCTTAAATGGAAATGGAAAGTAGGTTGCTATAAATGCTTCATGATCTTTGCATTCCACAGTAACAGAAGAACTGATAGCCTTAAATGGAAATGGAAAGTATGTTACTATAAATGCTTCCTGATCTTTGGAGTCCACAATAACAGAATCGATAGCATTAAATTGAAATGGAAAGTAGGTTGCTATAAACACACGTATTACCTTTAAGTGTGCATCTTGGCTTAATTTAAGCATACCTATTAACTTTAAAAAAAGCTTTGGACCATGTTTTTGGACCCTTTTCATCTAAGTGTTGATGTGCATCTGGGCTTAGTGTTTTTATGTCATTCATTGCAGCTTTAAATCGCTTTGGTAGTAGACTTTGCAGTAGTCCAAAACAGGCTTCGGTAAATAACAGCAGAAAAGCGTTTCTTAAAATTCGCATAGATGTGCCTCGCACACTGTCTATGCTCTACATGCAGTAGTAATTCTTTCACTGCTTCCACGAGACCTTTATAACATTTACAACAAGAAAAGTTAAAATAATATAATGGGATAAGAATAATATACAAAGGTATACTCTAATAAGTACAATATATTTAAAAGCTTACTTTGTGTTGATCCGATATAACTGTCAAATCATTTCCAGTCTCTAAGGCCAAATCAACAATCAATAAATCAACAAACCACTTCCAATTGACTTTGTTTTCAACACACACTACTGCCCAAGCAATCGGATACATTTGATTGTTGGCATCCCTTCCAATAGCCGATAGAAGCTCCCCACTACAGACGCCTTTCAGAAAACACCCATCCAATCCAATGACTCTACGACAGCCTTCTTTCCAACCATCTTTGATACCTTTAAAACAGACGTGGAACTTACTAAAATAATTAGTTCCATCCGGCATTGTATCCATGTTTATTTTCACTATAGAACCCAAAATTGGATCTCTTGATGTCAACTCCATAACTCTTAGTTTGGCATAATGGTCACTTAAACTACCTTCAATCTCCTTCTTGGCATTGCTCTTCTACACTGAGAAATAGTCACTTGTATATTAAACCTCTTCATTACTTCAGTTTGAAGTTGTTTTGTACTCATTTTTGAGTTTTCTAATATGTCTTTCACAAAGTGCTTACCAATCCAGGCATATCTCATTATGGAACCTAATTTGAAACTTCGTGAAAAATTATGCTTTGCATTAAGAGACTTTATTTGGAAACTTTCTTCCCTTCCCATCCAACATGCCCAAAGCCTAAAAGGACAACGAAGCCTGTCGTTTTCCTTCCCACATCTAACTAACAGCCTCTTATAGTCATTTTTCTCAAACCACAATTGATAACCATTAGCTACCGCATAGTTGCACAAAGATTGCTTTAACTGTTGTGGGCTTTCAAATTTCATACCCAAAACACGGTTCATTAACTGCCATGGTTGTTTCGGATCATGTATTGGGTAATGTACACCTCGATCACCCTCCAAGTCTTCCAATTCTTTATTCAAACTAACTTTATCATCTTCACTATGAGATTCTCCTTCTTCTTCAACTTGAGATTGGATTGTTGATGTACAAAAGTACAGGTTTTTGGGATAACAAAAGTACAGGTTTTTGCATCTATATCCGGTCATCATTTGAAGAACACTTTCAAACTCATCAAATTCCATAGCTGCAATGTCAAGATCATTCATAAAGATAGTCACACCATCACGGTATGTTAACGGTTTAGGAACAAACACACCTGCATAGTGCACATCTAGTTGGGAACCCATCTTGATTTGAATACATTCTGAAATGAAAAATGAGGAATTGATTAAGGTTGAATCGACACATTAGTTAGGTTTAACTGAAATGAGGAACCCATGCTGATTTCGGATCAATGCGTAACTGAAATGAGGAACCCTAACATGGAAATGCAAAATCGATTAAGGTTTAATAGATTAATCAGAACCAAAATCGATTAAGGTTTATTCGATTAATCAGAAGCAAAATCGATGCTTCTTCACAAACACAAAAAAAGACAAAATCAAATAGTTTAAGATCGATTTCAGCAACAGTAAGATAGAAGTCGAACAAAAAACACTAACCTTTTCAAAATCGCAGGTATGTTGTAATCAACGGGTTTAAGCGCCTTCGTTGGTGGAATATCGATCAAGATTTCTTTTGAGGAAAACGGGTTGAATATCTATGAGTTTAATCGTGTATTACAGACCTGGAGTCCACATATTTAGGTAAAGCTCACCTGGAGTCTACGTAGGCATATAACCGGTGATACCCGGTAATAAACGCATCGTGGTGTTATTGAACAAAAAGAAAAACGATGATGGGCAAATAATACGTTAACTTGTGGACAATGACTTTTATGTAACTGGAGCATCAAGTGTGACAAATTTGATCATACCTATTAATGGATTAATTCTTTTTATATTATCATCAAGCCTGGAATTGTTCAAATCGTATTTACATACATACAATATCTTTAATTGTTTTATTTAAAAAACTAAATTACTTTTATTTAATATAATTTTGTAGTTACTTTTAACACACAATTTATTACTAGAAAGTTAATTTTTTAACATAAAGTGTTACACGTCAACCAACTCAACCTGTATGTTTCCCTCTATTCAAATTTACTCATTCTCATAAGTTATCAGTTATCGAACATGACTATATGTCCGTTTTGTCTTGTTAGTTATAGAAGAGTGGAGATTTTTAAATCGAGGGAGGAACAGGCAACTTTTTTAGTGACTATGGTATCCGGGCTTTGCTAATTAGGTGTATGGTTAATTTGAGTGTACAACCATATGGGCATATACACTTAGACGACACAAAAAACTATCCTACAACATATTGACTCGGCTCACACAAAAATAAAACAATTTTTCGAACCACGATAAATCAATCAAAAAAACTGGTCAGTAGGATTTGAAAGGACTTCATGCAATGCACTATACATTGCTAACTGCATTAGACGTTTCAAAATGTGTTAGTTGATATTAAGTTTTCCCATGAACATGTAGAAAACTTTTTTATAAATAAACATTGTTAATATTTTCCATCAGAAAAAAACAAATATATACCATTTATACCAATGTTAGGCTTTTATGAACTCATATTAGCGGCAGGATTAACTCAAATCGAATATACATATAACCGACATATAGTCGCATAGACCTGAAATGTTTCGAATAAAACTTTAGATACATTGCTTCTAGAAAACGAAAGTCAAAGATACTTAACAAACTAATATTCCTCTTATAGAGTCCATGTAGATTTTATATTGTTAAGGAATTCACTTGCTTACTCAACATCCTAGATAAATTAATAAATTAATACAAGTCTTATAATATCTCAACGTATGTACTCCATAATCCAAATAAAGCAAAAAAATGAGAATCGGATTCGATGAGTTTTTCTTCCCCCTCTTCCCAAACAAACATGTGCAAACTCCTATAATAATATCTGTTTGGATATCAACTAAACTTAATCAAAAACCAACATCCAAACAACTATAGCTAAAACACCAACGTTGTCGCAGATCCACAGTGGAACGATGTCGAACAAAATGAAAGAAACACCTCCATATTCTAAAATCTGATTCACCGGCAATATAATTTTTTCCATTGATATGTACACAACCTTTTTCATATAAATATCTTTAGTTATTATCCTTCTCGAAAAAACTAAAATATACGCTCAAACCAATGTTAGGCTTATATGAGCTCAAGTAAGCCGCATGAATAATTCGATTCGAATATATATATATATATATATATATTACTGAAATGGACCTAAAATCGGATGTTTCTCATTAGTTATCCAACATGACTATAATATTGCTTTCAAAGATTTCATGTATACACTTTATATGCTCCAGGATTGAACTCCTAGCAAACCAATGCTGCCATGCTTTTTATTGATTAAAAGATGGCAGCCACGCTACCTGATCAGTAGCTTAGTCAACAAAAGCATATCCGATAAATTAATAGAAGACTTGTAATATCTCCAGATAAAGTAAAAAGAATGCTAACCGAATATGATGACTTTCTTTTCCCCTTTTACCAAACAAACATGTGCAAATTAACTCGTATAAATATCCGTTTGAGCATCAACTAAACTCAATCTAAACCATCAATCAAACATTTGTAGCAAAAACACCAACGATGTCAAAGACCCACAATGCAACTGCTCGACACCACCACCATCACGACTCCTCCAAGAAGAAACTGAAAGAAATGCCACACAAGTTACTCGACACTCCTCCATATTCTAACATCTACTTCACCGGCAATGGCTTCCAGAGACTCTCACCCCAATCTCAAGCATGTGTTAGAGTCACTAACTATTATGATTGCAAGCACAACTATGGGTTCAAACAAAACGAAGAGGACGCAAACACGAATGTGGATGAAGAAGCTGCGGATTTTATTGAATCGAGGCACGATAAATTTGACCGTTGAAAAATAATTACTATTACGGGAGCTTAAAGGTGACTAGGTCATACACAAACCGTTTTTATATTGTTTGATAATGTATATGTTGAGCAATCTTTGCTAAATAATGTGTTCTGTAAACATATATTTTTTTTATTGTTTGATATAAATAGTAATTCATTTTCTTTAGTATTTCATAAATTGAATTATGTTAAACCTTTTGAAATTGTTCCGAGTGGGGCATGGGTCAAAGGGATTGAAGATGACCCACTAACAGATTTCGTGTCAAATTATTCATGTCTGAAATAAAAACAATGATCATGTCTTGGATGCGTTGTGTAAAATGACTATATATGTATGATTGATTTCAAACCGTGTACATATTAATTGAGGGTTTTTTTTTTTCAAGTTCGATTGACTCTCACAAAATTATGTATCTCAAATTCGTGATATTTGGCATTTCAATCCATTCGGGCCATCTCATAGTCTTTGAGTTGTTAATGAAAACTTCAATGACCATCAATCCTACCATGAATTTTTTTTTTTTTTTTTTTGTTAAGGTTGTTAATATGTTTGTGTGAAGGAGAAAATCTATAAGAAGACTTGATGTATAAGGCTGAATGGGATAACAGCCTAATACCACCGGTATGCATGCCGACGTGTGAAGACAACGCCGTCATCACCACCGCTCCGTGATGACGACATAGATCTTCAGCGGCGTTGGTATACCGGTTGAAACTAGTCGTTGTTGACAGTTGGAAATATTTTTATTATTTATTTTTTTCTAAAAACAAATCTATACCAATATAAATACCATTACAATTTAACCATTTTATACACACAATTTCTTTCCATTTTACACATAGAATGTCTAACAATCCAAATTCACCAACACACTATCCCCCAATTTTTTTGCGTACCATCAATCATCTCCAGAACCTTACCGCCCATAATTCGACCCTCAAAAACTCATTTCCAATATACAACCAATTTCCGATGTCACCACAACAAATGTTTCCACATCACATGACACCTCAAAACTTCAACCCGTTTGCACAATTCCAACCTCAAACTCAATTTCAATCACCGTCACCACAAATGCCAAAGTCCCGCTACCCGAATCCGAGCCCGAAACCGAGAAGGTCCCGCTATAGTGAAAAAAAGGCAAAGGGAAAGAGATAACGAAAGAAAAACCGAAAGGAAGGGCCAAAAACAAATTATGGTCTCTTGAGGAAGAGAAGCCATTGGCATGGTCATCGATCGACATATCAAGGACACGACTACCGGGAAGGACCAAGGCCCGGTCAAATTTTGGTTTTGGGTCACCAATCGGTTTCGGTTTGGAATGAAAAAAGACGATGATTACCGGACTAGCGACCAATGCATCACCAAATGGACGAACATGAACAAAGAAGTCATGCAATTTAACGAGCTCGTCACAAATTTGACGAACAAATGGACTAGCGGGGCTAGCGAGGGACGATATTGGAAAGAGCAAGCTTTATGTTTCTAGATAATTGGGCGAAACCTTTCAAATATTTTCATGTTTGGAAATTTGTAAAGGATAATAAAAAATGGTTTGGTGGTAAATAAGTTTGTAAATCTAGACAAAGCAAAACGGGTTATTCGGGTTCGTATCATGATACATCGGATACACCAGTTCAAGTGAATCTAAACGACGGTGACGACTTAATTGAGGTCGAAGACCAACTCGTCCGATGGGGCGAGATCTAGCAAAATGAAAAGGAAAACGAAAGCAACATCGTCACACACCTCGGTTATAGGTCTGTTCCGACGATATTCAACAAATTAGGACGGATGACAATGCCTAGTAATATCATATATTTTAGTCGTTGTTGAGCCCTATTCTTAGTGAAATTATATCACATATCTACTGGTATTACTCACTTTTCGTGCCAGCACTTGTTTGGAAAGAAATAATGAAAACAGGGACTAAAAGCATGCAATTTGGAAAAAGTTTGAAGATCAAGGCAAAATCAGAAAATACGTATGCGCGCCGCGGAAATCATCAAGGCGCGACGCGGTGATGAGGCGGTGGAACACATTCAAATTCCGAAGAAACGGGGATAAACCCCTACGCGCGACGCGGGATCCATAATAGTGCGGCACGGTCTCGAGATTTTTGCAACTATAAATAGAGGCTTTTAGGTCGAAAAAATTAGCCAAGACCTGGTGTAGAATCGACCCCCAAGGCTCTTTGACTCCGAGATTCAGCTTCAAGAGCCATCTTTTTGTATTTCTATGTTTTTACATTTAATTTTCATTTAGTTCAATAGTTAGTGATAGTGGCTAGTGTCCTTGGAAGTAACAACCATTGACATTGAGTCTTTTAGTTTTAGTTTTCCGGTGTTTGTTACTGTTTTGGAACCTTGGAATCTGTTTTGGTTAATAATAATCATTCAGTTTATGTTAAGTGTTGGTTTTTCGGTATTTATGATTGTTATTGGATTGTGGATGTTTGTTTTGTGTTTGGATGCTTGAATGACCTTGATTGGACTGAATTCCCTTGCTGATTTCAGTGACCAACTAGGGTTAGCTTGTTGGTTTGGACTTAGCTAGTGACTGTTTATTTGGACTTTAGTTATTGGTTTAGGTTATGCTTGTTGGTGTTTGATGTTCGAATTGCCTTTGTTTGCTTCTGAATTAGAGATGCACTTCTGATTTCAGTAGTGACTAGGTTTGGCTAGTAGTTTTAGTTTAGTTTAGGCTCTTTGGGATTGATAGTCAAAAGTTAGGAACTAGGTCCTCTGACTGTAGCGTGACGCTGCAATTGGTAATCTGTCACCTGTCTCGACCACGTAACTCCTGTGGATCGACCCTGACTTCCACTGTGCTAAGTGAGAGTGAGGTTTTCTTATTTTTGACCGCATGACGACCGCTGCGATGTCAACGGAGTTCTCCGGTTCGCCTACTACTTTGGAGGAACATATGCAATACTCGAGGGAAAGAGATCGTGAATCCCACCGACTCACAGAAACGCAATTGATTTTTGCGGATGTTAATCATTTATCGGGTGATGTACAAGGCAGCAATTGAAGTAAAACACAATCTATAAAAGAAACTTATAATTTTTAGGTTTTATATTTTCATCGTTTTTAGGTTATTTACTTTCTAGTTATTTTTTTCGAGTAATGTAATTTCTTATTTAATATTAAATGAAATGTTTGGTTTTGTTTTTTTTATTTAAATTAAAAAATTGGAATTGTTTCGTAGGCTTCCGTACCTTATTGTAGGCATTCAAAGACAATGGTTTCATAGACATCTATGTGGCACCAGATGTAGCCATTTCGTAGACAATCATACATTTTAGCTCATGTATTGGTGCATATGTTCTCATGTCAAACAAATTTATTGGCCAACTAGGTTGGAATGAAATTTGATGAAAATGAATAATATGATATATTGCTAACTGCATTAGAAGTTCCAACACATGCGAGTTGATATAATTTTTTTCCATTAATATGTACAAAACCTTTTTTATATTAGTATCGTTACTTATTATCCTTCTCGAAAAAACTAAACTATACGCTCAAACCATAATCTTGGGCTTATATATGTAAGCCGCATGATTACCACGATTCGAATATACATTACTGAAATGGACCTAAATTCAGGTGTTTCTAATGATACGTTAGATACATGGCTTCTAGACGACAAAACTCAAAGATACCTAAAAAATATAATAAGCTCCACGGTTACTCCAATGCTGCCATGCTTTTTATTGATTCAAAGGTTGGCAGCCACGATATCTGATCAGTAGCTTACTCAACAAAAGCATATCCAATAAATTAATATAAGACTTATAACATCTCCAGATAAAGTAAAAAGAATGAGAACCGAATATGATGGCTTTCTTTTCCCCTCTTACCAAACAAACATGTTAAAATTAACTCATATAAATATCCGTTTGAACATCAACTAAACTCGATCTAAACCATCGACCAAACATTTGTAGCAAAAACACCAACGATGTCAAACACCCACAGTGCAACTGCTCGACACCACCACCATCACCACTCCTCCAAGAAAACTCTGAAAGAAATGCCACACAAGTTACTCGACACACCTCCATATTCTAACATCTACTTCATCGGCAATGGCTTGCAGAGACTCTCACCCCAACCTCAAGCATATGTTAGAGTCACTAATTACGATCGCAATCACAAATATGGGTTCACACAAAACGAAGAGGACGCAAACATGAATGTGGATGTAGAAGCTGCAGATTTTATTGAATCGAGGCACAGGAAATTTGACCTTTGAAAAACAATTACTATTACGGGAGCTTAAACGTGACTAGGTCATACATGAACCGTTTTTATTGTGTTTGATAGTGTACATGTTGAGCAATCTTTGCTAAATAATGTGTTTGTAAACATATATTTTTTATTCAATGATATAAATAGTAATTCTTTTTCTATAGTATTTTATAAATTGAAGACTAAATTACAGTTTTGGTCCCTATGGTTTGCATGTTTTTTCAGTTTTGGTCATGGTTTTTTATTTTCAAATTGATGGTCCATGTGGTTGCAAAAAGCTTGCACTATTGGTCCATGGTCAATGTAAAAAATACTAAAAATACCCTTTCTAATTTCTTTTTCCTTTTTCGTTTAAAATATTATTTAATTAGTTAATAAAAAAATACATCCAACCACCCCCAGTAAACTAACAATCAATACACAAAAAATGGTTAGGTTTTCATATTATTATTAAAAAAAATACAAATACAATGAAAGGGAAAGACTAAATATATATGAAAGCTAATTAGGTTAAACCTAGCTAAAAGGCTAAACATAAAGCCCAAACTAAAAGAGACCAATAAACTTATTAGGTTAAGATCCCCTCTCAAACTCACAATGCGAAATCAATAAGCATTTAGAGTTTGTAAGTCAAAAAATGAAACCGATAAGCAGTCAAGGGCTTCGTAAACATATCAACAATCTGTAAGCTGGATGGAACATGAGGTAGAGAGATAGTCCCTGCTGAAGGTGATGGATAATACTTGGCATTACTCTCTAGAGGCGTATCAACTGTCCGGTTACCCGTGAGTCGTGCATGTTCAAAAAAATCAGAAATATACTTCGTTTAAGATAAAAGATAACCCTTTAGGGATTGAGAAACTTCAATCCCCAAGAAATAACACAGCAAACCCAAGTCTTTCATAGCAAAACGATAAGCCAAATCACACTTCAAAGACTCTATACCATCATGATTATCACAGATAATAATCATGCCATCAACATATCCAGGATCCAACCTACACTCATACATATAACATATAAAGCTGAATCATGATTACTAGACAAAAACCAAGAAAAGTAATCACCATAAGAAAATTTCTCAAACCAAGCACGAGGTGCTTGTTTAAGACCATACAATGCTTTTCAAAAGCCGACAAACTTCACCTGGCTAGTGAGCAATACCTGGGGGAGGAGACATGTATATTTCCTCATGATGATCACCATTCAATAACACATTATTAACATCCATCTAATAAATCTTCCATTGTCTAATGGAAGAAACAACAATCAAGGTGCGTACATTCGTCATTTTTGAAATCGGAGCAAAGGTGTCCTCATAATCCATACCATACTTTTGTGAATATCCTTCCATAACAAGTCTAGCTTTACAACATTCAACGGACCCATCGGACTTTGTTTTGATTTTGGATACCCAACGACAACCAATCGTGTGTTTTCCATGCGAAAGTGGAACCAAATCCCATGTATGAGTCTGATAAAGAACTATAAGTTCCTCAGCTATAGCATTCTGTCAAATAGGATCAGAGAGGACCTCTTTGTAGGATACTGGCTCCGAGAGACAATGTACATTAGCAATAAAGGAGGCAAACATTAGTAAGTAAGAAGAATAGACAAACTATGGAAGTTTGGTTTCCGTTGACGAATAGGCCTCGATGGTGGGGGGTCCTGATGAACGGCAGACGGAGGACCAACGACAGGTGGTGGATCAGCGGCAAGAGACGCATCATTACTGTCAATACTAAACGGGTCAATAGTACGAAGTTCCGACAGATTTACATCATGTGACTGAACACGAATGTTGTACAACGAAATGTTCTCTAAAAATGTGACATTGCGAGAAACATACAATTACTGATTCGACGGATCATTACACTGATAACCTTTCTGACCAATACCATATCCCAAAAATACACAAAGGGCTGATTTTGAAGACAACTTATTTCTCTCTGTATGAGGCTTTAAACCAAAACATGTACACCCAAACACCCGTAATGAAGAATAATCTGGAAGTTGCCCATACAACATTTCATAAGGAGACTTCCCAGAAATATGTGTAGTTAGAATGCAGTTAATAACATAAGCGGCAGTAAGAACAACTTCTCCCCAATAAATATTAGGAACTTGAGAAGAGAGTAGCAAGGACCATGCAGGTTCTAGAAGATGTTGATGTTTTCTTTATGCAACACCATTCTACTGAGGGGTGTCAGTACATGATGACTGATGTATAGTGTCTATCAGATACCAATAACCCATTAAAATCATTAGAGGTATATATGTTGAAAAAAATCAGACTTGCGCTTCATAAGGTAAACCCATGTATAACGAGTGTAATCATCAATGGATAAAGCATAATAATTAGATCCTACTTTAGAGGTGATCGGGGATGGATCCCACACATCAGAATGCACAATATCAAAGGGAGCAACAGAACGAGTGACACTTTTATTAAACGGTAAAGCTAAAACATTTCCCAGTTTACAACAGAAATATCATCACATTTCAAAGGACCTAACACACCAGTAGAGACTAAAAATTGTAAATATGACACTGACACATGTCCCAAACGAGAATGTCAAAGATAAAAAACAGAAGACGACTGACTTAAACGAAAAGACGACAAATCAACACTAGAGGCAGCAACATGTAGCTCCTCCAAGACATAAAGCTCGCCAAGTCTACGGCATACCCCAATCACCCTCGTAGACGGAATGTCATGTACACAACATAACGAATCAAAGAAAAAGACCCAACAACCAGACTTGAACAACTGACTGACCGAAGCAAGATTCAAAGCAAGTGTGAGAATATAATGGACATCTGTTAAAGATATATAAGGAGTGACAATAGAACCAACACCCTCTACTAACATAGGTGTAGCACTAGCAGACATAACAGAAACGGTGAACGAGGTGATAACGAAGAAAAGGACGACAAATGTGGTGACATATGATGAGATGAACTAGAATCCAATATCCACGAGGATGAAGGAATACCTGAAGTATTGAATGAAGACAGACATGAGTGAGACATGGATGCTAACATGGTAGCCAAATTGGCAGCAATGAACTGTCTGAACTGCTAAACAATCTGAGGATACAAGGCTGATGGTGGTATAAAATTCGTTTCAGTCTCTACTAAAGATGCAGCAGTGTACTGTGGTGGCCAAAAAGAAGGAAACGAGGGGTGACACGCCACAGTTATTGATGCGGTCAAAAATGTAAAATAAAACTTTACGGCTCACTAGCTAACGGCAAGTAAGGGTCGAACCAAGGAGTTCGTGGTTGGCACTTTGTGTCAAAATATGACTGATCTATAGTGTCACTCTATAGATGGCTACCATTCATACACTCGATCCTGAAAAACACGAAAACCGAAACTAAGACTATCGATTTATACCAAAGTAATAAACCACAACTACTCTAACAAAACTAATCTGAATCCAAGATCAAAACTCAGGAAGTCAGAATCATCCAAATCAGAAATGATGAATCAAAGAACACGATCGATACCGAAAATGTAAATTGCGATAAAATATAAATAAACATAAACTTGAATTCAAACCAAACCCGATCAAAGTCGAATGCTTTTGAAATTAGGTACCAAATCCAATTTCGGTGGTCGATGGTGTTCTACAATTCAAAACCCTCGATCACACACGAGTAAACAAATACCGAAAATATAAAAAAACAAAACTGGCCAACTATTGAGATCTACTGAAAAGACTATGAAATACTCAGTCAAAGATGCCTGAGTTCCACTCAAAGGTATGATCTTCACTCCTGAAATCCGAAGTGGGAGTCTCTATTTATAGTTGCGGACTACCGCCGCAAGTACCGCCGCACCACCAGCTGTTACACCATTTTTCCCATGGCAACTACCAACATTCAACCAACCATTACCACAAGGTACCTACCTACCACCTTGCCACATTACAACCTCACGACTTGTTGCTACTACGCATATGACACCAGTATCAACCACCGGTACCAACGCATCTCTATCCCCTTCCACAAATATAACTCAAACCCCACCAGTTCCTCACATGTTTCCATACACAACCGCCCTATACACAACTAACCCCTTCCCATTGTCGTACCTAACGGCGTCACCAACAAACCAACCACTCTTATTCCTTTACTCAATACCCCCACAATTCCCATACTTCACAATGCAACCACCGGTGCGTTACAATACCTACCCACACCGCAAGTTGGAGCAATGATGTGTAGTGGACAGTCCCCATTTGTAAAAGAATTGCTAGACTATGAAATACCAAGTACAACCAAACTACCTACATTAAAAGTTTACAGCAGAAGTACATGTCTCGACAGCCATATTGATATGAGTGGCACATGACATCGCTAAAGTTAGACGAGCGATTCTAGTGCACGTACATTCCAACAACACTCGATGGCAATGCAGGGGCATGGTTCAAAATTCTAGCACCTAATAGCATTTACAACTTTGAGTAGCTGAAGCAACTCTTTCATTCCAACTTCATGTAGCTGAGAAACTACCGAGGTGACAACCATGCCATACTAGGGTGCAAGCAGAGGGAAGGGGAACCCTTAAAAGATTATTTTCTTCGGTTCAACAAAGCGACGGTTGACGTGCCGGGGCAGGACGACAGACTCATCACAAGCGCCACCGAATAGCGGACAGAGAAATTCGACAACCACCCGTACAGTCCCGGAGGCCCACGATACCAACGCCAAAGCCTCAGCCACCTCGGAAATACAACACACACTACAGGGATGAGGGACGAAACCGACGGAATGACGCATACACTGTGAGAGAAGGCAACGCCGGAAGGAAACCAGGAGACGGGACCCAATACTGCGAGTACCACCAAAGCAAAACCCATAACATAGCAAACTGCACCATGCTTCGGAGGGAGATGACCGACAAATAGCTAAAAGGGAACATAGTGGACATCGCGAGAACACTCCGCAAGAGAAATGAAAGGGACCAACAAACGCTCAGGCAGAGGAGAAATGAGCACCAAGAGAAAGCCCCAGAAAAGGAAATCCTAACAGTAAGGTCGTTCCAGCAAGACAGAAGCCGACATGGTAAAAGAACAATGAGATAACCATGAAGAAACGCACTAAACATAGAATTTTCAAACGATGACCCTAAACCTACCATCTGGCAGGGAGATGATCCTCTACTAATCACCGGATATGTTGGCAAAAAAAATACATCGCATGTACGTAGACCGAGGCAGCGCAGCGGACATCCTTTATGAAAATTGCTTAACACAACTACCATCCGTAATCAAGGATGGGCTAAAACCCGCAAAAGGAAGACTAGTCGGCTTCACGGGCCATAGCATATGGCCATTAGGAACACTTCCATACCTTTTACACTTTGGAGTTTCGATAGCAAAGTTAAGAAAACAGTACTCATTGAATTTGTGGTTGTCAAGACGTCATTCGAGCACAACATGCTCCTAGGAGGTCCAGGAGTACTGCAATTCGGAGCGGTCGCGTCAACAGTCCATGACACATTGAAATTCCAAACTCTAGAATGCCCGACGACTGTCATCGCCACTGTATCCAGACCAATAGAATGTTGTCAAGTGATGTAGCCCTCTAAGCTCGCACGAAAGGAAAAAAGACCAAGGTTGGAAACAACAAACTCTGCGGAGATCATCAACCTAAAACACCCAGACCAATCTATCAGGATAGGAACGACGTTTCCAGCAGAGACAAGAGAAGCGTTGACAGCCCTGCTGAGACAATACAAACACGTTTTCTCCTGGGAACCTACCGATATGGTGGGGGTCGACAGAGAAGTCATCGGACATAGCCTGAGCATCCAGCCAGGAAGCAACCCAGTAAGACAAAAGAAAAGAGGACATGCAGGAGAACGCAACGATGCCATAAACAATGAGGTAACAAAGCTAGTACAAGCGGGAATCCTGAGGGAAGCGATTTTCCTAACATAGATAGCAAACCCTGTGATGGTTAGGAAGGCAGACGGCAATTGGCGCATGTGCATTGACTATACGGACCTTAACAAAGCCTGTCCCAAGGATAGCTATCCCCTCCCAGGGATCGATCAGAAGATAGAATCCCTCCACCATTTCTGATGGAAATGTTTCCTCGATACGTACAAGTGATATCACCAAATCTTAATGAAAAGAGAAGACGAGGAAAAAACACCATTTTACACTGGCCATGGCACATTCTGCTACTAGAAGATGCCATTTGGGCTAAAAAACGTCGGAGCCACATACCAGCAGCTAGTGGACTGGATGTTGGTGGTTTTCGAGGCCAACAAAAATAAACCCTATTTCTAATACACAAATTTGTGTATAGTGGTAAAGGGATCGTATCCACAGACATTGGTTCAATTTGTAAAACTATGCGATCAATTCAAAAAGGTAATATATAAAACAACATAAAGTAAATAATTGGGGTTTTTGACAGTTTTAAACTATTAAGACTAAAAAGAAAGAAATAGTAAAGTAGGTTGCTACTTGTGAAAATTGTAATTTGATAAATTGGGAGAAAAAGAGTTAGCATTGGATCCCATCTATTGAATCAATTATCTAGTTTATCATTATGGTTCTAGGTGCAATATCTTTGCTCAAATCAAAATGGCTATAACAACTCTAAAGCTAGAGTTATCTAGATTCTTCTTAGTTTGTATGGATATCAAGAAAGCTCTATGACATCCTTCTTAATCAAAGTCATAAATCAAATAAGCATTTCGTTTAAATAAATTGACTAGCATTATACTTTAAGAATCACCAAATTTAAAGGAAGCTAAAATCTTAACTTCTACCTTAAAGATTAAAACTCCATCATTTTGAAATGAGATAATAAGCACCCATAAAAATCATTTGTTACTAATTTGTTTCTAAAATCGATTACGTAATCTTAAAAACAAATAAAAATAATCATTAAATACTTAAACTCATGAAATCAAAGCATCCAACAATATGATAATTAAAACAAAGTTTCAATCATGAATTTAACAAAGATTCAAGAACCATTCAAACTAGAAAATCATCCAAGAGATTTCACCCAACACTAGCTATGAGAAGTTTAGTTACTCATAACCAAGCAAGAACAAAGAAAAGAAGTGCCAAACATTAATTGTTGCAAGTGCACAAATCCAAGTGAAGAAAATGAAGAACAAAGCTTCAAGAAGTCTTCTCCAAAGCTCCAAGGGTTGTTCCCCACGAAAGCCTCTGAAATATGATGTTGAAGATGTAGAAAAACCCTCCCAATATGCCCCATATAGCTGAAACACACGTGAAATGACAAAACTGTCCCTCTACACATTTTGTGCGGGTCGCGCGACTGGCCAAAAAGCCCAGAAAAGGCCTGATTTGGTCCATTTAAGCAAAAGCCCAATTTATCCCATTCCTCTTTGGTATAAACTGGATTTTGTCCAACTTTGACTTCCTTGTTGGGCTAGAATACTCCAATTTAGCCCAAATATTCTTTCTTGATCCATTCTTTGCTTCAAGTCCAAGCCCGCTAATTAGCCCAAGCTTCCGAAAATTCGCATTCGCTATTTTTTTTCCACGTTCCGCTTCCGCAATATTCATTCCGCTCCCGCTAGTCTTTAATCAAATCTACATTTAAACATAAAAAGACTAGAAAGTATCCCCGAATGATAAAAATATAAAAATACAAAATATGCATGCGAATAATACTAAAAATGAAATAAAACGTGTTAAATAAATTATAAAAAGAAGAAATAAAAACGAAGTGTCAGATGTTTGTGCACCAAGTCGGACACAACATAGAAGTGTACATCGACGATATGGTCACTAAAAGCAAAGACGAGACCAGTTTGTTGAAATATGTATAAGAAACCCTAATCACCTTGGAAAAGACCCAGATGAAGTTAAATCCGGCAAAGTGCAATTTTGCTGTAGAGGAAAGACAAGTCCTGGGCTACTACATCACAAACAACAGGATCCGACCGAACCCCAGCAAGGTCCAAGACTTGTTAGATACGACGACCGCATCCACGCTAAAAGACAAGCAGGGGCTGAACGGAAAACTAACACCGTTGGGTAGATTCGTAGCCAAGTCAGCAGAAAAGGTGCTACCACTCTTCAACACCTTGAAGGGCAAAGTTAACAAGGATGGGTTTAAATGGACCCCCGCCGCCGAGGAAGCCTGGCAGAAGCTGAAGAAGGTTCTAAGATCACTACCAACGCTGTCCAGCCCCATCCTGGCGAGACACTGATAATGTACCTCTTAGCCTCTAGTGAGGCTATATCGTCTGTACTGGTTGTCGAAAGAGACAACAAACAGTTGCCCGTGTACTTCGTAAGCAGGGCACTACAAGGACCAGAAGTTAACTACCCCGTCCTAGAGAAATTGGTATTAGCACTAATATATGCTGCAAGACTCCTAAGAAGATACTTCCAAGCTCACCGGATTGAAGTTAGAACAAGTCAGCCTCTCAAACAGATAATGATAAAGCCAAAAACGTCAGGCAGGCTAGCTGAATGGGCAATTGAATTAGGAGAACACGACATTGAGTACCAACCTCAAGTAAGCATCAAGGGGCAAGCGCTGGCGGATTTCTTGTTGCAAGTCCCAGAGACGGAGGGACAGTGCTACAACACCATAACCACATCCACCAAGGAAAACGCAAGTTGGATCCTACACACCGACGGAGCCGCAAGAAAGGAAGGCTCAGAAGCAGGTCTAATCCTCCAAAATCCCAATGGGGAGGAGATAACATACGTCGTAAGGTTTGACTTCCAGACCTCCAACAACGAAGCGGAGTACGAAGCGCTTCTGGCGGGCTTACGCCTAGCCATCGACAATGGAGCCAAAAACGTAAAAGCTTTCATCGACTCCATGCTGGTGACAAACCAAATAAATGGCACGTACGAAGCAAGATCATTTGCTAAAATCAACGTATTATGTGTCCGTCGCTTGCTTCTCTCAGCGTATTTTGTGCTCGTATGTGGAGAAAAAAAGTTTATAACTAAAGATCATTTGCTGAAATCAAAGCTCCAATTGATAATCGATATGATGATGATAAATTATTGAAATCGTTTATTTAAGAGTAGAAATCAAAGCTTGAAAACATTGAAAATCGATTTCAATTGCTGATCGATTGTTGATGATGACGAATTGCTAAAAATTATTGATGTGCGAGTCAAAATCGAAGCTTAAAATGGCTGAAAATCATACTTTTAGCTGTGATTTCATCTGATGAAGTGGGGATTTTCTGTAGAGTATTTCATAAATCAGGTCGTGATTGAGAAAATCTCTAGATGAAGAGGGTGATGTTCTTGTTACAATAATTATGGACTAAGCTACCCCTAAGTGTTTAATTAGGCTCTTAAGCAATCGTTTTTGAACCACGGGATTAAAAATGATCAATGGATACAATTTGGTCCCCTTGTCTCACAAAGTCTCCTTGGTCTCAAATGAACATATATATATATATATATATATATATATATATATATATATAAGCGATCGGGTGAGGACTCTTCTTAAAGTGAGGACTCGTGAGGACACTTTAAAAAAATTGAAAAAAATAAACAAAAAACATAAATAATAAAATGGATCATAGTACTATATAGGAGAAAAAAATTCAAAAAAAAAAACTTTTGGATCATTAAATTTTTTTATAATGAAACAATGATCCAGAAAATAAAAAAAATTTGGATCATTACTGTTTTTCAATGATCCAAATTTTTTTCCAATTTTTTTTATAATGATATAGTACTATTCTCGATTTTATGATTTGTATTTTTTTATATTTTTATTCAATTTTTTAAGGTGTCCTTATGAGTCCTTACCGAAAAAAGAGTCCTCACCGGAACGGGACCCTATAAATAAATATATATATATATATATATATATATATATATATATATATATATATATTCAGGAAAAAATCAATTTTCGTAATTATAGGAGTCGGTTACCGGATTTATAAGATTTTATTCATTTAAAATTGATTTAGTTTTATGTCAATTACTATTATGCCCCTGTCCGGATTTAAAATAATTGTTTCACATTTAGTTACAATGTTACACAATATTTATATAGATACATTTGATCCTAGTGTGTGTGTGTGTGTGTGTGTGTGTGTGTGTATATATATATATATATATATATATATATATATATATATATATATATATATATATATATATATATATATATATATATATATATATATAGGGATGGGTTCAATGCAGAACCAAAATATATTGCCTAACTGCAGAACCATATTTTTCACCGTAGATCTAGTTTTGATGATAAAGGGTATGATGGTCCAATTAAAGGTACGTATCCTATAAAATTGCACAGTTCATATGTTCATCAATGAACATATGTTCATCAATGAACATATGTTCATCAATGAACATATGTTCATCAATGAACATATGTTCATATATGAACACATGTAAATTACATGAACAAGGTTCTGTGTTCTCTCTCCCTTTGATCAAAATACAAAGAAAATTTCAATCCCAATAATATCAACCATTACATTGATCAAAGTCTTAAACAATTACATGAGCAAAGTTAAAAGAATAAGAACATAACAAGGTATCAAATCATAATATGTTCATTGATGAACATATGTTCATTGATGAACATATGTTCATTGATGAACATAAATATCCCCTGCAACCAGTGTTTCTAGTTTGTATTGATTCCTATGATTCTCATCGCAAAATCAAAGCATTTGCATCTCCTACAACCTGCAAATTAACTAATGAAAATGAGATATCTAACCACTGCGTCTGATTGATGGTCATAGTTCATTTATGAACATATGTTCATCGATGAACATACGTTCACTGATGAACATACCAAGAATGCATGATGTTGTCTTACCTTACCACCATGATGTTGAGTTCAGCCATATTAGCAAAATATCCCCGATTCATTTCATCTCCAGAAAGGAGCGGAGATTTATGGAAAAAAGTAAAGATTGCAAAAACGAAAATTTATAATTTGAAGATAATAATCACAGGAAGCTCACCTGCATGTAGCAAGTATTGAAATCGTTGTATCCATCCCTGCAGTTAAAATGTTTACATATAATTGAGAAAACAATTGTAATCGATATACAAAATGTCATAATTAGCAATGTACTTTTAAGAGTGATGTAAATAAGGAAAAAGTAAATAGCATACTTCTTATAATGTGGAGCATCCCTATCCAAATGAGCAAGGGTACCAGCCAAAATAAAAATCTGTAAATTTCATAATAGAATCAAATCAAATTCGACAAACAGTATATAATGGGTTCAATTTTATCTTATTTGATTACCCCTTGTCACACCCCCAAACCACGATGGCGGAAACGTCTGAGGGTGGATGACTTCATGAACAGTATCACAACAACGTTTGTACAATAGTGATCAAACCAAACACATCCATCATATACATAATTGTAAATGTTACAATAGTTCAAAAGATTGTATGTTTTGAATACAATTACAATATGATATCAAAACCCATCGTCAAAGGTTGTAGTTACCCTATCAATTTCCTGAGAATACAAGTAGTTTGAAAGAGTGTCAACATTATGTTGGTGAGTTCATAAGATTTTTGTATGAGAAAATCCATAATCCTTTTTCCTTGTAGAAAGATAGTGTTTGAAACCAGAAAATCCAATATTTTCTTATAAATGAGTAGTAGTCTTAAAACCCGAAGACCGAAAATGTATACGTATTTGTATACTTGAAAATAGTATTACGTAGTTTTATTCTTGTATAAAACCGTGTAAATAGGTGTTTACTGGTAGTCGAATCATATATTTAATTCCACAAAAGTCGTATGTATAAGTAAACCGTACTTATATTTATATCTTTGATAAAACATAGTTTTAATTCCCATAGAATTAGTGTGTATAAGTAAAACCATACTTATATTTGTAACTTGTTAAAATGTAGTTTTAATACCATAAAACTTGTATGAGGAATCTCTTTCCTTGTAAAATGTAGTATTGTAATCCAAGAAAATCCAATATTTTCTTATGAATGTATCCAAGTCCTTAAAACCTAAGGACTAAAATGTATAGCATAGTTTGTAGTATAAAGCCATTGAAAATGTATATTTCCACGTAACAATTTAATAAAGTTGATATCCCATGCGAGACGTCCTATAACAATACTGTGACCATGTAGGCCTGCTTCGACGTTCTTCAGGCGTCGGACTGTTATGACATTTGTCACCTCAGACCCGTCGGTCTAGCTGTAGCTAGCAGCTCAGGTGCGGGGTTGTCAATCCCGTATAGATCTATACACAAATATCACGCTCTCTTACCGAGACTCTGGTTATAAATTTCAGGACTTATGGTATGTACTTAAATAAGCTCTGTGAAGACCCGTCTCACAAAAATGTATGTATCAATCAACTTGTTAAAGTTTGTATATGAAAAACCTTTGTATTTGTCCATTATCATTTTTCCCATGATAATATATATAATTATTTGTCTTCTTTAAAACGTCATAGTAACAATTGTATCAACAAACTATTCCTATAATAGTTTATTTTTAGTATTCCGTTGTGAAAAGCATATATTTATATGTGAAATAACTTATTTAGATGGCTATAAAGAACTTCTTTTAAGATGTATTCTTCACAATAGTGGTGTAATAAATTGGTTATACCCTTTATTAATTCCAATATAATATTTCATGACTATCAAATAAAGAACGGCCAGGTAGAAGATCAAATGGGAAGGCAGGACCCTTTCAGCGTATAAGCCTTTCGGAAATCCAGCAACCTAGCCCAAATGATCGGCCTAGACACCGCCCTCGTAAGTAGATCATTCGATATTATATTTTGGAACTATAACTGAATTGTTGTCATAATGATGTTTACAAAATTCACATTTTGTTTACTACTGTTATAATTGAGTATAAATAGCTATTTTTATAGTATAACTTGTATTCTCCCCCTTAAAAACTTGAATAAATATAAAAAGAAGGGGTATGAACTCACCTTAATGTCGATGATGATCTTATCACCAATTGTTGTTAGATCGCCCGACTCTTACTGCTTCTAACTCGAACCCTTTTTTTTCTATCTTTCTACTATATTTTCAAGCTATATCTCTACAACTCTCTTGATATGTGTATATAGCTTGTATTGGTGTGGTTTGATTATGAGAATTTGAGTCCTATTTATAGTAGATTTATTTTCGTATAGCAGCCCTCAAGATACAAGTATTTGACTTTTATAGCTTTTAGAAATTGTTTATGACAAAACATACCCTTAAAATACTCTTTAAATAGATTAATAGTTTTTATATAAAAAGAATGATTTTTGTTTATAAAACTATAATCTACAAAAATCGTAGTTTAATAATATCAACTTTTTAACTAAAAAGCTTTAACGAATTAACGTAAGGGTATTAATTGTATGTTTAATGAAAATATAGGGTTTAAATGTAAATACAATTTCATTTTAAAGAAAAAGAAAATATTAAATATAAAACTGATATCAATAATATTAAATTTTGACGTCAGGTTGTTCGTATCGACTATACGGTTTTGACGGTAAATTTTTCGTTTTATAAAAAATCATAATATTTTTTATAAACTTAACAATACGTATTGAATACGTAGTGTTCGAAATGAAAATACGAATTCTTTGGGGGTAAAATATATAAATATGAATAAATAATTAAGTGGGGCCCACTTTAATAAAATTATATAAAAAATGAAAAATACAAGTTTCAAAGTCTTCCCACCCTTTTTGAAGAAGACTTTGAAATTTTGTTGTTTTTTTTTTGTTTTTTTTACTGAACACTATTCATGTCGAATTACTGTTCACGTCGGACACTATTCACGATGTAAATTTTTTTTTTTTCATTTATACCAAAAAAAAAATCTAACTTAATTGCGTTTATTCGTATAATTGACTTGAATTAACATACTTAGTATTATAATATCAAATAATATATCGTAGAGATTATGAAATTTACATTTCAATATATTGAGCTAACGTACGCTCTGGTTTACTTGAGTTGACTTTCGTTGACTAATTTGACAGTTGTCACATTATCTACCCGTTAAAAGGAATTTCGTCCCGAAATTTAGCACTTTGAATGGATTCTCAAGGGTTTGGAAAGAGATGTGGGTATTGTTTGTTTGATCTGGTCCTTACGTTCCTAGGTAAATTCAGGTCCTTGCTTGGCGCTTCCTAGTTTTCAATTGCTTTGGTTTTGGGGTGTAATGCTGTAATATTTTTGGTAAGTAAACTTGAGCTAATAAGAGTCACTAGGTTGTTATATGACTTAAGAGGATTAGAAACTCATTTAGAAGGAGTTTAAACCTTAAAGATATCAAAGAGGAGTTACACGGGTCCTCCGGGTTGTGTATTGAAACTGTTTTAGCCTTGTAGGAGTTACACAGGTCGTGTTTCTGAAAACGGTTTGTGTTCTAGTTACCATAACATCCAGTAGTATCCAGTAGACTTACACGGGTCGGTTTCGGAGTATGGGTTGGATTTTAAAAGTGAACGACGCTAACTTTAAAGGTTAATGAGACTAACCTGCTTCAAGGGAGTTATTCGGCCAGCGAACCAAAAATTCCCTAGGCGATTTTCAGAGCAAAAGATGTGAAATTTTTGTCAGTTTGATCAAGGGTTTTACGTAGAAAAAGTTTGGAATGGTCGAATTTAATACCCGAAATGCATTCTCGAGTTCTTAATTGACCAGGGTAATGATCTTGAGTGTTAGGATTTCAAACCCTAGATGTCCAAATATGAAAGTATGCATTGGTTCACCTCATATGTAGGTTGCTAATATATGTCGTATCGAGTCCTTGTAACAATATTGTGATGTTTTAACAGTTGATTTGGTAAAATCATGAAATTAGGAGTTTCGCTTTGATAACATATGGAATTCTCTAATTGTGATTTGTATTAGCTATTGATTTCTTAATCATTTGAGTTAAGTATTATGGAAATGCCTAAACATGTTAAAGATATGATACGTGATGTCATTTTACAAGATACTAGTAGGATGGAAGGAAACATGTAAGATACAGATGAACCATGAGCTGTACCGATGTCAGATGAGTAGGTTCTAGTTCATTATTTATGAATAAACTATTATTGAATTAACTGTTCATTGAACTATTTCCGTTATCAGAATATAAATATATATATATATATATATATATATATATATATATATATATATATATATATATATATATATATATATATGTATATATATATATATATATATATATATATATATATATATAAATGTCTTTTCGTTACCCCGTCCTCATCGGAGACAAGCCGCGAATTTGGAAAAGATATCACTTAGGGTGGTGAAAAGATTGCATCTACTGTAGATATTTTGAATTTCGGTATTAAGAACGTGAGTTGTCCTTTCAGTTCCTGCTATAAGATGCTATATAAACGGGTATGTATCATCATTTGTATCTAAGATCTTTTCAGTCTCATTCTTTCCTACTACTAGTTTATTCTTATATAATCTCAGATTTCCAATCGAGGCATGGAAAATAGATCTCATATGGAAAACTTGTCAGACGCTGAGCGGAATTTCCTAAGGGAAGAGGGTACCTCCCTATCGTTTAATCAGATACCTCTACTGGAGTCTGGTAATTATAATATCCTTAACTCCTTTTATTTCTTATTTATTTCTCTAGCATTTTGATTTTGTTTTAAACTATGTGAGGTATAGATTTTCCAGATATATTACCGCTGGATCAGCTTCAAAATGATCCTGAAGTTCTTCCTCCGATGAGTATTATCTCAGAAGATCCAGGACCTTCATCTTTGGGCTTTGCTTATGAGCAATCTCAAAACTTACTTCTAGGTCGAATTTTAGTACTTTTATGTCAGTTTGGTTTTTATCTTCTAACATTTTTTTTAAAGATCCATTTATGGACGAGTACATAACGAACAGTGGGATTATCCCCATGAATCAAGGATTCATGGCTGGCATGCAGAATGATGATCAACTACAGGTGATTCATAACGACAGTGTTGGAATGAATCCCGAGTTTGAGGGAGGTTTTCAATACCAGGATCACCTTCAGATGATTCAAAGGAACCTGGAGGGATTTCAAAACCCTGGGTTCATAGCTGAAAATCAACAGTTACTGCCGACGGCAGATTCTAATGTTATTGTACCAAATTTTATCTTTGGTTTAACAAATCAGGATCATGCTCAAATGATCCAGAATGACAATAGTACAACCGAATTTGATTCTTTGAATCCAAGAGCCACAGTAATTGGCAGTGGAAGTGGTTCTAGACAGCCATTAAGTAAGGAAGCAATAGCTCAGCACTTTAACAAGCTACTTATGCAAGCTGCAAGGGAACTCAACGTTGGATCAACACAGTTGAAGCAACGCTGTACGAAGTTAGGCATCAAAAGTTGGCCTCGACGAAAGATTAAGAGTCTACAAACTCTTATTAACCATACTCAGGTTAAGAATTGTATTACTTTTCCCCAATTTTAATACCATTAGATTGTAATGACTGAAAGTATTTATGCAACAGGAATTGAATAATAATCCTAGTAAAGAAGACGTAATACCTGGTCTAGAGAACGCCCGTATCCTGATTATAACATATACTTAAAATAACAGTGTTAGGAATTATATGATGTTGGTAGTTATAAAGCTAAGAAAAACTTTAGTTTCAATTTCATATGAAAATCAGCATTTTGTGTCGTTTTTAGAAAAATCATAATTAATTCTAGGAAACTCGTTTGGACCTCAAACCAATGCACAAAGTTTACAAATTGAGTCTGGTATAATTACCAAAAATAATAGTAAGCTTGAAAATGACATTATCTATGGTAACAAAATGCAATCTTTACTGATTAGTTCGGAATTGACAGATTAGATAGCCTGTTTTCAAAACTTCATAATAAATCATAGAAAAATCATATAAATACGTAAAATACATCCCTGGAAAGGTATTGAGATACATTTCTGGAATATCAAATAAAAACGTGAATTTCATGGGTTTAAAGTCGGCTAAACCAGTCTTGAACAGACTGATTCTAGAAGGTATTAATTTCAACAAAGTTATATTATTAAAATCTTTTGTCAAAAGTGTCATGCCATTTTTTATTCAAGAATTCAAGTATAAATACCCCTCAAAACATCTCATAAACCACACAACTAAATCTCAATCCAATATATAGAGGTTTCTAAGCACTAGAGTGTAAGCAAGTGAGCGGAAGGAAGCTCAAAAGCCTAACGAAGGAGTTATAGATCTCGACGACTGGTCATAAGGTAACTACAAACCTTTCTATAGCTTAATTAGGTATTGTAAAATAGTTTTTGTTAAGAAGTAGAATATTTAATAAGTATAACATATGTTATATTATACTCATTTCTAACAATAGTAAACAAAAACCTTAAAATGTCGTTATTATAACAATTCGTAATTTCCGAAAATAATACCGATTGATTTACTTACGAGGACGGTGACTAGGCCGATTACTTGGGATCTGGTTGTTGGATTTTCCGAAAGGCTAAAATGCTGAAAGGATCCTGCCACCCCATCTAATCTTCTACCTGGCCGTTCTTTACTTGATAAATCATGGAGTATCATATTGGAATTATTGAAGGGTTTAATGATGCGACTATAATATAGTTAAGGATTAAGAAATGATATATTTCTTATTATGTTAACAGTTAAAGTTGAAGGAAATACAAAGCCGAGAAAGATAAACGATATAGTCAACTATAATCAGGCGAGTCTTCTCACTATACTATAGGTGATATTGCATGCGCAGGAAGGAAGATATGTTAGACTAAGGTGATCTTACCTGTTATGATAATTGTATGAATTATTGCTATGATAATGATTATTTGTGGACGGAACGGGATAGCCCGCGAGCCAATAGGTGGAACGGGAATAGCCTGGGAGTCATTAGACAGAACGGGAAAAGCCTGCGAGCAATAAGACAGAACGGGAACTGCCCGTGAGTCTTCAGCGGAACAGGGATAGCCCGCGAGTCTCACAGACATATGAATGGTTATGATGTGTTGTATGTTATATGTGATGGATCGTATGGTATTTTGAGGAACTCACTAAGCTCCGTGCTTAACCTTTCCCTATATAAACTACTGTTTCAGGTACATCAGGTACCATGGATGGCAAGGCGTGACGTGTATACACTATGCTGCTTCATTGGAGGACTGTTTTTGAAAGGATGTTCCGTTATGTTGTGATTTCATTAACTTTTGTTAACCCTGGGGTGTTTTCATTAAACTTATAAGTTATGGAATTTTATTAAAATTAATTAAGTGGCTTTTCTTATATTGAAGTGTTCGTTTAAATTTTTTTTTAATTTTACCCTAAAATTTTGGGATGTTACAAGTTGGTATCAGAGCACAGCTTGAGAGAATCAGGCTCACTTAGTGAGTTCTGGACTCAAGTTGAGGCTTAAGAGTTTTCTTAAAATATTTTTACGAAAGAAATATGTTTTATGAAGGGTGAACTGAAGACACTATGTGTACCGCCAGCCGACGCCAGTATGAGAAAAGGGTTAAGTATTTAATATTGTGGATGTTAAAAAAAACATATGGTATATGTTTGCTGAAATGCCTGGTAGAGATCACACATTGTTGTATTATTATCTGCTATTTGATAATAGAACTGTATGCTAGTGCCGATAGGTTGCTTAGAGATTTCCACTAAGTTGTATACAATATGGACTAAATAGTCATAGAATGTGTGAGTTGACCTTATTGCATGTTACTTGTTTGGTTGTTGCCTTAGGGAAGATTCTCTTATTTGAAAGACTGTTTAGTTCGATATTGTATACAACTACGTTCGCGAAACAATCTGTCATCACTGGAGGAAGTTATGTCTTAGTTAGAATAGCAGGGTGGGGGTGGGATTCCAAGTATTCCTAGAAGGGTTGACATATGCCTTGTAAGGGCATATGTGTTAAAATTATCGGTGAGAAGCGAATTGGATATTTCGAGACGGGTCTTGGAACGGACATGGATAGGTGTGGAAGGTAGTAGTAGAGCTCCTACTATCGAAAGCACAGGATCCGCGTTCGAGTCGGGAGTTCGTCACGAAGGATCCAAGGAACTGAGTATGTGAGTGTCTAGCATAATTAACTTAAATGCTAGTGTAATGTGGTAAACTTTTATACATTCGATTTTTGAATGTTGATTGTGAGGTTCAGTAGGAACAATTAAGATGCGATCATACCAGTTTGGTTGGACCGATCATGCTTAAGTTGATTACTAAGCTTAAAGACTGTTGAAATGGAGAATGCCAAAATGCTATTGTGGAAGCTATTTTCATGTAACTAATGGGCGCACAAGTCAGACAGGGACTAAAGGATGCAAGGGTGAGTTTTCCAACTCACGGTCAAAGAGGTGCAAGCGGCGCCTGAGATGATGGCGGGTATTTTTGAGTCAACTCTGTACATGCCTAGTGCTGTGTAATAGTGGGGCTACCTACCGTTGTATTGATCTTGCTTGAGTGATTGATCAGGTCGTGTGGGTTGAGAGTTTGGATCACTCACTCGTGATTGAGGTAACTGACGATAGAGGTGTTGACTAGGGTCGCAAGCGGATGAGTAACATATGGTAGTTGATGTAAACATCTTTACATTATCGAAACATGTTTATTGAGATAGTGTTTGCCCCCGATGCAAGTTGTTGGTTGAGCAGAGTGGGCTTGTTTTTCGTTCGAGAGTAAGGGCTCGTAAAAAAAAAGGTTATAAAACGAATAAACAGACTTGGACTTTAGTCCAAGTGGGAGAGGAATACAAAATTAAGGGAACAACATGAATATTATATCGATGAAATTATTAAAATTATAGTAACACGTCAATATATTTAATTCATTACTACAACTTTATATTAATACATTAAGAAAAGTTTACAGAACTACTAACCTAAACCAGAGAATCAGAAAGAAGCGAGAAAAGATCTTCTACACTCCAATCTTTGTCATCATTAGGTTGACTTGTACCTTCCCGAGGATTTGGAAGTGGTATGCTTTCAGTTATTGGAGGAGGAGCTCCAAGGTAAGGGGTCTCGATAGGGTTGGAACCTGTAACCCCATGATTAGGGGCTAAATATTGACTCATTTGGGGCGTGTGTAAGTAGGGCAGTGATGAGGAAGGGCTCTAATTCGGAACCAGTTGGTGGTATCTATAAGAAGGAGTAAACCAGGCTAGGTCACCTACAAAGCCTCAAAAATTCTCCTCACTCGAAGACTCGAGTAAACCAGGGTTAATACTACCCATACCAGAATTAGATGGCAGAGATTGCTGCTGTGTATGAGTTCTTGATGAAGTTTCCCCCTTTTCCTGAATTTTTCTTTTCCTAAATACAACCTTATGAGCAGCTTGTATTAGCTTCTTTGTGCCGTCTGTTAGACCCGATTGTGACCCTTCAATTATTGCTTCTTTTTCTTTTTTTAGGTTGGGTATTAAATCTCCCGATAATTCTATTGCCTCAATAAATTCATTACCAAATTCCTGTGGCACAAATAACTTTAGTAATTTCAACCTTATGATATAAAGGAATTAAAAAAATGTAGTTCTTTACCTCAGCACGATCAATAAGGGTTTGCAAACTCGTAAGTTGTCGTTGGGGCCAATGATTGATACCTAATTCTCTACAGCGTTTTTTTAATTGTGTCGTTCCAATGTTGAGTTCCTTCGCAGCTTTCTCAATTGGTTCGTTAAAGTGTTCAGCTATTATTTCCCTACTTAATAAATGTCTGAAACCTCTTCCACTGCCACCTGCTATGTTTTCTGAACTAGAAGGTTCAAATCCAATTGTATTGTTATCATTCTGGATCATTTGAACATGATCCTGATTTTTTGACCCAAAGATGGACATTGATTCATCAAAATTAGTGGCCTCTATCGGTAATAATTGTTGGTTTTCAACTAAAATCTCAGGATTATGAAATCCTTCTAGAGTCCTTTGAATCAACCGAAGATGATCTTGATATTGAAAACCAACCCCAAACTCGGGATTCAATTCAATATTTATGTTATGAGTCCTCTGTAATTGATTCTCATCCTGAATACCAGCCATGAATTCTTGATTCATGGGGACAAACTCACTGCTTGTTGGGTGCACGTCCATGAATGGATTGTACTCAGTTAGACCATCCACAAATGGGTCTACAAATAACACATGTCAAATTATAAAACAAAATAGAATACTTATAAATGGATCATTCAAAAGAATTTAACCTGGTAGAAGGCATGGAGTCTGATCAAGTGCAAAGTCAGATGCATGCACCGGATCATCTGAGTTAAGAATTCTTGGTTTGAAGTACCCTCTCCTTGCGGAAAACCAGGTCCAGGGTTCGACAGATCGCCCATTGAAGATATGTTTTCCATGACTCGGCTTTAAATATGAGTTTGTTTACGAACAAACTAGTGATAAAAGAGGATGAGACTGAAAATGAATGATACTACATACCTGTATATATAGTATCTTGCAGCTGGAACCGAAAGGACACACGGAACTGAAAGGACACCTCACGTTTTAATTACCGAAATTCAAACTAACTATAGTAGATGCGACTTTCCACTACCCCAAGTGACATTTTTTCAAAATTCTCTGCTTGACTCTGGTGAGAACGAGATAATAAAGAGACTTTTGAAATAAAACAAAATTTTATGTCTCCATATAATGGAAATAGTTTAAAGAGTGTTCAGTACTTAAAAAAAACTTACAAAAGATGATGTAAATTTTATATTTCGGTGGAACACAAAAAATTTGGAGATTCTACAAAAATAGACTTATTTAGCCAAAAAGTATTTAAAAGAAATGTTGAATTGAGGCAAATGTGTGTTGAAATATGACAAATTCATATAAATACGAAATAGTGTTAAAAATTAGGTGTTGCAAGTTAACTAGGTTAACTATGTATATAGGTAGATTAGAAAGTACTAAATATGTACTGTAGATAGTAGCCGGTCAAGTCGATGTGTGGGACTGTGAGAAACAGTTAGAGTTTTTTTTGTACATCTAGAGTAATTAGAAGAAAAGAAGTATGGAGTGAATGAGAATAATAAGACCTTAAGCATTATTACAGAGGTATGTGAATGTTGAAAGGGAAAGATAATTAAATCTTGTAAAGGTTCGGCAATAAGACGAGGAGGATTTTTGAAGGACATAAGGACTCGATGGGAAATACATAGAGGAGTTCGAGAATACGGATTTCGGGACGAAATCCAAATAAGTGGGGGAGACTTGTAAGACCCGTATCCTGATTATAACATATACTTAAAATAACAGTGTTAGGAATTATATGATGTTGGTAGTTATAAAGCTAAGAAAAACTTTAGTTACAATTTCATATGAAAATCAGCATTTTGTGTCGTTTTTAGAAAAATCATAATTAATTCTAGGAAACTCGTTTGGACCTCAAACCAATGCACAAAGTTTACAAATTGAGTCTGGTATAATTACCAAAAATAATAGTAAGCTTGAAAATGACATTATCTATGGTAACAAAATGCAATCTTTACTGATTACTTCGGAATTGACAGATTAGATAGCCTGTTTTCAAAAATTCATAATAAATCATAAAAAATCATATAAATACGTAAAATACATCCCTGGAAAGGTATTGAGATAAATTTCTGGAATATCAAATAAAAACGTGAATTTCATGGGTTTAAAGTCGGCTAAACTAGTCTTGAACAGACTGATTCTAGAAGGTATTAATTTCAACAAAGTTATATTATTAAAATCTTTTGTCAAAAGTGTCATGCCATTTTTTATTCAAGAATTCAAGTATAAATACCCCTCAAAACATCTCATAAACCACACAACTAAATCTCAATCCAATATATAGAGGTTTCTAAGCACTAGAGTGTAAGCAAGTGAGCGGAAGGAAGCTCAAAAGCCTAACGAAGGAGTTATAGATCTCGACGACTGGTCATAAGGTAACTACAAACCTTTCTATAGCTTAATTAGGTATTGTAAAATAGTTTTTGTTAAGAAGTAGAATATTTAATAAGTATAACATATGTTATATTATACTCATTTCTAACAATAGTAAACAAAAACCTTAAAATGTCGTTATTATAACAATTCGTAATTTCCGAAAATAATACCGATTGATTTACTTACGAGGACGGTGACTAGGCCGATTACTTGGGATCTGGTTGTTGGATTTTCCGAAAGGCTAAAATGCTGAAAGGATCCTGCCACCCCATCTAATCTTCTACCTGGCCGTTCTTTACTTGATAAATCATGGAGTATCATATTGGAATTATTGAAGGGTTTAATGATGCGACTATAATATAGTTAAGGATTAAGAAATGATATATTTCTTATTATGTTAACAGTTAAAGTTGAAGGAAATACAAAGCCGAGAAAGATAAACGATATAGTCAACTATAATCAGGCGAGTCTTCTCACTATACTATAGGTGATATTGCATGCGTAGGAAGGAAGATATGTTAGACTAAGGTGATCTTACCTGTTATGATAATTGTATGAATTATTGCTATGATAATGATTGTTTGTGGACGGAACGGGATAGCCCGCAAGCCAATAGGCGGAACGGGAATAGCCTGCGAGTCAGTAGACAGAACGGGAAAAGCCTGCGAGCAATAAGACAGAACGGGAATTGCCCATGAGTCTTCAGCGGATCAGGGATAGCCCGCGAGTCTCACAGACATATGAATGGTTATGATGTGTTGTATGTTATATGTGATGGATCGTATGGTATTTTGAGGAACTCACTAAGCTCCGTGCTTACCCTTTCCCTATATAAACTACTGTTTCAGGTACATCAGGTACCATGGATGGCAAGGCGTGACGTGTATACACTGTGCTGCTTCATTGGAGGACTGTTTTTGAAAGGATGTTCCGTTATGTTGTGATTTCATTAACTTTTGTTAACCCTGGGGTGTTTTCATTAAACTTATAAGTTATGGAATTTTATTAAAATTAATTAAGTGGCTTTTCTTATATTGAAGTGTTCGTTTAAATTTTTTTTTAATTTTACCCTAAAATTTTGGGATGTTACAGCAATAATCGAGGGTTCCAGTTCGGAGATAACTGATACCACAAAGAGATTGAGGCAAGCTGCCTTTAAGGCTGTTTACAAGAAAAGAAAGGTTCAGAAGAGGGAGGAAGCTTCATCAGGGACCCATACACAGCAACAATCTCTGCCTTCTGTTTCTGTTATGAGTGGTTTTAACCATGATTTTCTCAAGATCACAAGTGAAGAGAACCCAGAAGACTTGGCAGGTGACATAGCCCACCTTCGGCTTTCAGATTGAATTTATACCAATATTAGTTTAATGGAACTGTTGGTAGGGATGATGGTAGGCTTTCGATAATAGTTATTGGTCAGGTATTATCGAATTGTCAGGTCTACTATGTAAGGATAGGGGTATAAGAGGTACATAAAGTGTCTAGATATATGGTCCTATAGTATTATAAAATACTCCTGTAGTATTTTAGTTTTATATTTTGTTTTAGAGTTTCTTTGTATATGGTTCTTGGTAAGTTTTTAGACTTGTTGTTCACTACGACTATTTCTAAGTACATGTTAGTCATACCTTGGACAAATACAGTTGATCAGGCTCTATCTGTCCTAGGTATGATTACATAACTACCTAGGCCTACTCGTAGTGTTCAACTCATCTTATTACTCTTGTATTGTTCTGGTTATGACACTGTTCTAGTATGTATGTACTTGTACTTATACTTTATAAAAATATCATTGTATTTTAAAGTATACTTTGTACATATTGTTTTAGAGAGTTTTAGTCCCATTGTATTTATAGTTGTATATCTTAAATGGATTGATATACTTAGTTCACTATAAACAATGCTCTGATACCAATCTGTCACACCCCCAAACCACGATGGCGGAAATGTCTGAGGGTGGATGACTTCATGAACAGTATCACAACAACGTTTGTACAATAGTGATCAAAGCAAACGCATCCATCATATATATAATTGTAAATGTTACAATAGTTCAAAAGATTTTATGTTTTGAATACAATTACAATATGATATCAAAATACATAGTTTGACGCCATAGCGACCCATCGTCAAAGGTTGTAGTTACCCTATCAATTTCCTGAGAATACAAGTAGTTTGAAAGAGTGTCAACATTACGTTGGTGAGTTCATAAGATTTTTATATGAGAAAATCCATAATCCCTTTTCCTTGTAGAAAGATAGTGTTTGAAACCAGAAAATCCAATATTTTCTTATAAATGAGTAGTAGTCTTAAAACCCGAAGACAGAAAATGTATACGTATTTGTATACTTGAAAATAGTATTACGTAGTTTTATTCTTGTATAAAACCGTGTAAATAGGTGTTTACTGGTAGTCGAATCATAGATTTAATTCCACAAAAGTCGTATGTATAAGTAAACCGTACTTATATTTATATCTTTGATAAAACATAGTTTTAATTCCCATAGAATCAGTGTGTATAAGTAAAACCATACTTATATTTGTAACTTGTTAAAATGTAGTTTTAATACCATAAAACTTGTATGAGGAATCTCTTTCCTTGTAAAATGTAGTATTGTAATCCAAGAAAATCCAATATTTTCTTATGAATGTATCCAAGTCCTTAAAACCCAAGGACTAAAATGTATAGCATAGTTTGTAGTATAAAGCCATTGAAAATGTATATTTCCACGTAACAATTTAATAAAGTTGATATCCCATGCGAGACGTCCTATAACCATACTGTGACCATGTAGGCCTGCTTCGACGTTCTTCAGGCGTCGGACTGTTATGACATTTGTCACCTCAGACCCGTCGGTCTAGCTGTAGCTAGCAGCTCAGGTGCGGGGTTGTCAATCCCGTATAGATCTATACACAAATATCACGCTCTCTTACCGAGACTCTGGTTATAAATTTCAGGACTTATGGTATGTACTTAAATAAGCACTGTGAAGACCCGTCTCACAAAAATGTATGTATCAATCAACTTGTTAAAGTTTGTATATGAAAAACCTTTGTATTTGTCCATTATCATTTTTCCCATGATAATATAGTAATGTATAATAATTATATATTTTATATAATTATTTGTCTTCTTTAAAACGTCATAGTAACAATTGTATCAACAAACTATTCCTATAATAGTTTATTTTTAGTATTCCGTTGTGAAAAGCATATATTTATATGTGAAATAACTTATTTAGATGGCTATAAAAAACTTCTTTTAAGATGTATTCTCCACAATAGTGGTGTAATAAATTGGTTATACCCTTTATTAATTCCAATATAATATTTCATGACTATCAAATAAAGAACGGCCAGGTAGAAGATCAAATGGGAAGGCAGGACCCTTTCAGCGTATAAGCCTTTCGGAAATCCAGCAACCTAGCCCAAATGATCGGCCTAGACACCGCCCTCGTAAGTAGATCATTCGATATTATATTTTGGAACTATAACTGAATTGTTGTCATAATGATGTTTACAAAATTCACATTTTGTTTACTACTGTTATAATTGAGTATAAATAGCTATTTTTATAGTATAACTTGTATTCTCCCCCTTAAAAACTTGAATAAATATAAAAAGAAGGGGTATGAACTCACCTTAATGTCGATGATGATCTTATCACCAATTATTGTTAGATCGCCCGACTCTTACTGCTTCTAACTCGAACCCTCTTTTTCTATCTTTCTACTATATTTTCAAGCTATATCTCTACAACTCTCTCGATATGTGTATATAGCTTGTATTGGTGTGGTTTGATTATGAGAATTTGAGTCCTATTTATAGTAGATTTATTTTCGTATAGCAGCCCTCAAGATATAGGTATTTGACTTTTATAGCTTTTAGAAATTGTTTATGACAAAACATACCCTTAAAATACTCTTTAAATAGATTAATAGTTTTTATATAAAAAGAATGATTTTTGTTTATAAAACTATAATCTACAAAAATCGTAGTTTAATAATATCAATTTTTTAACTAAAAAGCTTTAACGAATTAACGTACGGGTATTAATTGTATGTTTAATGAAAATATAGGGTTTAAATGTAAATACAATTTCATTTTAAAGAAAAAGAAAATATTAAATATAAAACTGATATCAATAATATTAAATTTTGACGTCAGGTTGTTCGTATCGACGATACGGTTTTGACGGTAAATTTTTCGTTTTATAAAAAATCATAATATTTTTTATAAACTTAACAATACGTATTGAATACGTAGTGTTCGAAATGAAAATACGAATTCTTTGGGGGTAAAATATATAAATATGAATAAATAATTAAGTGGGGCCCACTTTAATAAAATTATATAAAAAAAATGAAAAATACAAGTTTCAAAGTCTTCCCACCCTTTTTGAAGAAGACTTTGAAATTTTATTGTTTTTTTTTTTACTGAACACTATTCATGTCGAATTACTGTTCACGTCGGACACTATTCACGATGTAATTTTTTTTTTTTTCATTTATACCAAAAAAAAAATCTAACTTAATTGCGTTTGTTCATATAATTGACTTGAATTAACATACTTAGTATTATAATATCAAATAATATATCGTAGAGATTATGAAATTTACATTTCAATATATTGACATAACGTACGCTCTGGTTGACTTGAGTTGACTTTCGTTGACTAATTTGACTGTTGTCACACCCCTAATAGTATATATTATCTATATGTATATACCTTCTCTCCACTATCCTTACCAAAAACTCTAATTTCCAGTCCTACACAAGCAGCTTCAGGAGCAAGCGGGATCTCTTCATAACTCAAGAACTGTATTGCAGCAGAATCATAACGAAAGAATCCAAAATCATGAACCTGAAATTGCAAAAGCATAATATTGTTATCAGTTAAATAACAACTTAACATGACATTTTTACTCAAAACATAACATCAACAGCTATGAGAACTTACAGGGTCTCTGTATATAGGATAGACTGGAATCTCTTCACGGTTTACAAATGTAGCTTCTACTACTACAGGACCTACAAAAGATATGAACAAATCAGCCAAAACAATACTTTAAAAAGCAGCTATCGTTCCATGAAATTTCCTATTGAAAATGGATCTTTTTAATTTCCGTATTTGGATGGTCGATTTTGTTATGATACTTTTAAGAGCAATACTTTCGGAGTTTAGAAATTATTCATTCTGTTGCACAATCACCGTTTACTTTGCAATGATAATTTTGTTCAGAATTGATCGAATGTTCTCAAGTTTCTCAATCTGAGATCACAAGTATATGCGTAGCATATTCGCCAATTTTGAATAGATGTGGCTAATGAAGTAGTGGATCGAATATAAGTCGAAGTGATTCTCACCACGAATCAATTGAAAAGGAAAAAGTCAGCGTACCTGGTTTAACCACATGGCGATTAGTTAGTATAATTCCGACGAGGTTGAAGGTCTTGATTTGCAGACGACAATGGAATCTGATTAACAATTTTCACGGTTAGAAAACATAAAATCAAAAAGAAGAGATCGATTTCGTCCATGGATTTTCCCTCGTTAGTGACATCCAATCATGATCCAGTTGCAGCAACGAATCCATTGATATTGGCGTGGGGTTATATAGATAGACGGTGAGAGGAGTTAGGGTGAAGTAATCATAAGATTGGTTTTGGGATCGCTAGGGCTGAAGATTAGGATTTGAGTCGCTAGGTTTATCACTTGAGATCGATTGATTTAATCCTGATTCAATCCTCCCTTCAAATCCATGTTACGATGATGAACCAGAGGTCTTTTGGCAATAACGTGAGAAGATAATAATGGTTATGATGAACATTAGATTGCGGTGGAAGGTGAAGATGGTGATCGATTGGGAATGAAACTGGTAGTACGTTAGATTTGATTTCAAGAGATGGGTTAAAAACCCAATATACCCTTACCTATGAATAATCTCCTGCACAAAGGTGTATAATTTTCTGGTGCATCCATTTTAATCTAAGGTTGTGTTTGATAGTTGCTGACTGAGTTAGATCTGACTGAGTCAGAGGCCTGACTGGGTCAGAAGCTCGGACTGAGTCAGCCTCTGACTGAAACCATGTTGTTTGATTATACATCTGATTGAATTTGCTGAATAATGAAAATGACCATGTTACCCTTTTATTGTATCCATTTTGTTTTAGCAATAACTAGACAAACGGACAAACAAGAAATTAAAGTATGATGCCTAAAACCTTTAAACCATTATAATCTGGATATGTAATTGCTAAACCAAACCGGATATGTGATTGCTTTTACGAAGTTGAAAGTACGATGTTAAAACCTTTATAATCACAAAAGTATGATGCTAATACCGAATGTGTAATTCCATTTAAACCATTCTAATCTGAGAAATTTACAAAGTAGAAAGTACGATGCTAAAACAAACCATAATACAATATTCAAAGCCAATATACACACATATATACATATACATATATATCTTATATCAAATTCACTTCTCTTTAAGGCATATGATCGAACATGTAGTATGCATAATCAAATTTACCTAATTAATCACACACATATCACAAATACATCCAATCAAATTTAACTCCATATATACAAACACATAAATCACGGATATACAATAATAAAACTGAAATCAAACAAATCAAATGGAACTGTAATCGAACATGATTGGAATTTGAATAGAACTATAGGAACATGATTAGAATTCGAATGGAATTGTAATCGAACTGAAATCAAATTGTAATCGAACTTAATACAAAGTTAACTTGGAAAGAAATCGACATGTCCCTGCAATCAAGAAACCGATTACCCCTGCAATCAATCAAAGGTGTTGCCAATTGGAAAGAAACCGACGTGTGTGTCGTGAATTCGCGATTGATATTCTGATGCCGTGAACGATTTGAATTCGCGATTGATATTCTGATGTCGTGACGATTGATGAACTGATTGATGATGATGTGAACGATTGAACTGATGCTGTCGTGAATTCAATAGGAAGTGATGCGAGGGAAGGGAACACCCGATTGGAGAATTGATTGCGAGGAAAGAGGGATTTGCGAGAATTACGTTTAGGATTCACATACGCACACAAAAATGAACAGAAATCGGAGAGGGTTGCTGGTTTGCAGCGGCGATATGGAAGGAGGCGGAGAAGAGATGGAGGAGGGGAAAAGGGAAAAAAGAACACGCTCCTTTTTTTTTCTCAGTCAACGACATTCCATCGCTTACCGAATAAGATGTTGAAAAAGAGGTTGTGGACCGAGTAAGATGAAAGTTTTTGGGCTCTCAAACAGTCTGACTCGACCTCTTACTGGACCCAGTAAGAGGTAAATCAAACACACCCTAAGACGTTGATATAATGATCCAAATGTTTTAAGGATGGTTCTGCAGTTAGGTAATATATTTTTGGTTCTGCATTGAACCTTCCTATATATATATATATATATATATATATATATATATATATATATATATATATATATATATATATATATATATATATATATATATATATATATATATATATATATATATATATATATATATATATAGAGGTAGGATAAAATGAGGAGGGTCAAAAGGTTGAGAAAGTGAGAAAGAATCTCGACCCTTTAAATCTTCATATCTAAGGCTATATTCAAAGTATATTTTATTATATTTAAAAACTCAATATTATTAAAACGTAACTCATAATACACGTTAGGGGTATACTGGGAATTTCAAATTTAGTGGTTCCCTAAATTGTGGGTCTCTCATTTATTTGTTACCTAAATATCTGGTATCATTAAAGATTGAAATTGATTTAAATATTAAGAAACGGAACATCAGATGATGAATTTGGCTGCATAAAGAGGGAAAAATACATGGATAACCTACATCATCACCACCGCCAGAGGAGCCGTCGTCGTTTTTCCACCATCACCAGACCTCCATAAAACCAACACCATACAAGTCATGAGTAACACCTCTACACGATTCATGACCCGCATCAGCACAGCCCGCCGATCTTCTTCATCTTGAGTGTAAGTCTCTAAAACACACGCCGAACACCCTCGACACATTCACCCTTCCCACAGAGATCAATTCTGTAGGTCTGTAATATTGTGGTTTTAGATTCATGATTTTTTTTTATTATCAGAGATCAATTCTTAGGTTTAATATTGATGCCTTTAATCAAATATGATGATAATTATCTGGTAATGGTCTGTATTCATTTATACGTAAGTGAGTTTTAATCATAAATGATAGAATGCTCATGACTAATTGCTTACAAAATACTCATGAGAGTTCTTAAAATTGTGAAGCATACCAGGTGTTCGATAGAATGCCTCAAAGAACGGATTTTCTGATTTTGAAGAAACATTTGGCAAAATGAGAAGTAGAATGTTATATCTTGCCTTAATTCAAAAGAAGTATGTTTTATATATTGCATCTGACCCTTCTTGTTTCAAAATCTGATTTTTTTGAGTAAGCATAGTGAAAATCACAATCTTCATCGGTTATAATCACCAATGATTACCACTTAAAAATGCCTTTATATTTGAAAATAATGAGTCAATGTGTCTTAATCATTGATGATTAACATTGTATATGTATGTTTGTTTTTGTAAGGGCCAAAGTATTAATCATTGATGATTAACACTGCATAATCATTTGTGATTATAACTGCATAAATGATAAAAATATCATTTAAGTTATAATCATTTGTGATTATAACTGTAGATTGCTTTATCATGAGTATAATCATTTTTTTATATCTTTGAACTTTATTTTGCAGGTGTGAACGTAAAAACAACAATGATCATATTCATGGGTGCCCCATCTTTGTTTTTTTATGTTTGATGGTAGCAACAAGAATAACGATCAAGACTACAATATCGACGAATTCATTTTTATGATTAAATGTGTATTTATTTAAGAACAATGATGTATTCACGTATGATTAAATATGTATTCATTTTATGATTAGATGTGTATTCACTTAGGATCATATATATATATTTATATATCATTGCATGCTTTATCATTTATGATTACATGTTTATTTATTTATGATTAGATGTGTATTCGGTAATTCTCAAATAGTTCATTTTTATGTATATTTTATTCATTGATGATTACAACGTAATTTTGTATAATCTCTATAAAAATACTGTTAAAAATTAAATCACTAAAATTATAAAAAAAAATTCAATTCATTCATGATTGAAACTGTGAAAAAGAATAAACAAACTATTAAAATTTCGAATTTTGACAAAAGAATTGATAAAAATATTTTTTTATTTTCCATTAATAAAATAACAAAAAAAATCAATTAATTCCTTTATTTTAGGTAACAGCAATCATAATCTCTATAATCATGGAAACTGAATAAATTAATCCCATGATTATAGGAAAACATAATTATTTAGGATTTTTAATTAATTAGACATATTGTTAAATTACTATAATATCCATATAAAATGATTGGTCCAGAATCATTCTCACATTCTCAACCTTTTAATCCTTCTCATTTTAACCTCTCCCTATATATATATATATATATATATATATATATATATATATATATATATATATATATATATATATATATATATATATATATATATATATATATATATATATATATATATATATATATATACACACACACGTATATGTATACATATATGTGTGTCTGCACATGTACATGTTGTTATCTGGATGCGCCACTAACCGTACACTAGGCCACGCCAGCTACCGCCATGGTAGCAATAAGTTTGAAGTTTCAATTGGCGTATTTAGTATCTGTATGTTGCGTACATGTTTTGACATGTATTTTCGTTCATGTTCATCGTCAAGTGTCAATATGACTCCAACTGCTTCACAAAGTTGGTAACAAATTTCGATGTTATTTTAATTTTATCTAAAGAGGAGTCTAATATTACGTGCTTGGTGCACGGCACTACGGTAGGCTGCTATGGGCTCACATAAGCGCCAGCATCAAGTTGAATGCGGCTCCTAGAAAAACCAAAGTTGAAGATTCCTAACGAACTAACACCCTTTTATAATCGTGTTCTTGACAATTCTTGTATAAATATTATAAGGCTTTTATGAGTTGTCAAACCTAGCCAAAGCCACCAAGCTTTTTAATGATTCAAAGGTTGGCAGCCACAAAACCCGATTCTATTATACCTTCCAAATTGGCTAAATATACGACATATATTAACATAAGACATATAATATGTCAATCTAATAATCCAAATAAAGCAAAAGGAAATGAGAATTGGATTCCATTATTCCATTTGCCCCTCATATGGACAGATACCTTTGCAAACTCATATGAAAACCTTTCAAGAACGATAAAGAGTTAATTGAGAAATTACGATTTGATTCATCACTACAAGAAACGGCATCAATAGCGGCGACACCTGTCGCCGCTAAAAGTGGATATTGTCGCCGGTAATACCAATAGCGGCGATATGTCGCCGGTAATGTGTCGCCGCAAATGCTTCGTCGCTATTGCTCATCATGTCGCCGGTAATAGGCCTGTCGCCGGTAACGGGTGTCGCCGGTAATACCGTTGTCGCCGGTAATAGTGACGCCGGTAAAAGTTTCCAACGGTCATCAAAATGTCGACGGTAATGGTCGTCGTCGCTAAAAGTGTCGCCGGTAATAGTGATTTTTTTTTTCATTTTCAATTTACTGTTTTTAGTAGCCAAAATTATATCCTATATATATAAACCAACAAAATAAACATACACACCATAAAAGTTTGTCTAATAACATAACAACTAGTACCAAACGGTTACACAATTCGTCTAAAACCGGATAAAACAAAAGTTTGTCTAATAACATAAAAACAACAAATAGTACCAAATATTACGTTTTCATATTACGTCTAATTCATCCAAAATACCCAAAACCGGGTAAACCAAACTTACTCTTCGCCGGTACCTCCGTCACCATCTTGTCCCTCGTCCCCGTTGTTTCCTCCATCATCTTCTTCGGCATTAAACGATTCCTCCATCATCTTTACGAGTCTAGCTCTAAATGCCGGGTTCTCAAGCAACTTCTCAAATTTATTTTTCTACAAAATAAAGCATACATTATAAGTATCAAACATATATTACAAGTATCAAACAATTACCAAAATAGCAATGTACTTTAAAAGAACAGTTACCAAAATAGCAATGTACTTTAAAAATGCATATATTACAAGTATCAAACAATTACCAAAACAGCAATGTACTTTAAAAATGCATTCAATAATCTTTATATAATACTTTATAAGCATCAAACAATTACCAAAATAGCAATCTACTTAAAATGCATTCAATAATATTTATATAAGACTTTATACGTATCAAACATACACTACAAGTATTAAACATTTACCAAAATAGCAATGTACTTTAAAAGAATTTAAGCTATTTTACCTCTGTGGATTGAGTTTGTGGCTGTGATGATTGTCCCTCTTCAAAGCAAGTCGACCCTTTCAAGGAAGGTTTTCGTCCGACCCCTTTAACATGACCACGACGAGCACCCAACACCTTTTCGAATATCCCGATATGATCCGGTGGTGTTTGAGTACATTCTTCATATGCTCGTTGTAGATCACGCTACATTTAACCAAAATGATTTAATAGTTTTATGTATAAACGCTTAATAGATTTATACTTAAAATAAACACTTACATGTTGTTGCTCGGTTACTGGGCTATCAAATTTCCCCTCTTTGTCCGTATGACCATCGCGGAAGGCCTCAACTCTGGTCTTTTCCTGTTTGACATAAAACATTAGATTATACATCATTAAATAAACTCTTATATATAAATTATTACTTCTTTATAAATGTGTATATAAAACATTACTTCTTTAAAACAAGCACTACTTCTTTAATAATAGACTTTAAAAGTTTAGGGTTTATGTTAACGTTAGACTTTAAATAATTTAATATTTGTTTTTTTAGTTTTGACAACAAACAACACATCATATTATCCTATCAAATAACAACAAATAAGCACAAAAATCATGATGTACTCACATATCACAATATTCATCAATTAACCATTAAGCACAACCAAAATCAATTAAGCACTTAATAATTAAGTACTTAATTATTAAGTACTTAACAAATAAGTACTTCATAAAAACACTTCCAAAACATATTACATATCACAAGAAGCATCAATTAACCATTAAGCACTATCAAAACATCCATCAAATTAAGTACTTATAAATTAAGTACTTAACACAAACACTTCCAAAACCAATTAAGTACTTAACACACATTATCAAAACAATTAAGCACTTATATGAAGCATTAAACATTAAGAACTTATCAACACAATTAAGTACTTATAAATTAAGTACTTAACACAAACACTTCCAAAACCAATTAAGTACTTAACACACATTATCAAAACAATTAAGCACTTATATGAAGCATTAAACATTAAGAACTTATCAACACAATTTAGCACTTATCAAACCAATTAAGCACTTATCAACACAATTTAGCACTTTCAAGAAGCATTAAGCACATATGAGTTTTATTAAGCACTTTTATTAAGAACTTTAATATTAAGCACTTAATTATTAACTACTTTCAAGAAGCATTAGCCTTTTCAAGAAGCATTAAGCAATTTTATTCAGAAATTAGCAAAATTTGATAAAGCAAAGCTTGATAAAGCATACTTGGAGGGTGGTGGTGACAGTCTCAGGAGAGATGGAGGCGGCCGACGGCGGCTGACGGCACCACAGTGGCCGGAGTTAGGCACCACAGTGGCCCTCGGCACCACAGTGCTGTGGAGAAACAAACACAGAGGAATAAACACAAAATTAACCGGTTTTTAGCAGTAATAACTGAAGGTGGAGGTGGAAATCACATTGGATCGTACCTTGTCGCCGGAAAACGATGCGTGTCGCCGGAATAAACGACTAGTCGCCGGTTTAAGGATGATTTTTTCGGAAATGGAGAGAGTGGAGGTGAGGGGACGAACGTTGGAGGTGAGGGAACGAAGGAGGTGACGGAAAACGGTCGTAATCGGTCGTAATGGAGCGACCTGGAACGGATTTCGCCAGAGGTTAGGTTTAGGAATTAGGTTGCGGGAAAGACAGAATGACTGAGGAAGAAGGGTATAATGTTCGCTGAGTATTAGCGGCGACGTTATTCGATCAATAGCGGCGACATCGTATTACCGGCGACAATCTGGGAGGGAAAATATCCCGCCTAATTTTAGACCGTCGATTTAAAATGAGAATGAACGGCAGATATCGTAGCTCACACGGATCGCTGATCTGGGTTTGTTGTCGCCGCTAATACTAGGCGTCGCCGCTAAAGGCGTCGCCGGTAATGCCCGGATTTCTTGTAGTGCATGTACAGTCGTTACAATTACAAGAGACATAAATTCCAGAGAGAACGTAATTACAGGAGCAAATTAAGGGATAAACATGGAAACTACAACAATCTTTATTTTTATTTTTTATTTTTTATTTTTTATTTTTAACGGCAAATCTATCATACTCCTACTGCTACTTTAATCATCTTAAATCCACATATTCCCCCTTGTGGAAACTACAACGACCTTTATTCTCTGGAATTATCTAAATTATTTCAAACCATTAGCGGGACATGTGTTGGATGCCATAGTGTTAATACACCCCCGCAGGATGGCGGTTCCATCGGAAACGCCAATCTTGGATCGTAGACGCAAAAAAGGAGCTCGAGACAAAGGTTTGGTAAGAGCATCCGCAAGTTGATCAAATGAGTTTATATGTTGAACCAGTAGTGTACCGGCGGCCAGCTTCTCTCGAACAAAGTGATAATCCAAGGCAACATGTTTCATACGCGAGTGATAGATGGGGTTCGCACACAAGTATGTTGCTCCAGAGTTATCACAATAAAGCCGAGGAGCCTCATTCGTAGAAAGACCAAGCTCTTCGAGTGAGTTTTCAGCCCAAGCTAACTCGGCAGCCGCATTCACAAGAGCTTTGTATTCGGCCTCGGTGGATGACCGGGAGACCGGTTTTTGTCAGGCAGATTTCCACGAGATAATGTTTGTGCCAATATAGAGTATGTAAGCGGTTGTGGAACGGCCGGCGATACCCCTCCCCAATCTGAATCAGAAAACACGGCTAGCGCGATGGGAGAGTTCTTGTTCAAGAACAACCAGTGATACGTACCCTTGAGATACCTCAACAATATTTTGAGAGCTTGCCAATGTGTTTGAGATGGCTTGAGATGCTGATGCATAAACTGAGCGAGCTTGTAACAACAAAAGAAATACCCGGTCTTGTGAAAGCAAAACATTGAAGGGAACCCACAAGCTTTCGATAAGGAGTTGGATCAACTTTCGGTGTTTCATCTTCAAGAGTTAAGACTTCAGATGAACAGAGTGGTGTGAGAACTGATTTAGCTCCATCCATCCGTTACATTGTTAACAAATCATGTATGTGCCTATGTTGTGAGAGAAACAAGTCGTTGGGAGTGGGAATAAGTTCTACTCTGAGAAAATGACTCGGATAACCCAAATCTTTGACAGAGAACCGTGCTGCAAGATTGTGGACAAATTTGGTGATGAACTGTTCATTATTTCTCGTTAAAATAATGTCGTCTACGTAGACCATGAAATTGCACATGCCACCATCCCTGTTGTAGATAAATAACGAAGCATCGGCATGATATTTAATGAAGTCCAACTCAACTAAAAACGAGGTTAAAGACGTATACCAGGCTCGTGGAGCCTGTTTAAGGCCATAGAGAGATCTTTGGAGTTTGCAAACATGATTGGAAAGTTGAGGATTGACATAGCCTGGAGGTTGCACCATATAAACTTCCTCTTGCAAGGTTCCATGTAAAAACACATTATTTACGTCTAGTTGACGTAGTGACCATCCCCGAGACAAGGCAATAGATAGCGTTGTATAGATAGTGACGGGTTGGGTAACGGGACTAAACGTGCCAAAGTAGTCCCTACCGTATTCTTGCAAAAAGCCTTTAGCAAAAAGCCGAGCCTTGTATTTGTCAACGGTGCTATCAGGATGTCTCTTGATTGGAAAAAACCATTTGCATCCAATAGGTTGTCGGGAGGTAGGAGCAACAAGTTCCTACGTGTGATTACGAAGCAAGGCATTATACTCATCATCCGTAGCCTTGCGCCAAAGTGGGTCTTTAGATGCTTGAAGGTATGTGGTTAGTTCCAGAGTCGGTGGAATAGGGTGAACTGTGGTGGTGTTGATAAAGTGAGAGTTGTAGTATTTGGGGTTGAGGTTTCTATTTCTAGCGGGATGTTGTGGAGATGATGATTGAGATGGAGTAGAATGTGGTGACGGGATAGAGGAAATAGGAGAAGAAGGGGCTATGTTAGATGAGGGAATATTGGAATGAGAATATGAAGATTCAATAGGAGAAGAGGTTTGAGTGATTGAGGGTGCATGGGTACATGACATAGGAGTGGAGGATGAAGATGCATGGGAAGGAGTGGAAGTTGGTGCATAAATGGGAAGGGTGGCAGGAAGTCAAGAAATGGATGGAGAATCAATAGGTGGGGAAACAGTGGGAATAAATTCACTCACTGTTGGAATGGGAGATGGTGTTGTCTTAGTGTGCTTGAATGGGAAATTGTCCTCGACAAAAGTAACATGTCGAGAATGGTAAAGTCGATTTGTGTGGGAATCAAAACATTTGTAAGCAGATTTAGATGAAGAGTATCCAAGAAAAATGCAAGGCTGGGAACGTGGTTGAAGTTTAGAAGTGACTAAAGGTTTAACCCAGGGATAATACATACACATGCACCCGAAGGTTTTCAATTTTGTGTAATTTGGTGAAGCACGAAATAACATTTGGTAAGGAGATTTGGAATGGAGAATCGGTGTCGGAAGACGATTGATAAGATAGACGGCAGTTTGGAAAGCATGAGACCAAAATTTAAGTGGTAGACTGGCATAACGTAGTAACGCGAGGCCGATTTCGACAATGTGTCGATGGCGATGCTCAGTTGTACCATTTTGTTCGTGTGTTTGAGGTGGAATGGTATAGTGTGAGATCCCATTTGACTGAAGAAACGGAAGAAGTCTGACACACTCGCCACCATTATCAGTAAAAATGGACACAAAGGGTGTTTGAAAAAAAAATTCAACAAGTAATTTAAATTGTGGGAAAGGTTTAGCAACATCGGATTTAGATTTGATACGATACAATCACACGTATTTGGAATAGTAATCAACAAACACAACATAGTATTTGAACACATCAACCGATTGTTGAACCGGTCCTCAAACATCTGAATAAAGGAGTTGCAATGGTTTCTTAGCAACAAGCTAAGCGAATTTTGTCCAAATGGCAATTTATGACATTTATTAATAGCACACGATTGACAGTGTAAATTAGAACCCTGCAATGAGTGAAAACAAAGACCGAGGTCTCTACAAAGAAGTTTGAAAACACGAAGACACGGATGTCCAAGTTGATGATGCCATAGAAGAGGTGAGACGGATGTGGTAGCATTGGTTTGAGGTCGTGAAGGCAACTGATTTAGGTGGTAAATATCACTGATGTTCTCCCCCGGTATGATGTGTGCCCCCGTTTTGAGATCCTTCACAAAAAAATGGAAAGGAAAGAATTCAATTGAAACGTTATTAGTTCGACATAACTTAGCAATGGAAATCAAATTTGTATGCATATTTGGAACACAGAGAATGTCACGTAAGTTTAATAGTTTCGTTTTGGTGGAGAGTTTAGTTGAACCGATATGAGAGATAGAAAGATCCATACCGTCACCCAAGACTATTTCATCGGGACCACCATACTCGCAGATAGAACTAAGAGTAGCGGGACATGAAGTGAGGTGATGAGAGGCACCACTGTCTATCATCTACAGTTGAGAACCCGGGGAAGAAGCAATCGTATCAGCAACCGGAGTGGACTGATTTGTATGGAAGGAGATGTGATTGTCTTCCAAGAAGTGGGCAAGCTTCCAGCATTCACGAGTATCATGGCCAGAGATATCGCAGATGTTGCAAAAAAGGTTGATACGATTTATCGAGGAACCCAACTTATTCATATTTCCCCGAAATGACCGTTGAGACGAAGGTATAGATTCAGGTCTAGTGGGGCGATGTTGTGAGTCTGTGCGTAAGAAAGAACGACCCTTTTGTCGTTGAGTGGCATTGGCAGTGGTGAAAAGAGGGGTGTTGGACCCAGCCTCTGTTAAAGATCTTTCAAAATCCATCAACTTGTCAAGGTGTTCAGGATAACATATCGGGTGTTCCCGGACCTTAAGAGCGGCGGTAATGGGACCGTATTCATCACCAAGTTGAGTGAGTATATGAACCATGAGGTCTTCTTAATGAATCGGCTCTATATATACAAGGGCCAACTCATCCGCAATAGAACGCATTTGGTTCATGAAATTCGAGACAGATCTGGTACCACGGGGGTTCTTCACGAGTTTGGACTTCAAGGAGATAATGCAAGAATGGGATGTAACTGCAAAACTAGTTGTTAGCCGCTCTCATGCCTCTTGAGCAGTCGAGGCAGAAGCGATGAGCGGCTGAATATCATCAGAGCAAGAGCCAAGAATAGCACTAAAGATCACCTGATCTTGACGTAACCAGGTGGTCTAAGAACGGTTAGGTTTTTGACCGGCTGGTTCAGTAAGAGTTTTCGATGGGGCAGCAGTGACACCTGTTAGGAAGTCATCCAGCCCTAAACCGATGAGAGTGGAGTGCATATGGAGTCTCCATACGGAGAAGTTTTAGGAGGTGAGTTTGATTCGGAAGTGGGTGGGAGCAGTGACTGTAACGAGGGTTTTAGAGGCAGCTATTGATGCGATACTGGTGTTTAGATGAAGAAGGTGATGGATTGGTTTTTCTCGTTAGAGATATACATACGGCTCTGATACCATTAAGAGTTAATTGAGAAATTGTGATTTCATTCATGTACAGAGGTTACAATTACAAGAAATACAAATACACTACAAGAATTAGTGGCATTAGGGGCGACGCCTTTAGGGGCGACAAACCCTTTAGCGGCGACAACAGACACAGCGGATCTGGAGTCGCCCCTAAAGGGGTCGCCCCTAATGCCACGATCCGGACTTCCTCTCTTTGATTAATCCTGGCCTTTGAACGAAAACCTCATCCAACGGTGGTAAAAAAATGGCGCTAAATTTTCCCCCCAAAAATTACTACCGTCGCCCCTAAAGCCTGGTGTCGCCCCTAAAGGGTGTCGCCGCTAAAGCTCGTGATCCGGATGCTATCGCTTGGTTTAATCTTGGCCGTAGAACGAAAGAGGGATCCTACGGTGGAAAAAAAAGCGGTAACTTTTCCCCCCTTTTTTTCCGGATGTCGCCCCTAAAGCTCCTTTGTCGCCGCTAAAGGGTGTCGCCGCTAAAGCCTAAAGCGAATTTCACCCCTCAGACTACTCTTTCACGCATTCTGTTAGTGTTTAGCCCCAAAATTTTCTCTCGACTTGCTGCGATTCTAGCTGCGGTTTCAATGGTTTTGAAGCTTTTTTTGGTTGTAATCTTCTAAAATAAAGGTAATTTCTCATATATTAAACTTAGGGTTTGTAATTTATTGTAGTTTTAATAATTGTTTCATGTTTTTTTTGTGGTTTTGAAGCTTATTTTGTTGAAAGATCAATCTCCAACGGAAGATACTTGTAATTTTCTACAAAAAGGTAATTTTCTTATATATTAAACTTAGATTTTTGTGATTATTTGGTGTTTTAATTGTTATTTGATGATTTATGTAAAATATGTTTGTTTGGAGATGTTAATGTATATAGTTGTTGTTAATGTTAGTTATAAAAACTAGTTTTGATATACACAATTGATTGAAATTGTATGAAAATTATAATGAATTGTATGATATTTTAAGAACTTAATTGCATGATATTGATTCTTAGATAATATGTATATAAAGTTTTGATTGTAGGATTGTATATGGTTATTTTGATATGAACACTTGATTGAATTTGTATGAAAATTCTAATGAATTGTATGATATGTTAAGAACTTAATTGTTAAGAACTTAATTAGTTATGACTTAATATTATGTATTGGATGTTATGTTTAGGTTATTATTGTATGATATTGTTAGTTTTTTAGGTTATTCTTATTAAGAACTTAATATTATGTATTGAACTTATTTTGACTTATTTGTTAAGAACTTTATTAGTTATGACTTAATATTATGTTAATGGAATGTATGATAGTTAGGACTTATTTTGACTTATTTGTTAAGAACTTATTAGTTAACGATTACTTTAGATTGCTATAATAGAAAACAACAAAATTATGATACTTTAGTTAACAAAAATAAGAAACAACAATGTTCTAATAGAAACAAAAAACAAAAGTAGGATGCTATAATTAACAAAAATACTAAAGTATAACATAAACCCTAAATCCTAAAGTTAAAAACAAAATTCTAAAACCTAAACCCTAAATATTAAAGCCAAAATTCTAAAACCTTAAACCCTAAATTCTAAATTCTAAAACGGTAAACCCTAAATTCTAAATTCTAAAACATAAACCTTAAACGGTAAACCCTAAATTCTAAAACCTAAACCTTAATTTATAAAACCTTAAACAGTAAACCCTAAACTTAAAAACTAAATTCTAAAACCTAAACCCTAAATATTAAAGCCTAAATTCTAAAACATAAAAAACATAAACATTAAACCTTAATCCTTAAACCTTAAACCATAAACCTAAACCTTAAATTCTAAGACATAAACCTTAAACGGTAAACCCTAAATTCTAAATTCTAAACCATAAACCTTAAAGCCTAAATTCTAAAACCTTAAACCCTAAACCCTAAACCTAAACTCTAATTTCTAAACCCTAAACCCAAACCATAAATTCTACATCCTAAACTCATTGATTTTTATCATAATTCTTTTTCTTTTTGATCATCTTAAGCTTAGAAATACCCGCTCGAAATTGATTTAGAAATTGATTTCGGTTTGTCCCCATTTTGGGACTGCTTTTTGAATACTTTATCTCATTTAGGATGTGAATGCGTATTACATGATTGTTCGTTTAAGAAATATTTGGTTGTCATTTTCTCTTTGCTCCTCGGGTATATATTTACAAATATACCTGGGAACTAAGGGGAAATGCTGCCGAATTTTTCTTAAACGACCAATCATGTAATGCGCATTCACATATGAGGTAATGTATTCAAAAAGTGGGTGTAGAAGCCTACCCTTGTGAATACTCTATCCGTTGTCCGATTTCTCCAAAATATTCTGATCGAGACAGTCTATTTCGTTTTGGGACTGCATTATGAATACTCTATCTCTATTCTGATTTTTTTGTTGCCATTTTGGTGAACAAAAAATATCTAACATCGTGGTTTCCCCTAAAATAATCTAATATGAAATTTAATTCAAACATCTTTTATGTTTCAGTTACATCATGCTTATCGATAAAAGTTGGACTACTCTTGAAAACCGTAACTCTGACGCATTCGAGGAAGGACTCAATAGTTTTGTTGAGAGATCCAAACAACACATCGACAGTAGAGGTTTAATCATATGTCCATGTAGACGATGTGAACTTAGAGAATTCGTAAAACTCTTAATAATGAAATCCCACATACATGCGTATGGTTTTAGTAAACGTTATGATACATGGACCTATCATGGTGAAAGAAGAACTATGATGGTACATGCCGTAGGTCCAAGTCAAAACCAAGCACCAAGTGACGACATAGCTCCAAGTCACGACATGGTTGACGTTATCAACGACGTTATGGGGGAAAATATGGGGGAAAACAATACTAATCGGGAGGAAGGGAACTTAGATACAGAGGACAACGTTGCCGATGATGGATTTCATAAGCTGTTAGATGAAGTCCAAGCAGAATTATATCCTGGTTGTACCTGGTTTTCTTCCCTCGACTTTTTAGCAAAGCTGATGCATATCAAGGTGAACAACAAATGGAGTGATGCTTCATTCGATCAGCTCCTCGAGTTGTTGGAATCTGCGTTTCCTAAAGAAAACAAGGTTCCCACTTCACATTATGCAGCCAAAGCGAAGCTGAAGAAACTTGGTTTGGGTTACGAGTCAATACATGTGTGCAAATACGATTGTGCTCTCTTTTGGGGCGAAAACAAGTCGTTGCAGAATTGTCCTGTTTGCAATACCAGTCGGTGGGTTGATGACAAGAAAAAGGGCAAGAAGGTGGCACATCAGGTGTTACGATACTTTCATGTGACCCCCAGACTACGACGTTTGTATTGCTCAAGGCAAACGGCAAAAAATATGATTTGGCACAGTACCGGACGATCAGAAGACGGTACGATGCGTCATCCCGTTGATGGTTCTTCATGGAAAGACTATGATTTAAAGCACCCTAACTTTTCAAGGGAACCTCGAAATGTTCGCCTAGGTCTTGCTACTGATGGTTTTAATCCATTTTCTAACATTAATTCAGGTCATAGCACATGGCCTGTCATACTCACTACATACAATCTACCACCATGGCTATGTATGAAAGAGTCATCATTCATGTTGGCCTTGTTGATTCCTGGCCCTAAATCACCCAAGAAGGACATGGATGTCTTCCTTAGGCCATTGGTGGAAGAGCTTAAGCAATTGTGGCACTCGGGCGTACGTACTAAAGATGCAGCAACAAATACGTTCTTCACTATGAAAGCGGCGTTGTCGGCTCAAGATGCAGCAACAAAATAACAATTATTTATGTTGTATTTTCATTAACAAATTGAACATAACACACATAAATTTATATTTAATAGGTCTATCAGATGCAAACACAAAAGTCTCCAGAGTTTCACATAGAGTTGTCGGCTCTTTCAATGGGTGCAAACGTAAAAGTCTCTACTTACACCTCTTGCATAGTCAATGGTGTTAGGTATGTGGTACTTAGTCGTGATGCAAACCGCACAACACAAAACTCTGGGATTTTGGTAGAGGGACTAAATCAAGAAAAGTATTATGGCCAGCTCGAAGAGATTATTGAGTTGCATTATCCATTCAATCTTTATAGTGTCCTTTTTCGATGTAAGTGGTTCGATCCTGAATGGGTTACATGTGAAAATAATATCACCAGTATCGACACACGACACGAATGGGACAAAGAAGATCAACTCATATTTGCTTCGCAGGCGAAACAAGTGTTTTACATTCGAGAACCTTGTCGAGCAAACCCAAATAATAACCACCGATGGGTTGTTGAAAACGTTAACCATCGACAAATTTGGGATCTACCAACAAATGATGGTCGTGTCGATAACGTTGTCAATGACTCTATCGAAAATGTTGATGTTATTAGCCCTGCTGAAAATATCGACACCGTTCAGAATAACTGTTCATCTAATTGTAGAATTGTAATCGACTTGAGCCAATACTTTATAGGTTTACCAACGGTAGGTGAAAGTTCAGTTACTCCTGAAAGTCAAATTCCAGTTCGTCAATCGACGCGTATCATCAATGAAGTATCTGAAGACGAGACTGATTATGACGGGAGCGATTTTGATTGTGAAACGTACGAGGATGACACTGAAATGTCTGAGGGCGAGAAAGAGTGAAATTTTTTATATGTATTATTGTCTCATTGTAATCGAACTTGGCTCATTGAAATAGAAATATACTTCTTGTTTATATGTTGTAATTATGGCATTGTATTTCATTTTGTATTTCTGTATTCTATATCTTATAACTTTTCAGGATGGCCGATGTAATGAGCCACGGAGGAGATGGTGATGGGGAGCCACCTCCACGAGGTTTTGGAGGCCCTAGCTATCATCAACAGGATAGTAAGTTTTTTAAGATTTATTTATTTGACAAATCACTCTTATAAATTATGACTAATAATATTTTTTAATTACATTTGCAGGTCAACCCAAGAATCGTAGAGGCATTCAAAAAAATCTTAAGATGATTGAGAAATGGGTAGCTAATGGCAAGCGGCCTTTACCGTTAGTTTGGGATAGGGCCGCTACCTACATTCCGGTTGGTGACAATTATGACATATTTATTCGTGAGGCTAGCGATTATATTTGGCGAGACATCCCATTAGACAAAAAATCATGGGCAGAAGTTCCAGAAGACCAAAAGAATGGCTTGTGGGAGCACCTACGGGTAAATTATTTATATAATTATATTTCATTTGTTGATTTTTTATTACTTTTTATTTATCTAACTTTTTTTTATTTGTAGACATACTTTGATTTTGATTCACTTAAAAATGATCCCGATGGAAGAGCTTTATGGGAGGGCATTGAATGTCAAGTAGGAAAGCGTTATAGAGGCCGTAAATCCACTGCGAATGACTATTTTGGTAAAAATGGAGGGGTGAATGATGTGGAGAGAGCAAGGGCTAATCCCCCCCGGGGTATGAAACCACAAAACTGGGACAGTGCGGTTGATCTTTTCATGAGTCCTAAATTTCTTGAGCGCTCTCAACAAAATAGTGGTAATCGTGCCAAACAAACAGTAAAGAACCGCGGAGGGACAAGTACATACAGTAATGCTGCATTCAAGAAAGTAAGTTATAATTATATGTGTTAGTTTTAGTCTTTTAGAGTATAATCTAATTTTTTTATGTGAAACAGGGCATTACCAGAATTGAAGCCTATCATGAAGCACATACTGATAAAGAAGGGAACTTTGATAGCCCAGATGTTGAGGAAAAATATGTAAGTACATTGGTGTTTTTTGTTTATAGTTATATGTATATTATTGTTTTTTTACTTTAAATAAGAAGTATACTAATCTATATTAATCATCATTGTAAATTACAGAATGATTTACTTCGTGAGTTTAATGAGCAATACGCAATATGTAACCCCACAAACACTCCAGTAGACGAGGTGGCTGTATTTGAAAAAGTGCTCGGTACACGACGAGGACACATAAGAGGGATCGGACGTAAACCGTCTGGAAAACAAAGTTCCAAGAATCCTTCTTTTATGGAGGGCCAATCATCACAACCAACACAGAGTACTGAGGTTAGTTGTAACTTATTTGATAATGACTTAATACATTTGTTGTGTACTTAATACATTTGTTGTGTACTTAATACATTTGTTGTGTACTTTGTAGATGGATGATATAGACCGTTTATTCAACAACCCAAGAAAAGTTGAAAAAATGAAAGCATATATGCGACAATTGCAAGAAGAAGATGATGATGATAACGATGATGGAAACGGTGGTAATGATGAGTAGTTTTTTTAGTTTATGACAACTAGTTAATGTTTTATTTAGTATTATGTTTCATGTTATGGATTTTGAGACATGTTATGGGTTTTGAAACATGTTATCGGATTATATAAATATTTATGGATGTTGTTTAAATTTCTGCATTTTCTGGAACCTGTCTGAATAGATTAAGAACATCTGTAGTAAGGACTTAATGAAAATAAGGCATTTCCTGGAACCTGTCTGAACTGATTAGGGGCGACACTTTTAGCGGCGACATAGGAGTATTAGCGGCGACACGTACTAGCAACGAACGTTTTAGTGACGGTTAACCATAATGGTGACGAACTCTTTAGTGGCGACCCTATAGGGGCGACATAGTAGTATTAGCGGCGACGGAATTAGCAGCGACACTTTTAGAGGCGACTTTGAAGCAGTAGCGACGAAGCATTAGCAGCGACACTTTTAGGGGCGACATGTGTCGCCGCTAAAACCACTAATCCTTGTAGTGATACTAGCAAGAACGTAATTACATGAGCAAATTAAGGGTTACACATGTAAACTACAACAACCTTTATTCTCTAGAATTATCTAAATTATTTCAAACCATTAGCGCGACACGTGTTGGATGCCATAGTGTTAATAAACAAGTCGGGAATTTACCTTTCTACCCTTTTGAGAATAACATATTGTCATTAATGCCCATTAATTTTGTATATAGTAAATATTTACCTCTAAACCATATACTATGTGATCTATAGAAAGTAAGCATATTAGTTATCACTAAAACACTACGGAATTCTATCGGGTGTCACCCAATTGGCTTCATGGTCCGTAGATCTAATACCAACCGACTTGTAGTAGTCTCTTTCTGCCTTGGCTACACAATCTTGAAATATCTTCCATTCGTTCTCTCTCTCTCTCTCTCTCTCTCTCTCTCTAAAAAATCAACGCAAAAAGTCAAACATGTTTTGTAAGCATTAATCGCATGTATACATGCGTATGTGATAAAGAAAGATTTGTTGCTTACCCTTTTCCATGGAACTCTTTCATTCTCTTCTATTCCCTACAGAAGAAGACAATGGTAAATTTGTCATTTATGCATACAAGTACAACACTTAAATGGAAAAAAAGACATAAGCCTTAAATAAAGTGTTTTCAAGATAAATGGTATTAAAAAATATTGAAAATGACAAAGTTGGGAAATTGGAAAAAAAATAAATAAGGGTAAATTTGTAATAAAAAAATACAACTTGATATAGGCTTATTTCTAACTTTTTCTGTTAAGTTGTTCAAAAAGAAAAACACATATATATATATATATATATATATATATATATATATATATATATATATATATATATATATATATATATATATATATATATATATATATATATACATACATACATACATACATACATACATACATACATACATACATACATACATATATGTGTGTGTGTGTGTGTACTTTTTTGGACTAATAACATAAAAATCACTGTAGTTTGGCTAAAATCCGGTTTAAGCACTGTATTTTTTTTTTGTTATAAGAAAACCACTCATATTTTCAAAAAGATACATTGCGACCACTATAACAAATAAAAGTCATGATTGCATGCCGCCAGCTCGGGACACTCATTACCCCTATCACATTTAAAATTTAGTTGATTCACTTGGACACCTTATGCATTCACAATGTGGCCGAAGAGCTACACTTACGAAGACAAAAATCACATGTAGACAACTTTATGTATCATTTTCACTGCAATCGGGTTCCAATATTTGCTTCAAATGTCGATATGAAACTTTTCCCATAATCTTTGGATGAAAATAATCCTTAAAATTTATAAAATAAAACGAATAGTGGTCACTATTGAATTCTTTAAAAGTATAAGTGGTTTTTATGGAACAAAAAAAAATATAGTGGTTAAACCAGAATTTTGGCGAAACTACAGTGGTTTTTATGTTATTAACCCTTCTTTTTTATACTGAATGAACTGTCTGAATCTGAATAAATGGCTATTTTACCCTTATCTTTAAACTTGAAAAATAACAAACAACAATTTATTTAATAATTACTATAGATTAAAAGTTGTACGTATTCACATTAAAAAATTAAAAACTAAAAAAATAGCATGAATAAACTAAATTGAACATAACTAAATTAAGTCAAATAATAAAATTAAATTCAAACAATTAATATTTACGTATATATTGGATTAAATAAAATAACGAGCATATGAAATTTGTATGATATTTACATATATAATAGTGAATAATTCAATATACAAGAATGAAGTGCATACTCGATTACTCATAATTTTCGATATAAATATATGATTTTTATTGAAGACTAGCAAATGAAAATCTATATAACATATAGTTTATCATCATCTGCAACACAAACACAACACATGTACCTTATTGAAATCCAATGCAATGAAATAATGATGATCGTGATCACGTTAATTACATTCCTTAACATATTTGATGTAACAGATTTATAGGATTCAAAAGTATGTTATGTATTTTTTTTAATAAAATGATGTTTTGGGTTTGACGTTGTTTTTGTTGACCCAAAATTAAATTAACATCTTTCTTTTATTTACTTAAAGTTTAATATTTGTAATGTTGATTAAGTAGCAAAAATGGTTGAGAACCAAATATAAGTTTAAAATTAATATTTGTGTGTTTGTTTTAGTTATTTATATTAGTTATTACAATGAATAATAAAAATAATAATAAATGACATACAAAATGATGGAAGATATCATTTTGTTAATTTATTTATTACTACAAAATAATGTAAATTTTCCAATTACTTCATAATTTATTTATTTATAAATTTGATAGCAAAATAATACTATATTACAACTTAACACAAAGACATATATTTAAACATCGTTATTTGTTATTTAAAAAGCTAAAACTATTAGAAAAAAAATAAATTTCATGATTAAAATATATTACAAATTTAGTGTATTCTGTTTTTTTATTTTAATTGTCGAATGAACATATAAATTCTAAACTATGATATAAAACTTTTCAATAACTTCATACTTTATTTATTTATTTATTAATAGTGAAATAAAACTATATTATAAATTTAAAAATAAATATATATTTTTATTAAGCATCATCATTTATTATTTAAAAAGTTATTATTGTTTTATTAATATCAATATGATTGTAATGTATTACGAATTGCTTGTATTAAGCTTTCATTCAAATTGTTTGCATGATTACAATGAACATGTATATTTTAAACTAAAACATTATAAAAATAAAAAGGAGCTTATTCAACAAACAAATAGGCTAATAGTTAAATAACCAACAACCTCTGTTTTCAAAGGCTTTTTGTAAATGCTCATATATTTAGAGAGCATATGATATAATTTATTTAACTAACTTAACCTCTATTCGGTTAAGTACCATATATATTAATTAGTTACATATATTAAAAATATCCATTGAGTTGTAGTGATTTAATGGTAAATAAGAAGTTAGAGAGTTGTAAATATGGACTTTCAATGCAATTAAATACATAGTTCAAGATAAATATTTATATTGATCAATAAGGCATTACCGTCATGATCGCTATTGGAATTGATTAAAATTATAATTTTTTTAATTATTTAAGTAACAATAATAAAAATAATATTAAATAAAAAATAATGCATATGTTTATGCATGCATGCATATGTCTATGCAGGCACAACCTAGTAGAACCCATTTGGTCCAAGATAAATATTTGTTTGAGATATAATAATTTGAACTTAATTTTATAAATTACATTCAATAATTATAAGTACTACAAATTTTTAATTTTGAACCGTTCTAATAAATGTCTCATTTGTCATATAGTTCAAAATAACGACTATTTTATAGTAAATAATAGACAAAACTGCAAAATTGGTCACTGTGGTTTGTGATTTTTTATGGATAGCGTCCCTAGACTTTCAAAATTGTAAAAAGAGTCATTATCAGAATGTTTCTTTGTGGTTTAGATCCATGTCCAACTTGAAAGGTCTATTTTACATTTTTAATTTCTTTTTCTATTATTTGTAATTATTTATAGGTTTTATTAAATAAAAAAGTAATATTAACTTCTCAACCCCCAACCAAATCGAAAACCCCTCCCCTTCTTGTCCCCCCCCCTCCCTCTAGGGGTGGCAATTGGGTCGGGTTCGGGTTGACGGGTTGCGAGTTAGAAAGGCCAACCCAAATACGACCCATATAAATATTCGGGTTGGCGGGTCACGGGTTGGCGGGTTGGCAGGTAACCCGGACACGACTCGTGTAACCCGTTTAATTATACGGGTTGGCGGGTCAGTTTCGGATTGGTGGGTTATATACGGGTTGGTGGGTCATAAACGGGTTGGCGGGTCATATGCGGGTTGGCGGGTCATTTTCAGCTTTATTTTTTATTTTTATTGAAAATAAAAAATATTAAAATATATGTGTATATATATATATATATACGGGTTGGCGGGTCAACCCGCGAACCTAACTAATGACCCGAACACGACCCATATAATAAACGGGTTGGTGGGTTGGCGGGTCAAAAATCTCAACCCAAACCCGTTTATTTTCGTGTCGGGTTCGTGTCGTGTCACGGGTCGTGTCGAGAATTGCCACCCTTACCTCCCTCCCTCTCTCTCTCTCTCTCTCCTCAAGCTTCAACGTCATTGAGAAAAGATCGAGTTGCAGATAGATGTTGATTTCAGTTCATATGGACGGTTATGCCCCTAGCAGCCCAGCCCCGACGAATCATTGCATTAACATGTGCAAGTCGAGGTTCCAACGATAAGGCGCTTAAGTATTACCAGGGGATCCAAGTCGAGGCTCTAAAGTCTAAACAGTCGCGAGTAGCTGTGAACCAACTTGCAACTGAGCCGCAATCTCAGCAAGGGCAATCGGACAGCATTCTTGAAGTCGATCGTCAATCTCCACACAAACATTATTCCAATATCAATCCGATATTATTTCACCATTAATCAACATTAACGATGAATCCTGACCTACAACAACTTGCGCTTGTTTCTCCACATGGTACAGATCAACACCAATAATATCAGCAAGATCAATCAACAAGACACGCCCTAATTTCTTTATCTCCAACACAATCTCAAGTCGTAAATAGTCCTAAAACACATCAAGTCAAATAACAATAAGAGTTTACAACAAATGAATCAAAATTACACACACGGTCTGGAGGAGATCGGAGTATGATATGAAGTTCTTGAAGCTTTTGAACTAATTCAACGATCTGACAAATGAATACTTGATTTTGCTTGTTGAGCGGACTCAAATTATCGCTATATTCGAGTAATTCTTCATCCGTCTCTCCGATAATTGAAATCCGATAAATAACCCATGTAACTCGAATCGTCGTCCCTCCATCTCCATATGTGGTTCCGATTTGGTTTCTCCCCCAAAAAAACTGGAATCGTAACCATCTTCGGTCCTCGATCTAGAAACCATCGCTACCATCAAATCTGCCATCGAATCTGCCTTGTATGTTCTCAATCTCGATCTAGAAACCACTGCTATCATGTTTGGATTGGGTTTGCTTCAGTTTTCGTTGTTGTTGATGGCTGTTGGTAGCCGGTGGTGGCTTGTGGTGACGAGAGAGTTCCGAATAAGATGAAATGGTTGCTTGATTGAGAGAGATAGAGAGAGAGGGAGAGAGAGGATGAAGAGAAAGGAGTTCCGATCCGGTGGGTGAGGGGAAAAAATTTATTTATTTTTCATTTTAATAAAATTAATAAACAATTAAAAATAATGTCAAAAAAAATTAAAAATGTAAAATAGACATTTCAAGTTTGTCAGGGACCAAATCCAAAAAAAACATCTGAAAAATGATTATCCATAAAAAACGCAAAGGTTTGGACCAAAACCACAAAAAACAACAAACCACAGGGACCATTTTTGCAGTTTTGTCAAATAAATAATATTTCATACTTAATTAAAATTATTTTAGTTCTAACAATGTATATTTTCTAATCTGATTTTCGACCTACTTACAATTAAATTATCACACTTAAATTTTTAATTTTTATTAAATCATACCATAGCCTATGAACCAAACGCGCATATGTTGTTCTGAATAACATAAAATCTTTTAATATTTTAAATTTGTGATTTTATTTTTGTGCAACACACGGGAATTCGCCTAATTAAACAATAAAACAAACAACGGAAAAAACATAATTCAGCTTACCAATATGAAACTCAGATTTTGAAACTTTGAGCATTGATTCAACCATTTATACTATTTCATAATCGTTGAGACTTAAGAGTTAAGACGATTTGATTAGTTAATCCATATGAGTGTTGCTTGATTGCTTCGTAGGTTATATGTTAACGATTCGTCGATTCAATTTTCCTTCTTTTTGGTCACAACTGCTCACCTTATGATGAAAGACGATAATCGTACACAATACACCGTGGCATCTTAACGCTTACATTAATCTATCTAAATTAGGCCCTTAAATTTGTGCTCACATGCTTCTAGTAATTTATCGTTTCTCAAATATGAACCACTCCTTATATATTAATATTATCTAGCTCATAAAAATTTTAAGACCACTTAGAAAGATTGGTCATGGACAACTGTCCCTATTGCCCGCCATTTGGGACGAGCCTGGACCATGATAGCAATAACTTTTAAGTTTCAATAGTCGGTGATTTGACATCTATTTTCATTCATGTTCACTGTCATCTGTCAATATGACTCAAACTTCTTCTCAAAGTTGGTGATAAATTTCGATGTGATTTTAAGTTCATCTAAAGAGGTTTTTGGCCGGTCTACTACTACGTGTTTGGGGCACTACGGTAGGCTTCTATCCTCTCACATAATATTGGGGGTATTTTAGTAATTTATCATTATTTTAGTTATTAACTGTTTCTGTTATTAGTTAGAGAGCTTGTTCATAACTGAAATAGTATAGGATAACAAAGACATAGTATAACCTTGTATATAAATAGTGTAATTGTATTATGTTCTAGATAATGAGAAATAACAAAATCTTTCTCCTCTTCCATTTCTTACAAGTTAATAATGCATAAAAGCGCGAGCATCAACAAAAATTAAATGCGGCTACTAGAAAAACCAAAGCTGAAGATTCCTAATTATCTAATACCACTTTTATAATCATGTTCTTGTAGAAATATTATACACTTTATGAGTTGTCAAACCAAAGCCAAAGCCACCAAACTTTTTAACGATTCAAAAGTTGGCAGCCACAAAACCCGATTCTATTATACCTTCCAAATTGGCTAAACATACAACATATATTAACATAAGACATACAATATGTCAATCTAATAATCCAAATAAAGCAAACGTAAAATTTGAATCGGATACCTTTGCAAACTCATATATAAAAACCTTTCGATAACGAGTCGGGAATTTACCTTTCTACCCTTTCGAGAATAACATCTTGTCATTAATGCCCATTAATTTTGTATCTAGTAAAGATTTACCCCTAAATCATATACTATGTGATCTATAGAAAGTAAGCATATTAGTTATCACTAAAACACTACTGAATTCTATCGGGTGTCACCCAATTTGCTTCATGGTCCGTAGATCCAATACCAACCGACTTGTAGTAGTCTCTTTCTGCTTTGGCTACACGATCTTGAAATATCTTCCATTCGTTCTTACACCTCTCTCTCACCTGTCGTGAAAAAGTCAACGCAAAAAAGTCAAACATGTTTTAGAAGCGTTCATTGCATGTCCACATGTGTATGTGATAAAGAAAGATCCGTTGCTTACCCCTTCCCATGGAGCTTTTCCGTTCTCTTCTTTTCCCTATAGAAGAAGACAAGGGTAAATTTGTCATTTACTTTCATTCGGACAGTTCATTCGATACAAAAAAGAAACAACACCTTCTCCATATTTTTAGACACCATTTATGCATACAAGTACAACACTTAATAGGAAAAAAAGAAAGAAACAAACCTTAAATAAAGTGTTGTCAAGATAAATGGAATTAAAAAAATTGGAAATGATTACAAACTTGGGAAAATGGAAGGAAAAAATAAACGAGGGCAAATTTGTAAAAAAAATAATAAAACTTAATGTAGCCTTATTTCGCTGACTTTTCTCTATTAAGTTGTTGAAAAAGAAACACTCATATATAGCTTACCAGATTAAGTCACGTCCGCATTAAGTCTATTAAGTAAAAAAGAAACAGTATCTCACAATTACAAGGGCAATTTCGGAAATTTGCTTTGTACCTGGTTTCCAAGTGAAGGCACGCCTTGATGAGTAATCCATTGTGCATCTACAACTCCAATCTTTTCGTATGCAGGCTATTCATTAGAAAAAAAAAAGAAAAAAAAAAAAACATAAGTTTATGAATAATGCTTTTGAGGTTTCTTGAAAGACAAAATGATGAAATCAATGGTATTTACCTCGATACATTTTCTGAGGGCAAAGTCAAGACCCCATCCATGAACCAAATCGTTCTACAATTTACAAGTGAATTAATAAAATTAATAATTATTATATATTAATAATTGAAGTTAACAAGAAAGATTTTAATGATAGTTTATGAGATACCTGAATTAAATGCCACACACAACGCCAAGCCTCTCGAGAAAATACAGGAGCCATAATTTCTACAAATCTGTACTTGTGAGTAGTAAAGTCAGAAATATTAAATAATATGATAATATTCACTCCATCCAAGAAAATTTTGAAGATTACTATTTTTGGTAAGTTTTTAAGAAAAATTACTAATTTGCCCCTTGTAGTATTCAAGGAAAATTGTGTGGGCATTTTGGTCTTTAGCAAAAAAGTAAGAATCTAATTGAATTCCTCCACCCTCCCTTAGGAATGATGAAATCCATCAAACATGGAATTTGAAGGATTCCGATGGAATTGAATTCCATCCATTTGGTAGCCAAACACACCATGGAATGGAATCCCGAATTCCAATTCCGTCGGAATCCAAAACCAAACATGCTCTAAGATTCTGATTATTTGAAATCAAAATAATCAGGTTTAGAAAAACATTGTTGTAAGAAAACGGAGTTATTGAGATACATGTAAATTTGCATAATTCTCCCAAACTTAAAGGATTTAATTAACTAATTATCTAACCACAATTCTTCAAGAAGTCACAATAATCTCTATCCAACTACAATCTTACTATTGAGGTCCCAAATTCAAATACCAACATGGTTTTTCTTACAATTTTAACACCGACATAGTTAGCCCGTTTGACCACAAAAGTCAAAATGTCCAAGAAAAAAGAATTTATAAAAAAGAAAATATGTACATACGCTGCACAAGGAGGCAAATGTGGATCACTACACCAGCCCGGTTTCTCCTCGGTTTCCCTACAAAAAGATTTCATTTTTAACATAAAAACATCACTTCATTGATTCAAAACATTCAAATTTATACAAAAATGTTTCATTTTCAACATATTTTATGGTCAAAATGTTGACTTACTTATGAACTTCAAGATCTTCTCGTCTCTTAGTCATCTGCCATGTCAAACCCTTACTACTAGGATCCAAACCAGGCTGTGATATCTCCAATTTATGCTTTTTCACAAGTTTGATGTATCTAAAAACATAAAGATTCAAATAACACATAAAAGTCAAACTTTGACTAATCAAGAAAGCTTCATAAACACACATAAGAAACTCACTCTTCCGCATCAAAATGCTCAACTCCAAGATCTTCATCCCAGATAAATACGTACTCGTATGGAGCAACAATGTCGGGATGTAAAAATCTTTTTGCATACCACCTTTGAAGTCAACATAAAAGTCAACTACACGAAAAAGAAATGTAAAAAATGAAAAAGTTTGTTACCATTTTGTTTGTTTTGGAACACTTATGTGAATTGCTTGTTTTGACCACTCGAATTCATCCCATTCGGTTGTTTTTCCATCATAATGGAATAAAAGGACCGTAAAGTTGCCTGAAAACTGTAGGAGGAACACCGTTAGGGCGGTGATAGGCGGAGGGAGGTGGTGGTGGTGGAGGGAAAGGAAAGAGTAAAGAAAGAAATTGACCTTTTTGACCGCTTGGTCAATGTTATCTTTCTGATTATATCCAACGGTGAAAGTTACTAGATATTTCGGTTTGAATGTTAAATCCTGAAAATAAAGATTTCATTAAGCTTTTAAATATTGGGTTAATTGTGAAAAAAGCATTATATTTTGCCAAAAGTTCGGTTTAACCATCAATTTTTAAAAGATTTGGAAAAAACCACCAATTTTTGGTAAAAAGTTTCATTGAAGCCATTATTACCGGTTTTTCCAGTCATAATGGTTAGACTAAAACTTTTTCTAAAATTTGATGGTTTATTAGAACAAATGAAAATTTGATGGTTTAAACAGAAAAAGTAATGAAATATATAGTGTTTTTTTCGTAATTATATAAATTAAAGTGTAAACATTATCTAGGTCTAATTACGAAAAAAACACTATATTTTGCAAAAAATTCAGTTTAACCACCGATTTTTAAGATTCGGAAAAACCACCATTTTTGGTAAAAAGTTTCATCGAAGCCACTGTTACTAGCTTCTTCAGGTCATAGTGGTCAGGTTGAAATTTTTTCCAAAAATTGGTGGTTTTATTAGAACAAATGAAAATTTGATGGTTAAACCAGAAAAAGTGTAAAAATATAGTGCTTTTTTCGTAATTTGCCCTTAAATATTCAATAAATTTCCAAGAAAATTGGATAAAAAGACGAATCTAACCTCGCTTGGTCTCCCATATAATCTTCTAGGAAAAAAATCCGATTCGGATGCAACTATAGCTGGTGGTAGTCTTTCTGCACCCCGGGGATTAGATGAAACAAAAATCTGCATACATATCTATAAATTAAAAAAAAAAAAACAAAAAAAAAAGAAACAAAAACATTCACGGGTCAACCCGGCCCGGCCCGTTTTGACCAACAAGCCCGAATGAAAGTACAATGCTATTTCTTGGAGAATCGGATGTTATATTACACGAAAGTGAAACGGGCCCAAATGAGTAATAATGAGCTACAATGTTAAGTATATGACAAAAGGTAAACATAAAGGGAAATCTCCATTAAAATCCTAACATTTTGACTCAGTTTATGAAAAAGTCCCAAATGAATTTTTATTAACAAAAAAGTCCCAAATTAATTTTTATTAACAAAAAAGGACAGAAACTACATGTTTTATCTTCAATAAAGTCCTAATATTTTCGCACAGTTTATGGAAAAGTCCCAACATTAGCTGATTTTCTGTCTTTTTTTGTTAATAAAAATTAATTTGGGACTTTTTTGTTGATAAAAATTAATTTGAGACCTTTTCATAAACTGAACCGAAATATTGGGACTTTATTGGAGATTAATCAAACATAAAAGGTTAAAGACTTCGAATACTTTTATGGGTTGTCATTAAAATATGCTTTTTGTTGTTGGGTGAATGCTACAATGTTAAATAGACGGATGTAGTTTTGACCAATTCGGACCATTTTAAGAAAAATTATAAACAAGATTAAATAATTAATATTATAGAAATGGAAAGAATGTTTACCAATGAAGGATCATTGATTTTTTTAGCATCGGTTGACACGTTGTCCCTTGTCACAGAAATCACATTTAAGATTGTTTGTGTAGAACGGCCCGAATTTTTGTCACCAAGATACGTATCAATTGGAGGTATTAGTTTGAGCTATATCAATTTAGAACCATAAAAGAATCGTCAATAAAGAGTCAAACTTCAAATTTCGGTATTCCAAATTACTACTTTGTAAATCCATATTTGACACGGATTCTTTCGGTGCATAATTTAGAAAATACTTCTATTCAAATATATGTAACTTATTTCATCAATAAATGAACGATTCTCGACCATTTTTGAAATGAAATACAACTTCTTTGACCCTTAAAAGTCAAACATGGACTCTTTTATGAAGAAATACGTACCCTTGGTGGTGAAAAGGCTGGAAATGATACTCCAATGAAGAAACCGAACACAATACCAACTATGATGGTTACAATAGCCCTCATAAATTCATTTGGTTTTCTGAAAATTGCATCATTCACAAAGAAGTAAAACATAATATTTTTCAAAGAAAAGTTTCACAAAGTTTGAAATGACACAAACCTATGAGCCCTTCTTTTATATTCTTCAGATTTCATAGTGACACGATTTATAAAACTCCAAAATTTGCTTGCATTCTGCGGTAAAACCAAAGCAGCCAATCAAGAAATGACAAAAAGACAGCTTACATCAGCAAAACAATATTTGAATATGCCACAACAACAATCAAGAAACCGTTTTGAAACCTACAAGCTTTTTAATTCACAATAAACTAACAAGAAAAAGACCTTTTCATGTAATTTGAGGATTGAATTAGATTTTGGACCAAAGTGCATAGTTTTTTCTCTTCAAGAACTACAAAAAAGCAACTAGATGATCAAGAAAATAGGTCAAGTTATTGAGTTCATGGTTGTTTTCTTGAATATTACTTACAATCCCGCATGCAATAACTTCAATTTTTCACCGTTTTTTCACACAAATACTTATTTAAATGAACAAGATAAAGATTGATTGATCAATAAAGATCCTTAAAATAAGTTGTGGGACAAATACAAACTACAAAGACGGAAAACAAGAACAAAGAATCCCAGAAAAACTTAAATGCAATCTTGAACTTAATTCTTTAACGAAATTTCACACAAAAACAAACCAATTAAGATTCCCAAAAGACAAGATATATGATTTACTTCTTTAGTTTCTATATAGACGCAACCAACTTTGACGAATGGACTAATTATAAACAATTTGAACATCGATATTGAAATTTTCCCAACACCCAGAATAACAAACATCACAAATAAAAAAAACCCACATGATTCAAGAAAAATGATGTACCATTATACCATAAACTATAAAACGATTCAGAAACCCTAGCTCTTTCCCATGGAGAATCAAAAGAAAAACCTCGATTTTGCTTACATTCAATTCACAATATTAATTTCTTTAAACATTTAAACACCTTTCCTGCACTATATCACCTGCTCCATTCACTGTTATGGCAAACAAAAACATACACACACATATAAAAAGCAAGTGACTTTTGCATAAAAGAGTACCTGAAAACTGCTTTTGCGAATAAACCCACAAATATTTCGAGGAAACCAATGTGGGTTTAACAACTCTAATCTTGAAGATTTCGTGAATCAAGAGCTCGTAGGAGAAACGTGATTGTGGGAAGAGTGTTCGTCGTGAAGTTCTTCAGCAGAAAAATGTGGGCTTCAATGATTATTTGCTTTAACTGAAGAACTTGGGCGCTTCCGTCGTGTTTGAGTGTTTGGAAATACTTTTGAAGGATTCTCGCTTTTCAACTCGTTAATGATAAAGACAATCGATATGGTCATTGGGTTTGAATTATCAAGGTAAAGTTATTAATTAGTGCGTACATAGAAATTATTTAATTAAATGGTTTATTTTCCCCCACCATTATTAGGATACTGTTTAGACGACTTAAGGATACTATTATAATCAAGTGTATAAGTTTTAATTTTTAAATGATTATTTAATTATTCTAAAAGGGTTACAATGTCTTTTGTTTTGGATTATCCCGTGTACTCCTTTGAATAATATTTTTATTAATTCTAGAGTAAATTACAATTTTGGTCCCTGTGGTTTGCATGAAATTTCATTTTTGGTCATCGTTTCGTTTTTCCACGTTGATGGTCCCTGAACTACACTTTTGATTACACTATTGGTCCCTTGGCCAGGTAAAATAACCAATATACCCTTTTTAATTTCTTTTTTTTCTTTTGAAATATTATTATTTTGGTAATTAAAAAAAAAGAAATTCAGCCAAACCCTCCACCCCCACCCCGGCAATGAACTCTCTGACTTCCCTCCGAACTCTCCGTCTGTCTCTCTCTCACACCGCCGGCAACCATCTTTTGGTTTTGGAACTGTCCCTGTAGACTCCAAGAATTTTTCCAACCTTTACCTTGGCTTCATTCGACTTCGATTACATCCACATTTCACTCTTAGCTTCATTCGACATCGATTACATCCACATTTCTCCTTTCGGTTTCTGATTCTTTGCAAGCTGCCATTTTTAGATTTTTACCACATGAAGCTTGCTTTGTAACTCTCGCCTAATCTTTTTACACTTTAAAACCTTTAAAGACTTCATGTGGGTGGTGATCATGGCGGAGAGCTTTGGTTTGTGTATAATTTGGGTGTGATGGGGAAGACGAAGTCGAGATCTGTTCTTGGATTCACTGGGAAGTTCGTTAATGGCGTTTTGAGCTTTCTTGTGTTTTCGGTGCTTGATGTTCTTGATATTATCTTGTGTTATGTTTACAAGATTATTGATTTCTTTGTAGAAGATGAATGGAAGCCATGTTACTGTTCTTCACCGAAAGAAACGATCATTAAAAGTGGTAACATTTTGGTGTTGGAGAAAGGGGAGGCGGAGAAGATCGTTTGTCTTACGTCTACCAAGTTACACCTTGAAGAAATCTCCGATACGCTTTACTCACGGCCGTCGTTGGCGGCGGAGGTGTCCAAGACGACTGTGAAACTTCGAAAGGTGGTCGCTTCTCTCAATAAAACCACCGTTCAGTCGCCGCCGTTCATGGTGAACAACACCATTGTTGAGATGCTCCAAGAAAAGATCGGTAGCAACAAGCCCCACCGCTTTCCAAGGTGGTCGGACTGCGACTGTGACAGGTTTGGCGATCTTTTGGGGTTTGGAAAAAGCCCGAAGCCACATGATTCACTTTACACCATGAAAGAACATTTAGACATGATCGAAAGATCAGTTCTTGAACCCAACAAGATCCAATCTTTTCACATCGTCGCTCATTCTCTCGGCTCTCGCAATTGTCGTTAAATACCCGAACTCTGTCAAGTCCCTCACTTTGCTCGCACTTGCCGTTAAATACCCGAACTCGCGTTCGGAGCATCGATGGCGGCCTGGTATGAGCATGTCGGCCGGACGATATGCTTGCTGATCTGTCGGCAACACCATACCTGGGAATTGCTGAATAATGGCAGTGGTTGTGGGTTTTCTAGTTCTGCTCAATTTCAGACATGTGGCGGTGGGGCGGTGGTGGTGGAGGAGAAGATAGCAGTGAGGAAGAGTTGTCATCGGAAACGTTTTGTTTACTTTTTTTATTTTTTTAATTAATTTAATAAAGTTTACATTAAAAGAAAAATGAAAAAGAAATTATAAAAGGGCAGTTTGGTCATTTAACTTGGACGAGGGACCAAATGTGTAAGCAAACAACCAGTTCAGGGACCTTGAGCGTGGAAAACCAAAAGGATGACTAAGAATGAAATTTCATACAAACCACAGGGACCAAAATTGTAATTTACTCTTAATTCTATTAGCAATTATTAGAGAATAGGAAGAAGGATGTCTATGGTTGATGAAGTTCCCTAATAAATGTATTACCCATAGAAAATTAGGGTGCTATGAACTTCATGGCTACTGGATTTCGATGATATAAAATATTAATTGTTTAAACTAATATTTAACAGACTAGACGGTTATGAAATATTTTTTTTCTCGTGAAATGATAAAGTTAAAAACTTGAATTTGTTTTAAAAAATTATTTTGATGATATTATGATGCATAAAAAAGCACAAATATATGTGGTTGTGCCCTACTCAAACTTTATTTGTTTGTTATTATTCGGATTCCGTTTTGTAAATTACAAAAATTACCATTTTATTATATATTATAGGTTTTATTTATCGAAATAATATTAGGTTTTTAGTTATTAATCGTCTAAATTTACTTAGTATGCATCAGTTAAACAATCTGTCTTTTCACATATGGAGTATTTTTGTAAAAGGTACAAAATATGACATATCATAGTAAATCATATATTTTTATAAGAGGATTCCTAAGAGTGGGCGGAATCGTGTTTGGGTTCGCGAGTGGTGGGTTGCGAGGTCGTCGGGTTCACGGCTCCTTCGGCTGTGGGTTTCCGATAGATAGTTGGGATACATGTTCATGAACCCTCCAATCTTGGATTGTTAGTTTGTACATTATGCTTTTATTACTTGTATATTGTTGCGGGTTGAGAAAGATCGGTTATTTGTGTTGTGGATTGGGAAATAATGAAGTGATAAGAGAAAGAAAAATTGATGTGGAGTGTGCGTTGGGAGGGTTGGGAGACATCGACTCCCTCCACACTAAGAGCATTTACAAAAAGGGATATTTTCACAAAACTTGTTTGTGTCGTGACATTGTCGAATTATAAACTAAAAAGCTTTTATAAAGACTCCATATAGAAAAGTTTTTTCATATAGTTTTTTATGGTTCCACAAAGACTATATATATATATATATATATATATATATATATATATATATATATATATATATATATATATATATATATATATATATATATATATATATATATATATATATATATATATATATATATATATATATATATATATATATAGTGACAATTGTAAAATCCGACACCCAAACGAAGCCCTGAACACGTAATAACGACCAACAGAATATATAAGGTATTGTTTTAACGATCGATGTGTCATATTAGTAGAATATATAAGGTATTGTTTTAACGATCGATGTGTCATATTAGTGTTATGATAAGTTAAACAAATACTACTCGAAAAAGCGAACAATTTGACATAAAGAACGTCAAAAATGGATATCGTATGACAAAGTTATAATTATCCGAAAACGACAAATCAGTATTTTCTTAAACGTTATATTATATATATATATATAAAATAAATTCAATTAAAAGATATGCGACAACCGGGAGTCGTAAACGCAAAAATTTTATATCAAATCGAACGTCGTAAAATTACGCACGTTTTAGTGTCAACAAAACTTTCGTACGAATCTCCGACGGCACAAATACCGAGAAACATGGACACAAATGTGCCGCATGGAGCAACGCATGAGTGTCATGTGTCACGATGCATGTGCAACACCTACTGACTGCATGTCGCGACGCATGCCATCGGACGACGCATGCGCGACACACCGGCACGAGGTGGCGACACGTTTTTCGAGGTTAGGATTTGGAACTAGTATAAATAGGATGGAGGAGGAGACTTCTCCATCATCACCACCACTCTTTCCTCTACTTTCAATCACCACCTCCCTTCGCCGCTAGCCGCCGTCCGCCGCTGTCGACCGCCACTCCGTTTTTTTTTTGGAAAAGTTCCGCGAACACCCTACAGTGAGTTTACGGCCCCTCGTTTTTATCGTTTTTATTATTTTCAAATATAGGGGGAATACATGTCAAAATAAGATATATTTGTTTTTAATTACGTTTATTATAAGTGGAGGGTATCATCTTTAAAGCATGAAATATTACAATAAATGGTGATAAAAATAATGAAATAATACTATTGTTATTATAGAATATAATAATATTATTATTATGATGAATTACGAAAAGTAAACATATTGTTACGATATGTTAACGCTAAAAATATATACTTTGATACACTTTTAATTAAGTGATACGCGATATATATATATATATATATATATATATATATATATATATATATATATATATATATATATATATATATATATATATATATATATATATATATATATATATATATATATATATATATATATATATATATATATATATCTTTTATATAAGGTATACTTTGTTTATAAAACAAATATACAAAAATTACTTATACGCGAACAACAAAAGCTCATTGCGGTACTAGAGTTATTGTCATAAGTCCCCTAAACTTATAACCGTTAACCTTCTGAAGGAAGGGCTAGAGATGTCATGTATACATATACAGTTAGGCAAACTCACCCATGTGGTCGATATATACGACTCTTCTGAACTGTCTTGGGTGTTGACATCTCGAGTACACCGTCGACGTTTGGCAAAACGTCAAGAGGGGCCACTTTACGCCAGGATAGCTCGGTTATAAGACTCTAAGTAGCACTGTAGCTCTGTTCGTGGGAAATACCATAAATTAATATATAAATATCGACATTTTTATAAAAAGGTAAAAATGTCTTTAAACAGCGGAGATACCCGAATTTTTCATCAAAACCTGTAAATTCACCAACTTTATGTTGACTTTTCAAAGTGATATTGTGTTCCCAGTAAACAATTAAAGATGCGGAGGGTTTTGAGCAAATGGAACTGTAGGAACTTTTTGGTTTGCGCAATAAATCAGATAGCTTCATGTATTAAAGTAATCGGGCAACGTTTTTGTCAAACGTTGGGTCACAATGTAATATTACTCTGATATATATATATATATATATATATATATATATATATATATATATATATATATATATATATATATATATATATATATATATATATATATATATATATATATATATATATATAAAGTTTGTTTAATATTGAAATTGTGCAATGGTTGTGATAACAAACTGTTTACCGTCATTACCGCTCGGTGATTCCGCCACTGGCCGGGCGTGTGACAGATTGGTATCTAAGTCATTGACTATAGAGAATTAAGTAAACCATAGGGTATTACAACTATAGTCATAGGTTCTATAAAGCTAAAATATATATATTATAATACTTGACGTCATTAGTCATGATTAGGCCCATCCATTCTTATTTTGCTCTAAAGAGGTATAGGAGGGTCCTTAATGTTCCCTAAGGGGGCCGGTTGTTAAAGAGCCTAGCGCCTACCATCCCCCCCCCCCCCCCCGCCTCTTTCGTGCATTACGGAATGGAGTTACCGAAAGGGTCTGACAAAATGATGTCGCAAACCAATAAGGAAATAATCAATACCTTTAGAAATTTTAAAATTTTAGGAACGTCACTGATAGGATACATATACAAATACGAATAATTATACGTATTACGCTATCCGAGACTTTCCTTAGTTATTTACAAAAATCTTGAAAAATATTCTTTTCGTTTGGTAAGCACCCATGGATCCAATCGAAAACGACGACTTCGTAATATCTCAGCAAACTAACTCGATAATATCATACAATGCGTACGTACCCTTAGCAGACTACACGCTAGGGGAACCTCTACGACTATTCCCACTTCCTCTAGCAGCAAGCTTTCATTATAGCACGGATATGTAAAAATAAAAGTAGGCATAATCGAAGTAGTGGACGGATAAATGTAAGATAATGGATAACAATTATCGGATAACTATGTTTGTAGAATAATGTACAAAATTATGACGCGTATATAATATTATTATTAAATGTTTATGAGTAAATTAAATTTTAAACATTTAAATCTTATTTTATCTACCAAAAACAAAAACATGCCTCCCCGACACAGTACCTGAAATCGTCCGGTTTCCCAAGCGTAACCAGAATCTGTACCCATTAGGCAATCACAAACCACTCCGAGTCGTTTACGACGAGTTCCGAATCCAACCCCACCAACTACAAATCCAGTCCCACCAATAGGAGTAAACACCCCTTTATTCAATTCTGCAACAGTCGAGGCAATTGTTGCAGAAAGAGTTTCCTTAGCTTTAGCCAATCAAGAAACTTAAACAAAGTCAGATCCCTATAGTAAAAGTTCGATGGAACTCTAGACGAGGTCCAGAATTTACCTGGAAACGAGAAGATCAAATGAAGCAGAAATACCCACACTTATTCATCGACGTCACTTCAACCATTAGAGCAAGCTAAATTTCGGGACGAAATTTCTGTTAACAGGGGGAGGATGTGACAATTGTAAAATCTGACACCCAAACGAAGCCCTGAACACATAATAACGACCAACAGAATATATAAGGTACTGTTTTAATGATCGATGTGTCGTATTAGTGTTATGATAAGTTAAACAAATACTACTCGAAAAAGCGAACAATTTGACATAAAGAACGTCAAAAATGGATATCGTATGACAAAGTTATAATTATCCGAAAACGACAAATCAGTATTTTCTAAAACGTTATATTTTATATATATATATAATAAATTCAATTAAAAGATATGCGACAACCGGGAGTCGTAAACGCAAAAATTTTATATCAAATCGAACGTCGTAAAATTACGCATGTTTTAGTGTCAACAAAACTTTCGTACGAATCTCCGACGGCACAAATACCGAGAAACATGGACACAAATGCGCCGCATGGAACAACACATGTGTGCCATGTGTCACGATGCATGTGCAACACCTACTGACTGCATGTCGCGACGCATGCCATCGGATGACGCATGCGCGACACACCGGCACGAGGTGGCAACATGTTTTTCGAGGTTAGGATTTGGAACAAGTATAAATAGGATGGAGAAGGAGACTTCTCCATCATCACCACCACCCTTTCCTCTACTTTCAATCACCACCTCCCTTCGCCGCTAGCCACCGTCCGCCGCTGTCGACCGCCACTCCGTTTTTTTTTTCGGAAAAGTTTCGCGAACACCCTACGGTGAGTTTACGGCCCCTCGCTTTTATCGCTTTTATTATTTTCAAATATAGGGGGGGAATACATGTCAAAATAAGATATATTTGTTTTTAATTACGTTTATTATAAGTGGAGGGTATCATCTCTAAAGCATGAAATATTACAATATATGTTGATAAAAATAATGAAATAATACTATAGTTATTATAGAAGATAATAATAATATTATTATTATGATGAATTACGAAAAGTAAACATATTGTTACGATACGTTAACGCTAAAAATATATATTTTGATACACTTTTAATTAAGTGATACGCGATATATATATATATATATATATATATATATATATATATATATATATATATATATATATATATATATATTGGATTAGGTGTCTAAGCCATGACTAATAATTTGTATTTACATAATTAATAGAAGCAAAGTCCATTTGGGTTGCCCTCATAGCTGGAGGTTTGGTAGAAAGTTCGGTAGAGAGAAATGTTGGTTTATTATGGGATTAATAAATCAATAGAAATAAAAGATATGGTTTGTTAATATATTAAAGTGATAATATATTAATTAGAAACTATATTGATTGATTAATAATTAATCAGGAATTAATTAGATTAATTTCTGTGGCATTAATTAGATTAATCAGGAAGTCAGGGATTAAAGTCGTACAAATTCAATAGTTGAATTGCGGCGCACGGCGCGCAAATGTAAAGGCCGCGACGCGCGTACGTATAATCCGGAAAATGGCTGACGACTAGGGTTTCTTGTTTCCCTATAAATAGGGACCCCTAGACCTCATTATAAGTGCTCATTCTATTATTCTCTCTGGAATTTTCGTGACCTTCCTCTGGCTCCCTGGGTGTGATCTCATTTGAGGCAGGAAACTTGTGCTGCTTAGCTTCAAGATTAAAACTAAAGGTTAGTTTTTCTGATTTATTCTTTTAGTTAATTTTTGTTTGGCCTTTAGGAATTAGTTACATGTTCAAAGTAAGAAAACATAGATCTTTTCTAGGTTGCATGTGAACTTAGGTTATTTAGTTCATGGTTGCGGAAAACCTTTCAGTGGTATCAGAGCATTTGGTTGTTTTCTTATTGAATGGTCGTAATAGTTTTCCTAATTAGGGTTTATTGTTTATAAATCTTTTGGGCCTGATTTCGATTTTGGGGTTTAGGGTTTTTGAAACCCTAGCCCCTTCCCCCTTCTTTTTCGATTTTCCTGGTTAGGGTTTTAGGAGGTTTTCTATTTTTGGTAACTTTAATTGGTTAATTAAATGGATAACCTTAAACCCAGTTTGTTATGAAATCGATAATTAGGGGTTTAAGATAGGTTTAAATTGATTTGATTAATTTGGAAAAACCTATCTACATTTGAATTAATTTAATTAATTGTTTAATTAAAAGATAATTCAAGGGATTTAATTTAATTTTGATTTAATGGTTAAATTTCGAAAATTAAAGGATAAATCCTAAAATATTTTAAAAGGTTTAAAATATCTAGATTTAATTAATTTAATTAATAGTTTAATTAAAAGATAAATTAAATCAAATTAAAGGTTTAATTTAATTTGAAATTTAATAGTTAAATTTCAGGAAATTAAAAGATAAACCAGGAATATTTTAAAAGATTTAAAATACATCTTATATATATTATTAAAGGTTAATACTATATGTATAAGATAAATTGGTTAGTCAAATCATTAGTAGGCCTCATTCACGAAGCTGATCTATAAAGTGGGTATAAGGAGACTGCCTATAAAATGGCAGTCTAATGGGTGTTCACTCTCACCCACCGCTCGCCTGATCAGTGGAGGGTCGTTAGCCGAACAGTTTTGATAGGACCGCTTAATCATTAAAAGTATAATGATCAAAGTACTAGAACCCGTACAAGAATTCCCAATCTAGTTACTTTAGAAAAAAATGTGAATTTGATGCTATCCCATGAAATTGCACATTGCACTTTATGAAACGTTGGTGGAGCGTGTGTGGGTTACCGGCACACCAATGGGGGTTCATAAAGAGCGGCAATGGGTTTCTCGGGTGTTATCATTGTTGATGGAGCGTGTGTGGTTAACCGGCACATCAATTTGAGATGATAATGGACCCCGAGAGTACCAAGCTAATTTGCATGGTTATTCACACCCGGTTTGTGATCCTCGGCATCCCAGTCACAAACGGTGGGGCATATCCGAGATTAAACATGCCATTGAACAGTTCAATGAATCTCACAGATCTAGGAATTTCATAAGACTGAAATTGATAAAAGTTATCTACCTTAATGACCACTGTATTGTGACTACGACATCCCTCTTCACAGCATAGTTGGGGTATTTTGGATCCTAGCCTTGTTAAATAATGTATATTGGGTAATTATTTAAAAGGATGAATTAAACGAATAAATTCAAATTTTATATATGTCTGAAGAAAGTATCATTCTCCTCCTTCCCCTCCTTCACCCATTTCTGAGAGCTTCAGAAAGCACCTGTTAAATATGGCAAGGCTGACTGGCCTTGACTATATGATATGGTTTTGCAATTAGAGAATAGTTCTTAGTTTTGCTGGCGAACCATATCCGACTGAGTGTCCGCTCCCAAACATGGCATCACACAGCAGCTTGTGATAAGCATAACTCCTTGACTATTGAGTCCAAGGAAGTTTGTTGCCTTATGCTATTGATCATTAACCCCGAGTTCCGCAGGGATTTAGAATTCATGGGGTCTGATAAGTTAGCACAGCTAGTTCAGGAAAGGTTCCGTGAACTTGTTGAATAAAGGGAACGAACTAGGATCTTCAAAGAGCTTGAAGTTGCAAGCTAGAAGGAAGTAGCACTAGTTTGCGTGTTCCCGAGATTGAGGGATACATAGGCGAACAGTATAAAACTGGTTTCCCTTTGGGATCGGGAGTTAAGCATTAGCTCAACTCGTTGATCTGTTCGTCCAGATGAACAGAAAGGGTAACCGGATAAGACAATCGTGGAAGTGCATTCAATGTCGACTCTGTATGAATCGTTCATGGAGAAGCATAGTTCCATTAATTCAGCTGCTTCAGGATTGAGTCCAGTATTAAGGTGCATCAAGAAATGATCCAGATCGTCTGGACCGGTTGTTCGATGTTTCAAACTGGGAATCCACAAGGTAGGACACAGTCACGGAAAGATTGGAAAAATGCTCCAAAGCCAAACCGTTTGGTAAACTCATAAATATATTAGAATTCAGAACACCTGATCCTCATTTCCTTGATATAGGATGTGTTTCACACATTTGCTCTGTATGCACAAACTCTGGAGGATGCGGGATGGTGTCGCACAGGAGCATATTCGGATTGGATCTGGAGCTCGTGCGGTTTTTGAGTTAAGCTAGATATTTGTTCTTGTTATTAGTTTATAGATACATACGACATGGATTCGCATAGTACATTGTTCTGAGGATAATTTTGGTTTAATGAAATATTTTTTTTTGAAACATGATTGTTTTAATTGTCCTCGAAATGTTGTGTGAATGTGTTGATGACGTAAATGGTAATAACTTGAATGTTGATACATCCAATGGGATTGGATTTGTAAATTGTGTTCTTTATGATTGTTAAAATGAATTTTATGAGAATCACTTCAACCAAAGGTCCAGTTGGACAGGACTTTGGAATCATTTGACTTAGAGTCACATGATGAATTGAGTGCTTAATAAAATTAATTGTGGCAAGAAAGGAATCGCCCAAAGATCCAATGGATAGGATTTTGGAATTAGTTGACTTGGAATCAGGTGATGATTGCATGTCTTGAACAATATTAACAAAGTCATAAATTTACATGGAATTGTAAAGGTATTAAGATTTTGAGCAACAAACACACAAGTTACTGTGTATTGCTCGAATCTTCGAACAGAACACGATTAGTTATGCTTCATGATATTTGCCAAATGGTTTGACAAATATGGCTTTGTTTATCGGAATAAGCGATTGATTGGAACCTTGAAGTGTTTAAGGATTTCAAAGGAAGTATAAGATCAACAGAACCTGAGTAACAACATAGACTGAGAAAATGTTTCACAGTTTATCCTCTTCCAAGAACACTAATGGTTATAATGTGTCTTAGGGAAGATGATGGAGCATTGATCGAAATAATTTTGATCCTCGATATATAAGATACATTTCCAATCAGTATTTCAATGAATTAAATATTCAACCAGTCAGACCGCAGAAACCATATTCTGACCATATCTTAGACTAAGTAGGTTATGTCGACACTATCTGAAATGTAAAGCTGGGATCATCCCACTAGTACATAGAAAGTCCAGGGTCATGTAGCATTCGTCCGAATCTCTTGACAAGCCTGAAACTGATCAGCAATGTCGTTTCATTGGCCACTCCAGTTATCCTTGAAAGAAGAGTACTTTTAGAAAGAACTCAAGTTCTAAGAAAACAGTGGGAGTAAGAATAATTCTGAATGAGTTCAGGGATTAGCCAAGTGAAAGAACCTTTAGTCACCACTGGGACTTGACCAGGAATTAGATTCCTGTTAAACCTGACATACCCTCTCTTCTCTTGACCAGTAGTTATTGTCACTGTCATAAGGAGTTATGATTTGGGTGATATACCGGGTAGTGGTAAAACACTAAAGATGGTACGGATAAGTAATCCGACTACTGGAAGCATTGGTGAGCCCAGTTGCTGCCAAATAAGAGAACCTTACCGCGAGACACAGTCTATGTGACAGTTTGATTGATCTTTACAACTGGTCTAGGAACCAGTGGGAGTAATTGAATCATCAAAAGAAGGGAACATAGAAATGTACTTACAGAACATCTGGTTGAATGAGTCATCACTTGGAGTCAAGCAATTGATTCTGAGAGAAGCACTCTCAATAGAAGATGTAATCTGAGAGGATTCTGCGTGGCATAGTGTGAGTCGTTAGTGGAGCGTGTGTGGTTTACCGGCACACTAATAGGGACTCACATAGAGCATGCCATTACAAAAGGTACACGGCCCCGGGATTCGTCCCATGGGCATCTCGCAAGAAAGGATATTCGGATTCTCAAAATAGGCCAAAAGGTTTGGATTTTGTGAATAGCCTGAAAGATTTCCTTTAATATGTCGGAAAGGTTTGGATTTCGGTTTCGCAAAATGTGCCATAAGTTCTGGATTTTGTGAATAGTCCAAAAGAGTCATATAACGGTGTCAAAGCCAGTGGGAGTATCGTTGTTATCTACTATCATTGTATGTGGGTTACATACTGGTTCTAGGAAACGTCTCTTATCATTACAAAGTGTAATGACTTGGTGTTAAGAAACGGTTCGCTATGAAAGACTTTAAGAGATACAACATACTCAGGTGGTTGTGAACATCTATTAGATAGATTAGAATTCTGCCAATATGATCTTGATGAGATTCAAGATGCATAACCCCAGGAATGGAGTTTCCTATCATTGCAAAGTGTAATGAATTGGCATGAAAGAAACAAAGAAGGTGCAGCATGCTCACGTAGTTCATAGACAACTATCAGATAGATGAGACTGACAGTATTGACTTAGCCGTTGAGAATATGATCTTGATGGGATTCAAGATGCATAAGAAAGAGTCCCTGAAAGGAAATGGTTTCCGGAAATCATGACACAAGGATTATTGGTAATCTTAGGATTCCAAAAGGGCTTGGAATGAGATTACATCAGGTTCCTCGAGCCTCTTGGACAAATCAGAAGTGTTATGAACATATCCTGATGACTTAATGCTTAGAGCATTGTAAGTTGGATTCAGGATATTGCCTGGCTGAGAATACTGAATGGATTTTTAAACAGACGTGAGAAATCATTGGGAAATGATTAGGGTGATTGATTTGAAAGGGTTTTCAAATCGGTAATTGTTTACACCAGAACGTGATGCTGTAGGACTTCATGGTTAAAAAATTTCGTTGGTTTCTGATGGAGCGCGTGTGGTTTACCGGCACATCATGACACCTCGAAATTGTCTTAGGGTGTAGTCATGTAGACTAAAGACCCGAGAACCATGGACAGTCATGGTACACATCACCAGAATGGAGTTGTGAGAGAGAATGACAAAATGACAAATTGAGATATCATCGGAAGAGTATCCGATAGGATCATCTGCAATAAAGTGTATAAGTGTTAGACACTTGGATACATAGAAAGAGTGAAAAGGTCATAGACATAGATATAAAAGGCTTGAATTGAAAGCTTAAAAGAGAATAAGAAACCGATAATAGTTATGATAAATCCGACTTGGTGATTACCTCGTGGAGACTTGGTAATAAGCACGAGTAGCTTCCAGTCAGATTTTATGTTTCACTTTTGCATGTTTACTTCCTGAATAATTGGATTATTCAAATATCCACAGTCGTTCATACTCTTAGGGAGTAAGTATGAAGGAAGATGTTAGGAATCAGACAGGGTACACACAGCGGAAACACTATCACACACACACAAACGAAACGAGAAAAATAAAGCAAGAAGAACACAAGGATTTTTACGTGGTTCGGATTCGGTGTAAATCCTACGTCCACGGGCTGCAACTAGATTTTCTTATTAACTCAATAAGATTACAATGTATAACTCTTTACAAGTTATTTTTGATGCACATTTCTCTGCTACAAAACACACATATATATAGTTGTATATGTTATTGCTTTCCGTTGATTTTCAAAGAGAAAAACAAATTGTTCACCAATTCTTGTGGCCATCTTCTTTGACCACTTTTTTTTTTCTCCACCAACCAACAATCTCCCACTTGGAGAAAATAACCCAACAATTTTCCAGTAATCTTAAAAACACCAAGTCTTCCAAGCCTCCAGTTCCCAAGAACAAGCTAAACTTAGTCACTTTCCTAGTTGCAGCCGCCCCTCATCATCAAGTACTAGAAGGGCCAGTTGAAGCTCCCATAAGCTCCAACTCAGTCGTAGCCAATCCCGCTACCGACTCAGTCGTGGTCAATACTGCCACAGACTCATCCCCTGTCTCAACCGGCTTAGACACTCCACCAGATCCAGAGATACACCGAGGACCACTAACACTCTCCAAACTTTGCAAACTTCCAACAGGAGAGAATTTTCCAGTCTTAGTCTTCAAAACCCAACGGCTCTTTGTAATTGTACCCGGAACACATCTCGTGCTCCCACTGTCACAAAATCCCCTGAATGGTTTAGACTTTCTGACTCGTTCAGCTAACATCCCATTGGCTCCAGAATTCATGTTTGCAAAATGAACTCTCTTAACACTAGATCTAGCGAACCAGATTTTGTCATGCTTAACGGGGACGGTCATACTTCCCTCAGCAGGTACCTCAACCATATACAATGACCCACGCTTCATACCTTGAGCAATCACCGAATTACCATTGAACACCCTCCATTTACCACTACCAAACCTTACTTCCAGTCCTTGTTTATCCAGCTGACCAACAGAAATCAATTTCTTCTTCAGCTTCGGAATCACCCTGACATTCTTCAGGTTCCATGTAGTTCCCAATGAAGTAACCAGATCAATATCTCCCATGCCCGTTACTTGAAGCATCTCGTCATTTGCTAACCGTACCTTCCCAAAATCTCCTTCTTTTAGATTCACCATCGTTTCTCCGTTGTCCATGGCGTGAAACGAAGCCCCTGAATCCATGACCCAAGAGTCTACAGAACTTTCCATACTTAGTATCAGTGCATCATCCTCAGACACACTCTCAGCACCAGCAATGTTCAATTCTTTCTTTGGACATTGACTCTTAACATGTCCCACTTCCTGGCAGTTCCAGCACTTCACATTCTTCCAAGTTCTAGATGAACTTCTTCCCCGACTCCCACTGCTCCCACTATTCCTGCTATTCCCTCTACCTCTTCCGATATTTAATAACTCAGAAGAAGAAGATCCACCTTGATTCTTGCGTATGACATCCTCGCCAAGAACCAAATCTCTAACCCCTTCAAAAGTCATACCACTGGTCCCCACTGAACTTGTAACAGCGGTTACTGTTCCAGACCAGCTATCAGGTAGTGAAGCTAGTAGCAGTGAAGCTTGAGTCTCGTTATCAAATTTAATTCCCACAGATGACAATCTGGACAGAATTGAATTTAGATTGTTAATGTGAATCGTAACTGAGCTGTCTTCATTCATCCTTGTCGTGAACAATTCCCTCATCAAGAACACCTTGTTAGCCGCCGACGGTTTCTCATACATGTTCGTCAGAGCATCCATCATACCACGCGCCGTGGTTTCCTTCATGATGTTGAAAGCAACGCTCTTTGACAACGACAATGTAATAACTGCCTTAGCTTTCTTGTCCTTTGAGTTCCACGCATCTTCAGCAGCTTTTTCCATTTTCTCCGGTTTGTCCCCAAGTACCACATCCAAGTCTTTCTGACATAACAATGCTTCTATTTGCATTTTCCACCAACTAAAGTCAGAACCGTTGAACTTCTCGATTACAACCTTGTCTTCAGCCATTACGACAAACAAGAAACAAATATTTTATAGTACTTTTGTGTGACAGAACAGTACCATTCAAAGTACCGAGATACCTTTAATACGATTAATAGAAATTAGTTTCTGATGTGGAAGATCAGACAAAACTGCAACCACAGAGCATACTCTAATTTCTAAAACCGAGACCTCCTCTAAAACCCGAAGCTCTGATACCAGTTGTTAGGAATCAGACAGGGTACACACAGCGGAAACACTATCACACACACACAAACGAAACGAGAAAAATAAAGCAAGAAGAACACAAGGATTTTTACGTGGTTCGGATTCGGTGTAAATCCTACGTCCACGGGCTGCAACTAGATTTTCTTATTAACTCAATAAGATTACAATGTATAACTCTTTACAAGTTATTTTTGATGCACATTTCTCTGCTACAAAACACACATATATATAGTTGTATATGTTATTGCTTTCCGTTGATTTTCAAAGAGAAAAACAAATTGTTCACCAATTCTTGTGGCCATCTTCTTTGACCACTTTTTTTTTTCTCCACCAACCAACAGAAGACTGTCATGAATTGGTTTGTAGATTGTCTAAGGAGTTAGACATAGCAATAAGATTGCTGCAACGTTCATGAGTACTTGGAAATGGAGATTTGAGTATTGGATAAACCCACGCTCAATGGATTGCTTCATGGATTATATCACGAGCAATGTTGAGACGATAATATCTTATGGTCTTAAAGTTGAGAGATATGAGTTATAATTTGCAAGGCGGTTGTTCATTGATAGTACGAAAACGCATCGGTAACTCGGTGTTATAAAACGTGCTGTTGTGAGTGATTTGTCGGGTAAAAGATACAACATATTAGTCGAAGCTTATTCGTCCCTTGACCCAGACGGGAAACAGATATATGTTGGCCACTCGATGATTTTGAAGTTGACTGAAGCGCTGGCCAGCCAGGACTGAATTGATTCGTTCAATTAGAAGTCTAAAAGTCATAAGCAAAATCGGAAATCGGGAAACAGTGTGTCAGACAGAGATTGATCTCAATCCATGTCTCATGTCTGAAAATATCTTGTTGGACGGAGGATCATCTGATCACTTATCTATGGACAGAACTGACCAGGTCAGAGTTCGGCAGCAGTTTCTAGGAAGCTACAGTTTGCTGATTAATTAGAGGTTAAATTGGTAATTATAGTCATAGACTTATCCAAGTGGGAGACTGTTGTTAAAACTAAATGTTAGTTTTTCTGATTTATTCTTTTAGTTAATTTTTGTTTGGCCTTTAGGAATTAGTTACATGTTCAAAGTAAGAAAACATAGATCTTTTCTAGGTAGCATGTGAACTTAGGTTATTTAGTTCATGGTTGCGGAAAACCTTTCAATATATATATATATATATATATATATATATATATATATATATATATATATATATATATATATATATATATATATATATATATATATATATATATATATATGTTGGATTAGGTGTCTAAGCCATGACTTTATATTTATATTTATCTTGTTAATTGAAGCAAAGTCCATTTGGGTTGCCCTCATAGCTGGAGGTCAGGATAGAGTTCAGTAGAGTAAAAGGTTGATTTATTAATTGTTTAATAAATCAATAGAATTAATTAAATGGTTTATTAATATATTTAAGTGCTAATATATTAATTAGAAACCATAATAATTAATTGAGATTTAATCTAGAATTAATTGGATTTAATTTAGTGATTAAATTAATTAATTAAAAGTACAGGGACTGGCTTTGTAATTTTTCAATAGTTGAATAAAAGGCTAGCCAGTGGAAGCCTCAAGTTGGGCGAAATTATGGAGGCCATCTCCATAATTTCGAAACCCTATTTAGGGTTTTTAGAGGCTTGCCCAAATGGATAACAGGCTTGTCCATTAATAGGCTTCTCTAGGGTTTCTGCTGTAGCCTCTTGGAGGATATATAAGGAACCCTCTGGAGGCTCAAAACCTGCGCCACTTTCAACCAGATAAACTCTGCTGAACTGTCTTCTCCATTGCTGTGGGTATGACTTTCATTTGAGGCAGGATACTTTTGCTGCTAGCTTCAAGAACAAGATCAAAAGGTTAGTAATTCTTGTTTTGATCTTTAGAAATAATTGTTGGCCTTTAGGTTTAGTTTATTATCTTCATAGAAGAAAACATAGATCTTTATAGGGTTGCATGTGAACCATAGGAATTTTGTGTTCATTGTTTGCTAGGAAACCCTTCAGTGGTATCAGAGATATGGCTTGTTTTCTTGTGAATTTGATGTAATTTGTTTGCCTGTTGGTTGGGTGTTTTGCGAAAATTGACCCTCCATGAGGCCATACACGAAATTGGTGGCTAGGGTTTTGAAAACCCTAGCCTCCTCCATTGCCTTTTTCGATTTTGCTATGCTTGGTAAGTAGGTTTCTTATTTTTGGTAATTGAGATCTATTAATAAATGGAAACCCTAATCCCATTGCTTGCCTTTTTTCGAAAATTAGGGGATTAGATAGGATTAAATTAATTTGATTAATTTGTGATGCCTATCTAGATTTAATTAATTTAATTAATTGTTTTAATTAAAAGATAAATTAAATCACTTAAAGAATTAATTAAATTTTCAAAAAAAATAGAAATAAATTTGCGAAAATTCTTAGAAAATTAATTCTAAAATATTTTAATAAGATTAAAATATATCTTATATATTTATGATTAAAAGCTAATATTTATATATAAGATTAAACTGGTTAGTCTTACCGCTAGTAGGCCTCATTCACAAAACTGTCATATAAAGAGGGTATGAGGCGACTGACTATAAAATGTTAGTCTAATGGGTATCTACTCTTACCCACCGCTCTCCTGGTCAGTCGAGTGTCGTTAGCCGAACGGGTTTGATAGAACCGCTAAGCCTCTTAAAAGTATAATGCTATAATTGAAAGTACTAGAACTTTGAACAAAACCCAATCTAGTTACTTTAGGATAAAAATGTGAATTGGTGCTAATCCATGGAATTGCACATTGCACTTTGTGGAACGTTGGTGGAGCGTGTGTGGTTAACCGGCACACCAATAGGGGTTCACAAAGACTTGCAATGGGTTTCTCGATTTTGTCATTATTAACGGAGCGTGTGTGGTTAACCGGCACGTTAATTAGATATGACAATTGACTTCGAGAGTACCGAGCATATATGCACGGTTATTCACACCCGGTTTGTGATTCTCGGCATCCCAGTCACAAGCAGTGGGGCACATCCGAGACTAAACATGCCATTGAATAGTTCAATGTGTCTCAACAGATCTAGGAATTTCATAAGATGAAATTGATAAGTGCATTATCTACCTTAATGTCCATTATGTTGTGATTACGGCATCCCTCTTCACACCATAGTTGGGGTATTTTGGGTCCTAGCCTTAATAAATAATATATTAGGTAATTATTTAAAAGGATTAATTAAACTAATAAAATTCTGTTTATTGTAGATGTCTAAATCAAGTGTCTATTCTCCTCCCTCTCCTCCTTCACCCATTTATGAGAGCATCAGAAAGCACCTGCTGAATATGGTAAGGCTGACTGGCCTGAACTATATGGTATGGCTTCATAAATAGAGAATAGTTCTCTGTTTTGCTAGCAAGCCATATCTGACTAAGTGTCCGCTCCCCAGAGCATGACATCATACAGTAGCTTGTGATGAGCATGATTCCTTGATTGTTAAGTCAAGGAAAGTTCGTTACCTAATACTATTGATCATTGACCCCGAGTTCCGCAGCAATTTAGAATTCCTGGGGTCAGATAAGTTAACACAGCTAGTTGTGGAAAGGTTCCATGAACTGGTTGAGAAAGGACGAGCTAAGATCTTCAAAGAGTTTGAAGTGTGCAGGAAGTAGCACCAGTTCACATGTTCTCAAGACTGAGAGACACATAGGTGAACTGTATAAATTTGGTTCCTTTTTTGATCGGGAGTTAAAGCATTAGCTCCACTCGCTGATCCGTTCATCCTGATGTACAGGAAGGGAAACCAGATAAGACAATCGTGGATATGCATTTAATGTTGACTCTGTATGAGTCGTTCATAGAGAAACATAGTTCCATTGGTTCAGCTACTTCGGGATTGAGTCCAGTAATAGGACACATCAAGAAATGATCCAGATCGTCTGGACCGGTCCTCGATGTTTCAAACTGGGAATCCACAGGGTGGGACACAGTCACGGAAAGATTAGAAAATGCTCCAAAGCCAAACAGTTTGGCAACTCAGGAATATCTTAAAACTCAGAACACCTGATCCTTAGTTTCTTGATACAGGATGTGTTTCTCACATTTGCTCTGTATGCATGGACTCTGTAGGATGTGGGATGTTGTTGCATAGGAGCATATTCAGATTGGATCTGAAGCTCATGCAGTTTTAGAGTTTAGTTAGATGTTGAAATCATGTTATTAGCTTATTAGATGCGTATGACATTGTCTATCATATAATACATTGATCAAGGATTTTGTTTTAATAAAATTACCAATTTTCTTTTAACACATGTTGTTTGAAATATCCTTGAAATGTTGTATGATTGTGTTGAATGCATGATTAGTAATAACTTGAATATTGATACATCTAAAGTGTTTGGATTTTAGGAATTGTGCTCCTTATGATTGTTAAAGTGAATATTATAAGAATCAATTCAACCAAAGGTCCAGTTGGACAGGACCTTGGAATCACTTGACTTAGAGTCACTTGATGAGTTGAGTTCTTAATGTGCTAAGAAATGAATCAACCAAAGATCCAGTTGGTCAGGACTTTGGAATCATTTGGCTTAGAGTCAAATGATGATTAAGTTCTTTATAAAGCACATGTGGCAAGAAATGAATCACCCAAAGATCCAGAGGATAGGATTTTGGAATCAGTTGACTTAGAGTCAACTGAAGATTGCAAGTCTTGAACATAATTAACAAAGTCACAAGTTTACATAGAGATGTAAAAGACATTGAGATTAGGAGCAACGGACACATCAGTTGCTGTGTATTGCTCGAATCTCCAAATAGAACACAATTGTTTGTACTTCACGATATTTGTCATTCGGTATGACGAATATGACTTTGCTTATCAGAATAAGCGATTGGATTGAAACCTTGAATCGTTCAAGGACTTCAAAGGAAGTACAAGATCCGCAGAACCTGAGTGACAACATAAACTGGGAAAATGTTTCATAGTTTATTCCCTTCCAAGAACATTAATAGTTATAATGTATATTAGGGAAGATGATGGAGCGTTGGTCGAAACAGTTCGATCCTCAATGTATGAGATACATTGTCAAATTAGTTTCCGATACATTGAATACTAAACCAGTCAGACCATATTCCAAACACATTCTTCGACTAAGTAGGTTTTGCAGACACTGTCTGAAATGTAAAGCTAGGATTGTCCCACTTGTACATTAAAGGTCCAGGGTCTTGTAGTGTTTGTTGAGTGTCGTAACCAACAAAATAAAAGTTGAAATATGGTTTTGGAATGATTTGTTAATTTACCAATATTTCGTGATTACACTACTTGTTATAAATACTAACTATGTAGTATAAATGGCAAGTAGGGTCGATCCACAGGGAGCGATGGTCTAATGGATTATACCTTGATTTCACGGAGGTTAATCTTGTAAAGAAAGTAACCAAAAAGGGGGGGTTTTGATGAATAGTTGGACAACAATTATGTAAATGTTGAGAACAAATAACTTGGGACAAAATATATAGAATAATTGTTTTTATAATTTGGGGACAAATTCTGGTTTTGTATTTGTAGTCATATGATTGGAAATAACAATAAGAATGATGTTTTATAACTTTAATCTTTCTAAATTGGTACTTTGCGTATACCGAAAGCTCGCACATACACCATTCACCTAATGTACCTTAGTCAAGAGAAGCTCGTTAACTAAGACTAATCTTACTAATCAAATCTAGATTAGTCAACTGTATGCCGAAAGCTCGTACATACACCATCGTAGATTTTGAATGAAAGATTGCGTTATGTTTTATGTGAATGTTCCCAACAATGTTCAATACTCCTAAACAAGCGTTGAAGCGTTAAAACATGAGATATGATTTTCACCTAGTTAAAGATGATTATCACAAATAACATTTTATAAAACAATTACGGATTTTATAATTTGTATGACTAGATTGATTTATATTTGAGATCAAATGACCAATATGAAATAAATAAAAACCAAACGTTTGTTAAGCCTCAAAATCATATCACTAGAAAGATATAAAATCAAACATCAAACTTTATATTAAATCACAATCATAATCCTTAATACAAAACCAGAAAATAAAGTTACTAGCCACTCATGACTAGTAAAAGAGAAATAAACTTACAAATTGAAGATAATCCACACTTGAAGTTGCACACAAGCACAATGTATCTAGAGAGTGTTCAGAAGTTAATGGAATAAGGGATGATTCTAAGGCTAACTAGACACATCTATTTATACTAACATACCAAGGGCAAAATGGTAAAATGGACAATGGCAAACATCATCATTCCTAGACCCACTTCTCTCATCACATGGCCTCAAAATCAGGTTGGATCTGAATCTGGTCGTGTAGCATGGGAATGACAGCACAAGAAGGAATAAACAACTCAAAGTGGGCCAAAAAGCAGATCTGGTCACCAGGAAAAGTTACACGGCCGTGTAATTTCTTGGGCCAAAATTACACGGTCGTGTAATCCTGGATTTCATCCTGGGCCCTACCCTGAGCTGACATGGCATCCACGTGGCATAGCAAAGTTACACGGCCGTGTAATTTATAAGGCAAAAGTTACACGGTCGTGTAACATTCTGTCTTCGGGATGATTTTATTTTTTTGTAACTTCTTCGTTTGAGCTCCGTTTCTTCTGAAATTTCTTGTGTAGCTTCCCATTGTCATCCAATGCAAGATTCATCCTTCAAAAGCACCTGAAAACAACCACAAAGTGTGAAAGTAGATTGCTATTCTTGAAATCCCGAAAAACATGAAAATATGCAATAATGAGAATGAAATGCAAGGTAAAATAAGGATAGAAAGGCATGAAAACATGCTTAGAAATACACCTATCAAATATCCCCAAGCTTAGACTTTTCTTGTCCTCAAGGAAAACAAGGATCTAAACAATGTGGAAAACAAACTACAAAGTATAAAAAGAATAGACACCCTAGGTAGCAACCAAGACAACATCAATCATATCTAAAAATCATGTCAATTTGGACCCTACACACATATAAGTTAGACCATCTATTCAAAACAAAAGACCATTAAAAGGAACAAATTTTTATCAATTACTTAGCATACGTACGTTGGGACAAAATATAAACTCACACATGAAACCTTCACTCGTTATTCAAATGCGTCTCGCAAGCAAAGGACGTGCTCACAATTATTCACTCCTCTCGTGTTTATTCACTCGTGTCACAAGATGTGTGACCTTGCAAGTTCTATTTTCAAGATTTGGCTATAAACACTCATTTTTATAGGAGGGGCGCTCGGATATCGAATCTAGGAAGCTTATACTAACTTGACTTTGCTCAAGTCCTCCAACCGACCTCATTTGAATATTTATTTATTAAACACATGATTTTCCAAAACAGAGGGACAAAAATTTACAACTCGATTCCTATTTACAAAGGATAGATACCTAGATGACCGAAACAACTAAATCTTTTAAGCTTCAAAATTGACCCAAGATGTATGAAGACTTTTAAAACATGGTCAATGAAGTTTTTAACCAAACCAAAATTGGATTTAGTTGTTGAAAGCAAAAAGGAGGAGGCTTTCAAAACAAGTAATCGTTTTTATTGTATTTTTATAGAAAATTTTCACTTTAAATGACTTGAGTGATCACTTGGTTCGGTCTTTTATTTTTTTATTTTTTTATTTATTTTTTTATTTATTATTTTTTTTAGACCAATCTTTTAGAACCAAGTGAAATGATTTCTGGATTTTCACCATAAAGACATTTTCACAAAATTTTGCTAAAATGATTAGACAAAATAATTTTTATGATATTTTTGTAAACATAAATGAAAAACTCAAAAACACTAATGACCAAAATAATATAAACAAGGTCATATGATACCTACTACCATACAAAACTAAAAAAATATAGAAAATAAGATTTTTGTCCATGACTTTGAAAAATTGCGATTTTGAGATAAACCTTATGTTTAATAGACAATATGCAAATGTATGGTCATGAGGGGGAACTAGTGCAACTTCCATAGTATTTCTCCTAGTCGATTACACACATTGATGTACTCACGGGTGAATAAAGCATCCTTTGCTAGAATAATTTTGATTCAATTTCATGTGTGTTTTATAATTCTCCCAATCGTATCTATGCTAGAAAATTAATAAAAAGAAGTTCCTAATGAAGATCTAAAGTTTCAAAAGATGGTGATGTTGTATGTAGATAGGGGACAAAAATACAAGAAGTTTAACTATGAGATGTATTATAGTTGCAATTTAAAGGTGTCACATAGGTGGGAAGTAAGAGATAACAAAAATGCATGCAAAAGTTTAAAATAAATACAAGAAATAAAATATTTTTGAATTTTTGTGGTTTTAAAAATTTTTTTTTTATTTTTTTTAAAAATCAAGGGATTTATTCCCCATCCCCAAGCTTAAAATAAATGCAATGTCCACAATGCATTAGGGAAGGAGAAAGAAAGAAACAACCTACTGAGGGTCGGGGAAGGGTCCCCGTGGCGGAAATGGAGGGTATGGGTACGGTGGGAAATATGGGTAAGGCGGGAATTGAGGGGGTGGTGGTGGTTGGCTGCCTGGCTGCTGTTGTTGCGGTGGCTGTAGTGGTTGCTGCTGTTGCCATGGGTTGAAGGCAACGGACCTTTGTATGTCAGAGAGTATAGACATAACATCTTGGTTATGTTTATATTGGTTCTCTCTAAACTGCTCAAAATCCTGGCGCAGCTCCATTTGGTGTGTATCAATCTCACCAAGATTATCATAGATGCCTTGATAATCAAGGCGAAGATCCGCAAGCTGGGAGTTGATGCTAGAAAATTGCTCCATATATAGACTGTGCTCTGGAGGAAATGAGCTAGCAGAGCTTGAAGGGCCAGGCTCCTGGGGTTGTCTTGGTGGTGGACTGGGCTCTCGAGGGGGTAGGTTGGGAGCGGGTAGTTGTAGGCCCATGTTGGAAGGAGGCTTCCAATTTGTGGTAGAGACAGGGTTGGCTAATCGTAGGATTCGGGCATTTCTGTTGTTGACCCGCAGATAGTCGCGTCCGTCGGCTTGCCATATTTCGTCTGATTCGGGGCGTCGAAATAACCTCATACCCTCGAGAACATCAGAGGTGAGGTATCGCTCCCCTCTGACTATCTCAAGGTTATCAGGAAATCTGATACCCAGGGCTGGATGTTTGGCTATTAAAGTGATAATGCCACCGCAATGTATCTGGCCAGATGAACTTCTACTTAGTTTAAGTAGTTTGTACATGATCCAGGATCCAAAATTTGGGGTTTTAGGCCCTGGATTAATCATGCAGTAGAGAAGCTCAAGCTCATTTAGGCCAGCTTTGCTTATCTCTTCTTGTGGGAAGAGGATAGAGGCAATGATGCGGTGCATGACTTTTAGGACGGGGTGGATGATGCTGGAGGCTTTGGCATTACTGGGACGGTAGAAATTTTCTGTGGAAATTCTGGTCCAGAAATTGCCAACTTCCCGGTGGAACAGTTTGTTCAGTTTGCCTCTTTGGTCATAAGTGTTGGCGACTGGTGCGCCAATAAGTTCACACAATTGGTTTTGTGTGATTTGGTGAGACCTGTTGAACATTCTAAAGGACAAAACTGTTGTATGAACGTTAAATTCGACAGATGATAAAAATTCGATAGTGGGGTTGGAATAGCTTTTCTCGCTTATATTCATCAACCCTTCCCAGCCAATATTGGACAGGAGTCTGCGTACTCCTGCCTCTATGTGCAAGTCTCGCAAAGTTGGGACATCAACGAATTTTTGGGCTTGTCCTGTTCGTTCCAAGAAGTTATAAAAGCGGGTCTCTTGGGCATCGGTCATGAATGCGATACCCGCATCGCCCATATCAAAGTCCTGCTGTTCGGGCTCTTCATCGGAAGAGCCACTAGAGGCCGAATACACAATTTGCCTTTTACTACCCCTAGAGTAGGTACGGGATGATGAGGCCAATTTTTTTTTTAGCTTTTTATCAAAGAGATTTGGACAAAAACAACACTCAAACAATAAAACACACAAATATAAACACAAAGGTTTCACAATTCAAAGCCAATAACCAATTATCTAGCCAAAAACCAAAAATTATGAAGATTTTGAGTTTTGGAAAGAATTTACCGAATTGAAGCTTGACAATGGTGATATTGACCTTGATTCCTTCTATCCTAGCCTTCCCCAAGCTTGAACCTAAACAAATTCAACAATTTAGCAAAAAAATTCAAAACCCTAATTTTCTAGGGTTTCAAGAAATCCGAATTTAAACCATGGATTTGATGTTTCTTTTGGTCAAAATGAAGGAGAAGATAAGAATTAATGGAACTAACCTTTGTAGTTTAAGAAAATAACAAGAAATTTGAAGAAAAAGGGTGGAAATCGATTTCTCTTGTGTTCTATCGGACTCGGCAGGAGGCAAGGAGCAAAATCGCAGCATATGAAGTGAAGAAATGAAGTGCTTACCTTATATAGCTTGCAAAATGACGAAATTGCCCTCGGCCTAAGTTACACGGCCGTGTAACTTTGGCTTGAATAGTTACACGGTCGTGTAAACTTACCTGATGACCCAAAACGATTTTGACCATTTTTCCAAGTTACACGGCCGTGTAACATATAGGGTGAAAAGTTACACGGGCCGTGTAACATTCTGTCCCGTTTTTCATTTTTCGTTTTTCGTAACTTGAGCCTCGGTAGTCCGTTTTCGATTCCGATTGTTTCCACACGTAGGTAATTGAAAGTTATAAACAGAAAAATTATAAAAACACAAAAAATCACACTTTAAAAAAAATGACAGAAATACCCCCGGGTTGCCTCCCGGTTAGCGCACTTGTTTAACGTCGTTGGCTCGACGCGGGCCCGTGTTTGGGTTTAAGGACCCATACACGGGGGCTGAGGAAAGCTTACCTTGGACATTCCTCCATGTCCACTCTTTGGTTGGTAGAGAAACACTCGGTAAATCGTTTGAAATGGTGTTTGTTTCTCGTTTGTTTTGGTAAAGGAGGTGGATCTCTATTTTGCAAATCCAGATCATTGCGTTGATGATCCTGGCGATCCACAGGCTTGGACCCTTCAGTAAGTCCAGTTGTTGTTTCGTTCATAGAAACCATTGCTACTAAATTTTTGTTTTCATGTTCATTTGGTAACAATGAATTGTTTTCCCTTAGGTTTTCGGATGGCACATGACTTGGGTAGCGGATGGATTGATCAATATTGAAGGTTACAACTTCACCATCGAATTCCATAGATAGGGTACCATTAAAAACATCAATTTTTGTTCTCGATGTTTTTAAGAATGGTCTCCCTAAAAGTGTGGAACTTGAATTTGGTGAGTCGTCATCTCCCATATCGACGATATAAAAATCAGCGGGAAAAACCAAGTTATTCACTTGGACTAATACGTCTTCCAACACGCCTTTTGGACGTATGGTAGACTTATCGGCCAATTGAATAACGACTCCGGTGCGTTTCAATGTTCCTTTCTTTAAGTTTTTGAAAGTTGAAAGTGGTAGGACATTGATAGAGGAACCGAGATCAAGCATGGCTCTCGGTATGTTTGTATCCCCCAATTTACAAGGAACCGTGAATACGCCCGGATCCCCGTATTTTGGTGGCAATCTTTTTTGTATGATTGCCGAGACATTCTCGTTGACTTTTATTGTCTCATCCCCTTTGAGTTTCTTTTTAGATGTGCAAAGTTCCTTAAGGAACTTAGCATATCTGGGAACTTGTTTAATGGCCTCAAGTAAGGGGATGTTTACCTCCACCTTGCGGAACGTGGCCATGATTTCTCTATCTTCCCTTTCTTTCTTTGATTCTAAGAATCTTGAAGGAAAAGGAGGTGATGGAGTATGGCTTGGAATTTCCGCTTGCTTTGTGCCTTCTTTTTTCGCATCTTTGGGCACACTTGGGTCCTTGCAAACCTTCCCGCTTCTAAGGGAGATGGCACTCACGTTGTGCCTTGGGTTTGCTTCTGTTTGGGCTGGCAATTTAGTATCCAGCCTACTTTCCAACTTGCCAACCGCTGTTGCAAGTTGTGCCATTTGTTTTTCCAAGAATTGGATGCTTGCTTTTGTCTCTTGCTGAAAAGATATTGTATTTTTAGCCAAGTTAGAGACAATTTCCTCCAAAGACATACCTGAGGTGTTTCGTGGTGCGGTATGTTGTGGTTGATATTGAGGTCTCGGTTGCGCATTTCTCCACGATTGATTGTTGTCAAAATTCCTGGAATTTTGTCCCACGTGGTCACCCATAGCATTTACATGCTCGTTTTCATCTTGCAAGGATGGGCACATGTCGGTCGGGTGACCATGTTGTAAGCAAATTCCACAAGCTCTTGCTTTTGGTTCGGCTCCTCTCTCTTTAGTTAACAAAATGACAGCTTTTGTTAGTTCAGATATTTGAGTTTCAATGTGAGGAGTACTTACTTGCTTTTCTCCTCGTGGGGGGTCGGAATACCATTCATCTTCTCCGATTGAATGCTTTGAGTCTTCGGCCAAAGTAGCAATTAAGGCCCGGATTTGGGATGGAGTCTTGTCTAGCAAAGCTCCACCACTTGAAGCATTTATAATTCGCCTATCAAGATGAGATAGGCCTTCACAAAAATTTTGGAGAAGTTGGTGTTCAGACAAACCGTGTTGTGGGCACCGAGCGCAAAGTTTCTTAAACCTCTCCCAATATGTGTGCAAGGACTCTCGTCGTCCTTGACGCAAGGTGAGAATTTCTCTACGTATGCTTGAAGCTTTTGGCTCCGGGAAGTATTTGTCAAGGAATGCTTGAGCAATATCGTTCCATGTTGTTATCGTCCCCGGTGGGAGATAGTACAACCATTCTTTTGCGGCATCGTAAAGAGCAAAGGGGAATGCCCTTAGCTTGATTTGGTCTTCTGTCACATTATGGGGCTTCATACCCGAACATACTACATGAAACTCCTTAAGGAATTTATGAGGATCTTCATTTTCCAAACCTCTAAAGGTTGGAAGTAAGTGTATGAGCCCGGATTTTAGCTCAAAATTCTCCACATTGGGATAATTTATACACAAAGGTTGTTGTGTATCTTTTCGCTCACCCCATTGTCTTAAGGTCTTTTCTTCGTCACCCATTTTTAATAGGTTAGAAGAAAGATCGGGAGTAGAAGTAGAAGTGGAAGGTGGTGTAGGAGAGAGTGTTGGTGTAGTATGAGATCTTTGGTAATCAAGCTTCTTTCGAAGCTTAGTTTGCTTTCTTAATATTTTTGCGGTCTTTTCTATTTCTTTGTTGATCTCAAGAGGTGTACCTGTTCGATCAGATCTGGGCATAAAATATTAGTAATACCGTGCTCCCCGGCAACGGCGCCAATTTGTTGAGTGTCGTAACCAACAAAATAAAAGAGTTGAAATATGGTTTTGGAATGATTTGTTAATTTACCAATATTTCGTGATTACACTACTTGTTATAAATACTAACTATGTAGTATAAATGGCAAGTAGGGTCGATCCACAGGGAGCGATGGTCTAATGGATTATACCTTGATTTCACGGAGGTTAATCTTGTAAAGAAAGTAACCAAAAAGGGGGGGTTTTGATGAATAGTTGGACAACAATTATGTAAATGTTGAGAACAAATAACTTGGGACAAAATATATAGAATAATTGTTTTTATAATTTGGGGACAAATTCTGGTTTTGTATTTGTAGTCATATGATTGGAAATAACAATAAGAATGATGTTTTATAACTTTAATCTTTCTAAATTGGTACTTTGCGTATACCGAAAGCTCGCACATACACCATTCACCTAATGTACCTTAGTCAAGAGAAGCTCGTTAACTAAGACTAATCTTACTAATCAAATCTAGATTAGTCAACTGTATGCCGAAAGCTCGTACATACACCATCGTAGATTTTGAATGAAAGATTGCGTTATGTTTTATGTGAATGTTCCCAACAATGTTCAATACTCCTAAACAAGCGTTGAAGCGTTAAAACATGAGATATGATTTTCACCTAGTTAAAGATGATTATCACAAATAACATTTTATAAAACAATTACGGATTTTATAATTTGTATGACTAGATTGATTTATATTTGAGATCAAATGACCAATATGAAATAAATAAAAACCAAACGTTTGTTAAGCCTCAAAATCATATCACTAGAAAGATATAAAATCAAACATCAAACTTTATATTAAATCACAATCATAATCCTTAATACAAAACCAGAAAATAAAGTTACTAGCCACTCATGACTAGTAAAAGAGAAATAAACTTACAAATTGAAGATAATCCACACTTGAAGTTGCACACAAGCACAATGTATCTAGAGAGTGTTCAGAAGTTAATGGAATAAGGGATGATTCTAAGGCTAACTAGACACATCTATTTATACTAACATACCAAGGGCAAAATGGTAAAATGGACAATGGCAAACATCATCATTCCTAGACCCACTTCTCTCATCACATGGCCTCAAAATCAGGTTGGATCTGAATCTGGTCGTGTAGCATGGGAATGACAGCACAAGAAGGAATAAACAACTCAAAGTGGGCCAAAAAGCAGATCTGGTCACCAGGAAAAGTTACACGGCCGTGTAATTTCTTGGGCCAAAATTACACGGTCGTGTAATCCTGGATTTCATCCTGGGCCCTACCCTGAGCTGACATGGCATCCACGTGGCATAGCAAAGTTACACGGCCGTGTAACTTATAGGGCAAAAGTTACACGGTCGTGTAACATTCTGTCTTCGGGATGATTTTATTTTTTTGTAACTTCTTCGTTTGAGCTCCGTTTCTTCTGAAATTTCTTGTGTAGCTTCCCATTGTCATCCAATGCAAGATTCATCCTTCAAAAGCACCTGAAAACAACCACAAAGTGTGAAAGTAGATTGCTATTCTTGAAATCCCGAAAAACATGAAAATATGCAATAATGAGAATGAAATGCAAGGTAAAATAAGGATAGAAAGGCATGAAAACATGCTTAGAAATACACCTATCAGTGTTCGTCTGAACCTCATGACTAGCCTGAACCTAATCAGACATGTCGTTTCACTGGCTATCCCGCTGTACCTGGAAGAGAAAGAGTTCTTTTAGAAAGAACTCATGTTCTAAGGAAACAGTGGGAGTTGGGACAGTCCTGAATGAGTTCAGGATTAGCCAAGTGAAAGAACCTTTAGTCATCACTAGGCTTGAAGCAGAAATCAGATTTCTGTTTTTGTACTGACAAAATCTTCTCTTGACCAGTAGTTTTGATCACCATCATAAGTAGTTATGATCAGGGTGACATACCGTATAGTGGTAAAACACTATAGTTGGTACGGATTTACAATCCGACTACTTGGAAGCATTGGTGAGCCCGGTTGCTGCCAATTAAGAGAACCTTAGGACGAGATACAGTCTATGTGACAGTTTGATTGATTTTACAACTGGTCTTAAAACCAGTGGGAGTAATCATCAAAAGAAACCAACATGGACAGAAACGTACCTTCAAAACATCTGGTTGAGTGAGACGATACTCAGAGTCAAGTAATTGACTCCGAGAGAAGCACTCTCAATAGAAGATGAAATCTGAATGGATACTGCATAATGTAAGTCATTAGTGGAGCGCGTGTGGATCACCGGCACACTAATGGGGACTCACAAAGATGTTGGATTAGGTGTCTAAGCCATGACTAATAATTAGTATTTACCTAATTAATAGAAGCACAGTCCATTTGGGTTGCCCTCATGGCTGGAGGTTTGGTAGAAAATTCGGTAGAGAGAGAGGTTGATTTATTATGGGATTAATAAATCAACAGGAATTAAATATATGGTTTATTAATATATTAAAGTCATAATATATTAATTAGAAACTATATTAATTAATTAGGAATTAATCCAGAATTAATTGGATTTAATTTGGGGATTAAATTAATTAATTAAAGGTGCAGGGACTAAAACTGTAATTATTCAATAGTTGAGTAAGTGGCAGTGTGACAGTGACCAGTGGAAGTCGAAATCCATATATGGAAATATATGAATTTCGAAATTGATAATAGAGGATAAATAGGAGTTTGAATTATAAGATAAAAGGTTTATCTTATTTGAATTCAAAAAGGTTTATCTCTAAGGCTTATCAGTTAATCATCTGGAAACTATAAATAGGGATCTCTGGCACCACATATGAATTCGCCAATTATCATAAGACTCTCTCTGGATTTCGTGACCTCTCTCCTCTGGCTTGGGTGTGACTTTCATTTGAGGCAGGATAATTTTGCTGCTCAGCTTCCAAGAAATAAAGGTTGGTTTTTCTGTTTTGATCTTTAGTTTCTTTTTCTGGCCTCTAGGGTTTTGTTATATGTTCAAATTAGAAGAAAACATAGATCCTTATAGGTTGCATGTGAACTTAGGTTATTTAGTTCATGGATTGCTTAAAACCTTTCAGTGGTATCAGAGCCTGTATTGTTTTCTTGTTGAATTGCTATAACTGTTTTAGGGTTTAAAGCCTATAAACCCTAATATATATGAAAATCGATTTAAAGGATTAGGGTTTTGGAAACCCTAATCCTCCCCCCTTGCTAATTGCGAAATCTGGAATTAGGGTTTTAGAAGGTTTTCTATTTTTGGTAACTTTATTTGTTAATTAAATGGATAACCTTAAATCCCATTATTTGATTTCGAATTTTAGGGGATTTAAGATAGGTTTTAATTAATTTGATTAATTTGGATAAACCTATCTTCATTTGAATTAATTTAATTAATTGTTAATTAAAAGATAATTCAAAAGGGATTTAAATTAATTTAAAATTTCGAAAAATTAATAGAAAAATCCAGAAAATTATTTTAAAATGTTTAAAATATTTAGATTTAATTAATTTAATTAATTGGTAATTAAAATTGATTAAATCGATTATAAGGTTTAATTTAATTCAAAATTTAATTGTTAAATTTGGTAAAATTAAAAGATAAACCTTAAAATATTTTAAAGGGTTTTAAAATACATCTTATATATGTTATTAAAAGTTAATACTATATATATGAGATAAATTTGGTCAGTCAATTCAATAGTAGGCCTCATTCACGAAGCTGGTCTATAAAGTGGGTATAAGGAGACTGCCTATAAAATGGTAGTCTAATGGGTGAACACTCTCACCCACCGCTCGCCTGATCAGTGGAGGGTCGTTAGCCGAACAGTTTTGACAAGGACCACTTAATCATTAAAAGTATAATGATCAAAGTACTGGAACCTTACAAAATCCCAATCTAGTTACTTTAGGAAAAATGTGAATTTGATGCTACCCCATGAAATTGCACATTGCACTTTATGAAACGTTGGTGGAGCGTGTGTGGTTTACCGGCACACCAATGGGGGTTCATAAAGAGTGGCAATGGGTGTCTCGGGTGTTATCATTGTTGATGGAGCGTGTGTGGTTTACCGGCACATCAATTTGAGATGATAATGGATCCCGAGAGCACCAAGCTAATTTGCATGGTTATTCACACCCGGTTTGTGATCCTCGGCATCCCAGTCACAAACGGTGGGGCATATCCGAGATTAAACATGCTATTGAACAGTTCAATATATCTCAAAAGAAACTAGGAATTCCATTTATAATAAGATTATTTTTCCGCGGTGGAATCGGCTGAATCGTCATTCACTTCTGGGGGTATGCCTTAGAGACTGCCGCCCATATCCTCAATCTTGTCCCTACTAAGAAGGTTGCAAAAACACCTCATGAGATGTGGACGGGGAAAGCTCCCTCGTTGGCACATATCAAGGTCTGGGGTTGTGAGGCTTTCGTTAGACGAGAGACTCAAGACAAACTCGCAGACAGAAGCGAAAGGTGTTTCTTCATTGGTTATCCCAAACAGTCCTTTGGATATCTATTCTACAGACCGAGCGAGGACGTGGTCTTTGTAGCTAGACGAGCAGTCTTTCGAGAGAGAGAGCTCATATTCAAAGAGGACAGTGGGAGTACCATTGATCTGGAAGAAATTCAAGAGTCATCAGATGACGCAACCTTAGGAGAAACTAGCAACCAACATGAGGAAGAAGTTCCTGTTGGTCCGACAGATGTATCCTTACCTCTTAGGCGTTCTGGTAGGGTTAGCATGCCACCCGAGTTTTATGGGTTCCATATAACTACGGATGGGGACACGTTTGTCAGTGATAGGACACTGATAAATTTGGATGAACCAGCTAACTACCAGGAAGCAGTGGCGGGCCCTGAGTCTGCCAAGTGGAAAGAGGCCATGGATAGCGAGATCAAGTCCATGTATGACAATCAAGTTTGGAACTTGGTTGACAATGTACCGGGTCAGAAGACAGTCGGGTGCAAATGGATCTTCAAGAAGAAGACCGACATGGACGGAAAGGTACACACTTTCAAGGCAAGACTGGTTGCGAAGGGCTTTACTCAAACCCCAGGGGTTGATTATGACGAGACCTTCTCACCAGTAGCTAAGATAAAGTCTATTAGGATTATGCTGGCCATAGCTGCATTTCATGACTATGAAATTTGGCAGATGGACGTCAAAACCGCTTTCCTTAATGGGAAGTTGACTGAGGATGTTTACATGAATCAGCCAGAGGGTTTTGTCGATGCAAAGTATCCAAATAAGGTGTGTAAGCTTGAGAGATCAATCTATGGATTGAAGCAAGCTTCTCGCAGCTGGAATCTTTGTTTCCATGAGAAAGTCAAAGAGTTTGGCTTCTCTAGGAGCGAGGATGAGTCCTGCGTATATGTCAAGGCTAGTGGGAGTATAGTCACCTTTCTGGTGCTGTATGTCGATGACATACTGCTCATGGGAAACGATATTCCAACCTTGCAAGATGTCAAGGCTTGGCTTGGGAAATGTTTCGCCATGAAGGACCTAGGAGAGGCTGCCTATATTCTTGGGATTAGAATATTGAGAGATAGGAAGAAAAGACTAATTGGACTTAGTCAGGGTACATACTTGGAAAAGGTACTAAAGAGGTTTAGTATGGAAAATTCCAAGAAGGGAGAGCTACCTATCCAAAGTAATGCGAAGCTGAGTAAGACTCAAAGTCCGAGTACAGACGAGGAAATAGCTGAGATGAGTCGAGTACCATATGCTTCGGCTGTGGGATCGATCATGTATGCTATGACGTGTACTCGCCCTGACGTGGCTTTTGCCTTGAGCATGGTCAGTCGGTACCAGGGTAATCCTGGAAGGGCGCATTGGATAGCTGTGAAAAATATACTCAAGTACCTGCGAAGGACCAAGAACATGGTGTTAGTCCTCGGTGGCAGTGATACCTTGAGAGTTGAAGGATATACAGATGCCAGCTTTCAGACGGATAGAGACAGTGGTCGGTCTCAGTCGGGCTGGGTATTCCTTTTGAACGGTGGAGCAGTGACTTGGAAAAGTTCCAAGCAAGAAACGGTGGCTGATTCTACGTGCGAATCAGAGTACATAGCAGCAAGTGAAGCGTCAAAGGAAGCGGCTTGGCTGAAGAACTTTATCGGTGACCTTGGAGTAGTCCCGAGTATTCAGGAGCCCTTGGAACTGTTCTGCGATAACGAAGGTGCGGTCGCCTTGACAAAGGAACCGCGAGACCATGGAAAGTCCAAGCATATCGACAGAAAGTACCACTACATCAGACATAGGGTAGAAGAAGGTCACCTCCTTGTAAAGAGGGTATCATCGGAAGATAATCCTGCAGATCCCTTGACAAAGGCTCTGAGTAGGATTAAGCATAATCAGCATGCTAGGAGCATAGGATTAAGAGATGATATAAGTTTTAGTAATTAGATAGGTTTCGAAACTTGTAACAATGTATTGTATTTGACTCTTGTGATTTAATAATAGAGATTTATTATGGTTTACTACTCTTGTCAATACTTTATCATTGTGTTTCATTTCTGCATGTTTTACTTCCTGAATAATTGGATTATTCAAATATCCACAGTCGATTACACTTTAAGGGAGTAAGTGTGAAGTAAGACTGTCATGAATTGGTAATAGATTGTCTAAGGAGTTAGACATTGCAATTGGATTGCTGAACCATTCGTGAGTACTTGGAAATGGAGATTTGAGTATTGGATAAACCCGCGCTCAATGGATTGCTTCATGGATTATATCACGAGCAATATTGAGACGATAATATCTTTTGATCTTTAAGCTAAGACATATAAGTTATGATTTACTAAGACGGTTGTTCATTGATAATACGAAAACGCATCGGTAACTCGGTGTTATAAAACGTATTGTTGTGAGTAATTTGTTTGGTAAAAGACATAAGTATATGAGTCAAAGTTTATTCGTCCCTTGACCCTAATGAGGAACAGATATCTGTAGGCCTCTCGATGATTTTGAAGTTGACTAAAATGGTTGGCCAACCGGGACTAAATTGGTAGTCTAAGAGTCATATGCAAATCGGAAATCGAGGAACAGTGATTCAGACCAGATTGATTTTATCCATGTCTTGAGTCTGAAAAAATATCTTGTTGGACGGAGGATCATCAGATCACTTATCTATGGACAGGACTGATTAGATCAGAGTTTGGCATTGGTTTCTAGGAAGCTACAAGTGCTGGTTAATTAGAGGCTAAATTGGTAATTATAGTCATAGACTTATCCAAGTGGGAGACTGTTGGATTAGGTGTCTAAGCCATGACTAATAATTAGTATTTACCTAATTAATAGAAGCACAGTCCATTTGGGTTGCCCTCATGGCTGGAGGTTTGGTAGAAAATTCGGTAGAGAGAGAGGTTGATTTATTATGGGATTAATAAATCAACAGGAATTAAATATATGGTTTATTAATATATTAAAGTCATAATATATTAATTAGAAACTATATTAATTAATTAGGAATTAATCCAGAATTAATTGGATTTAATTTGGGGATTAAATTAATTAATTAAAGGTGCAGGGACTAAAACTGTAATTATTCAGTAGTTGAGTAAGTGGCAGTGTGACAGTGACCAGTGGAAGTCGAAATCCATATATGGAAATATATGAATTTCGAAATTGATAATAGAGGATAAATAGGAGTTTGAATTATAAGATAAAAGGTTTATCTTATTTGAATTCAAAAAGGTTTATCTCTAAGGCTTATCAGTTAATCATCTGGAAACTATAAATAGGGATCTCTGGCACCACATATGAATTCGCCAATTATCATAAGACTCTCTCTGGATTTCGTGACCTCTCTCCTCTGGCTTGGGTGTGACTTTCATTTGAGGCAGGATAATTTTGCTGCTCAGCTTCCAAGAAATAAAGGTTGGTTTTTCTGTTTTGATCTTTAGTTTCTTTTTCTGGCCTCTAGGGTTTTGTTATATGTTCAAATTAGAAGAAAACATAGATCCTTATAGGTTGCATGTGAACTTAGGTTATTTAGTTCATGGATTGCTTAAAACCTTTCAAAAGAGTATGCCAGTATAAAGGCACGTGGGCCCGGGATTACCTCATGGGCATCTCGCGAGAAAGGATATTCAGTTTCTCAAAATATGCCAAAGGATTGGATTTTGAGAAAGGGCTGAAAGATATCCATTAAGATGTCAGAAAGGTTTTGTAAGAACCCGAGAAAAATTGTAATAAAATATAAAATATATAAAATAAATATGTGTAATAGTAAAGTTATGGAAAAAGGGAAAATCGGTCTTTTGCCATGTTTTGGACCCTAATGTAAAATATTTTGTATTTGTAGGTAATAATGTAAATATATAAAAGCTTTATGTAATAAAAAGTTGTTTTGGGTGCTAAAATGGAAGAATGGAAACTGGAGGGGTTAAAGTGGAAATATGAAATTATAAATAAGAAATATCTTCTATCTCCAGAAGATAATAGAAGAATCGAGAGGGAGAGCCAGGGAGAACAGGAAGAACATGATTTCTGGAAAATTAGTGAAGTAAGGGAGCGAGAATCGAAGCATTAGTTGAGGATTAAAGAGTTCCAAAGCCAATTGAGGTAAGAATTTCACCCTTATAACTTAAATTAAGCATTTTGGGATTTTGTGGATGGGGGAAAACGGGTTGCAGAAGTGGTGTGGAGTTCATGTCACGTTTCCAACTTAGAAAATGTGTTCCAAACATCATTAGAACTCAATTTCACTTCTGGAATCGGTCAAAAGAAGGAGGAATTGGGAATTTTCCTCAAGAACCCTAAATTAAGAATTTATGTAATTAAGTTGTTTCTATGGGTTAAAACCTGATGTAAACTGAAGGTTTTAGTCATAGAATGATATATATTGGTTAGGTTAAGTATTAAAGACTTAATAGACTAAAACAGTGGGCTGCAGCACAAAAATCGGGCAAAAACTCGTATCTGCAGCACAGACACGAGTCGTGCCTTTTTGTTCATGAATTGGCACGAGTCGTGCTCAACTATTTGAGCCAAAAATAGCATCATACATTAAGCACGAGTCGTGCTTCCTCATGAAGGAACTATGCACGAGTCGTGCATACTCCCTGATGTGCAAAACGTCCGAAATTTCATGGAAAATGGTGCTAGACATGTCCGTTTGGTCTATAATTCATACCATAAGTCTAAAATGGTGTGAAAACACGTAGAAAATTATTAAACCGGGAATACGACCTCCCAAGGGTACTGTAGTAAAATACGCGTATTCTGGGAAAGTTTATAAATTTAAAGAAGCTAGTTTATTAAGAGTTATAGCTTGGTTATGACCCCTAACTGTATAATGTTAGACTCTATTACTGTGGAGTCAGTTGTAATATATAAATATGTGTTAACCAAATATGTGAACTAAATGTGTATATAAGTGGTGGTTCATGTAACGCCAAGACACTCTTTTTATGTAAATATAATAAAAAGGGTAAATTGGTCGTTTTACCACAAAAGGGTAATTTGGTCATTTGACCAAGTGAAGGACCAATTATGTAAAATTATTGTTGCTTGTGGCAAATGTATAAAGAAATGAAAGTTTTATGTCATAAAACTTGATTATAGTGCCAAAAGTTCAAGAAAGTGAACTTAGGGACTAAAAATGTAAACTTTGGAAGTATAAATATAAGAGTTGACTCTCTTCTTTGGCTGACCATTTGTGCAGCAACGGGAAGGATTTTGGTGAGCAAATTCTGCAGAGATCATGAGGCTTGAACTAGGAAAATCGAAATCATGAATTGGAATTGAAGTTTCCAAGCAATCAAGGTTAGTAAACTTGATTTTTAACCAAGTTCTTGATAGTGTTCTTGAAGGGTTTTATAGAAACTGAAATTTGTAAATTTCAGTTATGTTTATGTGGTTTAAATGGTTTAATACTTCCAGTAAGTCATGCTAAAAGGACTTAATTCAAGAAAATGGAAGTAGATTGCTATTTGTGATGAATTTGAAGTTTTGGGGTTTTTGGAACTAAGAACTCTAATTCTTCATATGATTGATTGAATGAGTTTTGAGGGTTGAAAACCTTGTTTTAATAGAAGGTTTTAGCCTAGGAATAAACCCCAAACGATTAAGTCGAGTAATAAGACCTTAACAGGAGAAAAATGGAAAATTCTAGCCTAAAATCGGAGTTTCTGCACCTCTGTCCAGCGCTCGCGACTCGACCAGGGGCTCGCTCGCGACTCGAAGAGTGGCCTTTGCGACTCGACCAGGTGGCCGGTCGCGACTCGAGCCCTGGGCAGAAACCAGTTTATCCTCTGTTGAAATTTTGTGAATTTTCCAAGTTTGATTTCAATGCTTGGCTTATCCGATTGACCTGAAATTTTAAACATAGGTCTAATATGTTGTAAAACTTCATGGAAAATTATCGGAATACGAATACGACCTCCCTAAAGTACTGTAGTAGAATACGCGTATTTCGGGAAGTGTATTAAATTTTATAACGATGGTTATTAGTTGGAAATGCTTGGAAATGGTCCCCAATTGTATTGTACAGGACTCTTATGTATTAGAGTCACTTTAGATGATTATTAACCTATTATCATTTGGTATATAAATGAATATATAGGTATGGGACAAAATGGTTGTGGTGCACGCAAAGGCAAGAAACAACCGGGATTTAAACGCAGCTAATATCCAGGTGAGTAATCTCACTGATATCATATATGATATATGATGATTGAACTGTTACAGGTTGAAACAGCTTCGAGGAACGAAAACGACAAGTGTAAAAATATACGTAAAAGACAAGACCAGATAAGCCGTGAGTCTGTGATAGACAAGAACGGAGCTGTGAGTCAATATATCTAAATAAACTTATATAGACAAGACCGGATAAGCCGTGAGTCTAGGCAACAGCGGGCTAACCCGTGAGCCATAGTTTATTTTGATGAGTCAAACTTATATAGACAAGACCGGATAAGCCGTGAGTCTAGGCAACAGCGGGCTAACCCGTGAGCCATAGTTTATTTTGATGAGTCAAACTTATATAGACAAGACCGGATAAGCCGTGAGTCTAGGCAACAGCGGGCTAACCCGTGAGCCATAGTTTATTTTGATACAAGCTGTTAATAGATGGTGCGGCCACTTGTGGCTATGATATTGGATGCTATATCCAACCGGTGCGGCCTATACGGCTATGATATTATTACAGGTACATGGTGCGGCCTTTTGGCTATGATATCGGGTTATTGAACCCAGCTGGTGCGGCCTGCGGGCTATGATTTATATATTGATAATGTTTTGGTGCGGCTTATATAGCCATGACATATGATGCAGTCCATTGTGACTAAGAAACATGGGACAGAAACGATAGTTATGATTATCTGTACAAATAACTGATGTGGTTTGATAATTGCAGGTTGTAATGAAGTAGCCTGTAAGGCTACAAAATTAGGATGTGAAATCCTAAGAGATATATGGTCAGCCAGTAAGGCTATGAGTTTGGATTCGATATCCAGACAGATACACGAATATATTTGATACATGTTATTTGCAGATACGATTACTCACTGAGCCTTGTAGCTCATACCGTTTGTTAAATGTCCCTGCAGGTTAGCATGATCCTGATAAGGGAATAGATAGAGTCCGTGATTCGAGAAGTCGGACTCTTAGATGCTGTCAGTAGCAGCCCGGCTTCAAAGGAGACTACGGTATTTTATACTCTCCTTGATACGCTTGTACCCGTTTTTTTATTAAAATATACCCCTTTGTTTATGGTTTTAAGTACTGAAACCTTTGTTAAAAATGAAAAATTTTCAGGGGTGTTTTTGTTTTAAAAGCCGGGTGTTACAAGTTGGTATCAGAGCCGTGGTTTAAGTGAACTAGGTGTCTATAGAGTAGATTCCTGGACTTAAACCTTGAGACAGTAGACACGATGTACCGTTAGGTGTGAAAGGTTTTCTGCAAACCATGAACTAAATATCCTAAGTTCACATGCAACCTATAAGGATCTATGTTTTCTTCTAATTGAACATATAACAATACCTAAAGGCCATAAGAAAATTAACTAAAAGAATAAAATAGAAAAACCAACCTTTTAGAATTTTCTGGAAGCTGAGCAGCAAAATTATCCTGCCTCAAATGAGATCACACCCAAAGCTAGAGGAGAGGGAATCGAAAATCCAGAGAGAATATGTGAAAGTGGTGAATTCAATATGGTGACCAGGGAGCCCTATTTATAGTTTCCAGATGATTAACTGATAAGGCTTAGAGATAAACCTTTTTTGAATTCAAATAAGATAAACCTTTTATCTTACAATTCAAAACCTATTTATCTAATAATTATCAATTTCGAAATTCTATATATCCATATATAGATTTCGACTTTCAACTGGTCACTCCACACTGTCACTTACTCAACTATTGAATAATTACAGTTTTAGTCCCTGCACCTTTAATTAATTAATTTAATCCCCAAATTAAATCCAATTAATTCTGGATTAATTCCTAATTAATTAATATAGTTTCTAATTAATATATTATCACTTTAATATATTAATAAACCATATATTTAATTCCTGTTGATTTATTAATCCCATAATAAATCAATCTTTCTCTCTACCGAATTTTCTACCAAACCTCTAGCCATGAGGGCAACCCAAATGGACTGTGCTTCTATTAATTAGGTAAATACTAATTATTAGTCATGGCTTAGACACCTAATCCAACAGTCTCCCACTTGGATAAGTCTATGACTATAATTACCAATTTAGCCTCTGATTAACCAGCACTTGTAGCTTCCTAGAAACCAATGCCAAACTCTGATCTAATCAGTCCTGTCCATAGATAAGTGATCAAATGATCCTCCGTCTAACTAGATATTTTTCAGACTCAAGACATGGATAAAATCAATCTGGTCTGATTCACTGTTCCTCGATTTCCGATTTGCATATGACTCTTAGACTACCAAGTTAGTCCCGGTTGGCCAACCATTTTAGTCAACTTCAAAATCATCGAGAGGCCTACAGATATCTGTTCCCCGTTAGGGTCAAGGGACGAATAAACTTTGACTCATATACTTATGTCTTTTACCAGACAAATCATTCACAACAACCCGTTTTATAACACCGAGTTACCGATGCGTTTTCGAATTATCAATGAACAACCGTCTAGCAAATCATAACTCATATGTCTTACCTTAAAGATCAAAAGATATTATCGTCTCAATATTGCTCGTGATGTAATCCATGAAGCAATCCATTGAGCGCGGGTTTATCCAATACTCAAATCTCCATTTCCAAGTACTCACGAATGGTGCAGCAATCCAATTGCAATGTCTAACTCCTTAGACAATCTATTACCAATTCATGACAGCCTTGCTTCATACTTACTCCCTAAAAGCATGAGCGACTGTGGATATTTGAATAATCCAATTATTCAGGAAGTAAAACATGCAAAATGAAACACAATGATATATATTGACAAAATTAGTAAACCATTACTCATTAATAAATCTCTATTATTAAATCATAAAAGTCAAATACAATAACATTGTTACAAGTTTCAAAAACCTATCTAATTACAAAAACTTATATCATCTCTTAATCCAATGCTCCTAGCATGCTGATTATGCTTAATCCTACTCAGAGCCTTTGTCAAGGGATCTGCAGGATTATCTTCCGATGATACCCTCTTTACCACGAGGTGACCTTCTTCTACCCTATGTCTGATATAGTGGTACTTTCTGTCGATATGTCTGGACTTTCCATGATATCGCGGTTCCTTTGTTAAGGCGACCGCGCCTTCGTTATCGCAGAATAGTTCCAAGGGCTCCTGAATACTCGGGACTACTCCAAGGTCACCGATAAAGTTCTTCAGCCAAGCCGCTTCCTTTGACGCTTCACTTGCTGCTATGTACTCTGATTCGCACGTAGAATCAGCCACTGTTTCTTTCTTGGAACTTTTCCAAGTAACTGCTCCACCATTCAAAAGGAATACCCATCCCGACTGAGACCGACCACTGTCTCTATCTGTCTGAAAGCTGGCATCTGTATATCCTTCAACTCTCAAGGTATCACTGCCACCGAGGACTAACACCATGTTCTTTGTCCTTCGCAGATACTTGAGTATATTTTTCACAGCTATCCAATGCGCCCTTCCAGGGTTACCCTGGTACCGACTGACCATGCTCAAAGCAAAGGCCACGTCAGGGCGAGTACACGTCATAGCGTACATGATCGATCCTACAGCCGAAGCATAAGGTACCCGACTCATTTCAGCTATTTCTTCATCTGTACTCGGACTTTGAGTCTTACTCAATTTTGCATTACTTTGGATAGGCAGCTCTCCCTTCTTGGAATTTACCATACTAAATCTTTTCAGTACCTTTTCCAAGTATGTACCCTGACTAAGTCCAATTAGTATCTTCTTCCTATCTCTCAATATTCTTATGCCGAGAATATAGGCAGCCTCTCCTAGGTCCTTCATGGCGAAACATTTCCCAAGCCAAGCCTTGACATCTTGCAAGGTTGGAATATCGTTTCCCATGAGCAGTATGTCATCGACATACAGCACCAGAAAGGTGACTATACTCCCACTAGCCTTGACATATACGCAGGACTCATCCTCGCTCCTAGAGAAACCAAACTCTTTGACTTTCTCATGGAAACAAAGATTCCAGCTGCGAGAAGCTTGCTTCAATCCGTAGATTGATCTCTCAAGCTTACACACCTTATTAGGATACTTTGCATCGACAAAACCCTCTGGCTGATTCATGTAAACATCCTCAGTCAACTTCCCATTAAGGAAAGCGGTTTTGACGTCCATCTGCCAAATTTCATAGTCATGAAATGCAGATATGGCCAGCATAATCCTAATAGACTTTATCTTGGCTACTGGTGAGAAGGTCTCGTCATAGTCAACCCCTGGGGTTTGAGTAAATCCCTTCGCAACCAGTCTTGCCTTGAAAGTGTGTACCTTTCCGTCCATATCGGTCTTCTTCTTGAAGATCCATTTGCACCCGACTGTCTTTCGACCCGGTACGTTGTCAACCAAGTTCCAAACTTGATTGTCATACATGGACTTGATCTCGCTATCCATGGCCTCTTTCCACTTGGCAGACTCAGGGCCCGCCACTGCTTCCTGGTAGTTAGCTGGTTCATCCAAATTTATCAGTGTCATATCACTGACAAACGTGTCCCCATCCGAAGTTATATGGAACCCATAAAACTCGGGTGGCATGTTAACCCTACCGGAACGCCTAAGAGGTAAGGATACATCTGTCGGACCAACAGGAACTTCTTCCTCATGTTGGTTGCTAGTTTCTCCTAAGGTTGCGTCATCTGATGACTCTTGGATTTCTTCCAGATCTATGGTACTCCCACTGTCCTCTTTGAATATGAGCTCTCTCTCTCTCTCGAAAGACCACTCGTCTAGCTACAAAGACCACGTCCTCGCTTGGTCTGTAGAATAGATATCCAAAGGACTGTTTGGGATAACCAAGGAAGAAACACCTTTCGCTTCTTTCTGCGAGTTTGTCTTGAGTCTCTCGTCTAACGAAAGCCTAGCAACCCCAGACTTTGATATGTGCCAACGAGGGAACTTTCCCCGTCCACATTTCATGAGGTGTTTTAGCAACCTTTTTAGTAGGGACAAGATTGAGGATATGGGCGGCAGTCTCTAAGGCATACCCCCAGAAGTGAATGGGAAGTGAAGCTCGACTCATCATGGAACGAACCATGTCCAACAGGGTTCGGTTGCGCCTCTCTGCAACACCGTTCAACTATGGTGTCCTGGGAGGTGTCAACTGCGAAACTATTCCGCATTCCTTTAGATAGTCTAGGAACTCGATACTTAGATACTCTCCGCCTCTGTCGGACCTGAGCATCTTTATCTTCCTGCCTAATTGATTTTCTACCTCGTTCTTAAACTCTTTGAACTTTTCAAAGGTGTCCGACTTGTGCTTGATCAAGTAGATATAACCGTATCTACTAAAATCGTCGGTAAAGGTCACGTAGAACCGCGTGCCATCCTTTGTGGTTGATCTGAATGGACCACACACATCCGTGTGAATGATGTCCAGCAGACCCTCACCTCTTTCAAAAGACCCTTTGAAAGGTGATTTAGTCATCTTGCCCAACAGACAAGATTCGCATACATCATCCGACCTGAGGTCGAACGATTCCAACACTCCATCCTTTTAGAGTTGGGCGATGCGTTTCTTGCTGATGTGCCCGAGCCAACTATGCCACAGACATGCCTTTTCTACACCACTAGTAGAATCAATATAATTTACACTATGTCCTAAATTGTCAACACATTCAACAGTTTCATACACACCATCACAAGGATAAGCAGTAAAATCAAAATACCATTTTTGAAAACAGAAATCGAACCAATTTTATTATCAAAAGAAAATTGAAATCCTTGTCTGAACAATGCGTGAAATGAAATAATGTTTCTTGCCATTTCTGGCGAATAGCAACAATTAAATAATTCTAAGCTAACATCACTACTAAGCACTAAACTATAAACGCCAATCTTGGTAACAGGGGACGATCTCCTATTGCCCATGATCAGGTTCAGTCTACCGTGCTCCACCTCCCTGCTTTCCTTTAGGCCCTGCAGATCAGAACAAATGTGAAAACCACATCCTGTATCAAGGACCCAAGAATTAGAAGATGGTGAGTTTTTCAGAGATAGTGTATATACCTGCTGTCGATGGCTTTACTTTCCCATCCTTGACATCCTGCAAGTATTTGGGGCAGCTTCTCTTCCAATGGCCCTTCTCTTTGCAGTAAAAACAGTTGGCTTCATCGGGGTTGGCCACACAAGGAATTTGGGAAGACTTGGTTCTTGAGCCATTGCTTGACGACCCGACCTGAACCTTTTCCCTTCAATTTTGCTTAGGAAGGCCCTTCCTTTTCTTTCCTTTGCCACTTCCATTGGCTAAGACGGGCTGATTAACCGAGGGTACACTTTTACCCTTCATCCTGTCTTCAGCAACTCGAAGCATGCGATGCAACTCAGTCAGGTTAGTCTGATTGTTGTTCAAATGATAAGCCAGCCTGAACTGGTCATAAGAACTCGGTAGGGAGTTAAGCACTATGTCAACGGCCAACTCCTCCGGTACAGGCATCGCAAGTTTTCTAAGCCGCTCCACGTAACCTTGCATTCTTTGCACATGAGCGCAGATGGACTCTCCATCTTTAGGTTTGCTGTTCGTGAAGTCCTTGACTACCTCGCACCTCTCGATGCGCTCTTGCTTGCGGAACTTTTCCGCAAGCTCCTTGTGCATCTCAAAGGGCCAGTAGTCTTCGTATATCCTTTGCAATTCGGGGTTTATTGTGGCGATCATGATGCAGGCCACTTTGGTCGCATCATCAGAATGTTTTTGGTACGAGGCAATTTCCTCGGGAGTAGCAGTTTCAGGGTCAACATCGACAAGCTCAGTCTCGAGAACATACTCTTTGTTCTCGTACCTCAGAGCCATCTTGATGTTTCTAATCCAGTCATTGTAGTTTGTCCCGTTCAATTAAACCTTGGAACACAGTGAAAGGATAGAGGGAACACTAGAGTTTGATTGGGGAGCGGATTGATCAGCAGAAGACATCTATAAAAGAAGGTAAGTTTAATTAGATACTTGTCGGTCCTTATAATAACCCAATATAAAATAAGGCTAGGATCCAACTATAACAATTTGCAACATAGAAGAGGGATGCCGTAATCTATAAGCAAATTTTATAAAGGTAGGCGAATGACGATTCAGCCAATTCCACCGCGGAAAAATAATCTTATTATAAATGGAATTCCTAGTTTCTTTTGAGATATATTGAACTGTTCAATAGCATGTTTAATCTCGGATATGCCCCACCGTTTGTGACTGGGATGCCGAGGATCACAAACCGGGTGTGAATAACCATGCAAATTAGCTTGGTGCTCTCGGGGTCCATTATCATCTCAAATTGATGTGCCGGTAAACCACACACGCTCCATCAACAATGATAACACCCAAGACACCCATTGCCACTCTTTATGAACCCCCATTGGTGTGCCGGTAAACCACACACGCTCCACCAACGTTTCATAAAGTGCAATGTGCAATTTCATGGGTTAGCATCAAATTTACATTTTTCCTAAAGTAACTAGATTGGGATTTTTGTAAATGGTTCTAGTACTTTGATCATTATACTTTTAATGATTAAGCGGTTCTGTCAAACCCGTTCGGCTAACGACCCTCCACTGATCAGGCGAGTGGTGGGTGAGAGTGTTCACCCATTAGACTACCATTTTATAGGCAGTCTCCTTATACCCACTTTATAGACCAGCTTCGTGAATGAGGCCTACTATTGATTTGACTAACCAAATTTATCTCATATATATAGTATTAACTTTTAATAACATATATAAGATGTATTTTAAAACCCTTTAAAATATTCAAGGTTTATCTTTTAATTTTACCAAATTTAACAATTAAAATTTTGAATTAAATTAAACCTTAAATTCGATTTAATCAATTTTAATTACCAATTAATTAAATTAATTAAATCTAAATATTTTAAACATTTTAAAATATTTTTCCCGGATTTTTCTATTAATTTCGCAAATTTTAAATTAATTAAATCCTTTTGAATTATCTTTTAATTAACAATTAATTAAATTAATTCAAATGAAGATAGGTTTATCCAAATTAATCAAATTAATTAAAACCTATCCTAAACCCCCTAAAAATCGATTTCAAATAATGGGGTTTAAGGTTATCCATTTAATTAACAAATAAAGTTACCAAAAATAGAAAACCTTCTAAAACCCTAATTACAATTTTCGAAATTAGCATAGGGGGGGATTAGGGTTTCCAAAACCCTAATCCTAGAAATCGATCCTTAATAAAATTAGGGTTTATAGGCTTTAAACCCTAAAACAGTTATAACAATTCAACAAGAAAACAAAACAGGCTCTGATACCACTGAAAGGTTTTCTGCAAACCATGAACTAAATATCCTAAGTTCACATGCAACCTATAAGGATCTATGTTTTCTTCTAATTGAACATATAACAATACCTAAAGGCCATAAGAAAATTAACTAAAAGAATAAAATAGAAAAACCAACCTTTTAGAATTTTCTGGAAGCTGAGCAACAAAATTATCCTGCCTCAAATGAGATCACACCCAAAGCTAGAGGAGAGGGAATCGAAAATCCAGAGAGAATATGTGAAAGTGGCGAATTCAATATGGTGACCAGGGAGCCCTATTTATAGTTTTCAGATGATTAACTGATAAGCCTTAGAGATAAACCTTTTTTGAATTCAAATAAGATAAACCTTTTATCTTACAATTCAAAACCTATTTATCTAATAATTATCAATTTCGAAATTCTATATATCCATATATAGATTTCGACTTTCAACTGGTCACTCCACACTGTCACTTACTCAACTATTGAATAATTACAGTTTTAGTCCCTGCACCTTTAATTAATTAATTTAATCCCCAAATTAAATCCAATTAATTCTGGATTAATTCCTAATTAATTAATATAGTTTATAATTAATATATTATCACTTTAATATATTAATAAACCATATATTTAATTCCTGTTGATTTATTAATCCCATAATAAATCAATCTTTCTCTCTACCGAATTTTCTACCAAACCTCTAGCCATGAGGGCAACCCAAATGGACTGTGCTTCTATTAATTAGGTAAATACTAATTATTAGTCATGGCTTAGACACCTAATCCAACAAGGTGTATATAAGTTGTTATTATACATATATAACCTAACTATTGCTGACTTCTAACGTATGAGAAGTATAAGCAGCGAATACTACTGGGAGGATTTAGGGCATGGAGCTTTAAGAGGCAGACCAGCCCTTTCTCAAGGCTCCATTGAACGAGGGGCAACGAGACAAGTAGCAGAAAATCCACATGACAAGCAACAGTAGTTGCTGTGGGCAGAGAAAGAAATTTGGGTGCTCACCCTGATTGATATCAAGGTGAAAGAAAAGTAGCTGAGACTACAAGAAAAGCAGAAAACGATTGGTGGACGCTTCAGGAGAAATTACCACAGACTGGGTCCAACCTAAGGGAAGGGACCAAAATAGAGCAGTTATGTATTGTGAGAAGTGCAAGAAAAGCACTCAGAAAATTGTAGAGTTGAGACTCTACCGTTGAAGTGCTGGAATTACAGAAAATAGGAGCATATTGCTCGAGCTTGTTGGATGGCATGGAAGTGTGTCTAGCGCAGAGCTATAGAACACTTTCTTATGAAATACTCACATGCTAAATGTGGAGTAATGGGTGATGAACCCAGGAAAGAACGGGGGAGGAAAGAAAGAAGAAACGAATGGTCAAAAAGGACCAGTGATACCTTGAGCATTCCAGCAGACTGTGGAAAAAGCTCGTGAGTAGACTGATATGGTCTCAAATATAATTGTTTTGAATATACTCCCCGTATATGTTATATTTGATCCAAGGAGCTATGCTTGGGATCGGTGACGTTGATGTCTTGTCTAAATATTTCATCAATGATATTGAATGAAATTTTGGAACTGGCTATAGTAAGTAGCAAATATGTTCAAGATATAGAACACCTGGAAGGTAGTCTGCCTAGGATTTATGGGACCCTTTTTCCCTATAAATCTGGAGCCGATGCCTACTAATGAATTTGGAGAAATCGTGCATATGAATTGGTTAGCAATGAATGATGCTAACATGATTTGTAGAAAAATGAACATTATAGTTCTAAAAATCAGAAATGAAATGGACGAAAATCCATGGTAAATGACTGTTGTTGAGAATACCGGTTATTTTCCTTTGCTTAAACTCGGAAAAGAGTTAGTAAAGGAATGATGTTGTAGTTGGCATACGTGGTATGGGCCAAGCTAAATAAAGCAGTGACAGATTAAATAAATTCTCGGATGTTTCTTTTGAAAAGAACATCCAGGATTTCTGCCAGATTGGCGAGAAAAGTTTATGATTAAACTGATTTTGAGAGCCGTTCCTGTTATTTAGGCTCTATATTGATTAGCCACTGCAGAGATGGCAGAGTGGTAAAACAATTGAAAAAAAAATTGTTTTTGAATTGGGGTCTCATATGGCCGAATGTGTCATCGTGTGGAGCCCTATCTTGTTTGAAAAGAAGAAAGATAAGTTAATGTGTATGTATATTGACTACGGAGAATCTGATATTCTCGAAACCAGACTGAATATGAGGTACATTTGTACCAGATATTGGAGTTACTTCACTGAGTTAAGTGATATGTAAAATTCTCCAAGTATGAAAATTTGGCTAAAAGAAGTTTCATATTCTTTGGGCATGATAATAGTGTTAAAGATGATAAAATAAATCCAGTGAAATTGATGATGTGATACAACTGGAACCGCTTGAGGAATCTGACTGAAATTTGTAGTTCCTTGGATTGGCGGTTTATTATAGGAGAGTTATAGAAAACTGCTCCTCGATTGCTGTTTAGCTGACTAAAGTTAACCAAGAAAAGTGAAAAGTTGGAGTGGTAGAAAGACCACAAATATCTTTTCAAAGGTTGAAACAAACCTTGTGTGAAACTCCGGTGTTAGCATTATTGCTAAGCGGAGAAGATAAATTGTTTTATATAAATGCATCCAGAGTTGACTTTGGATACATGATATTGCAGTAGCAATTAGGATTTTGGCATTTAAGCTTTGGAGACACTACTGATGTGGTGTAAAGCTTACTGTTTATATGGATCATATAAGTTTGAAGTACTTAATTGATCAAAAGAAGCTAAATATGATATAGCAAAGATAGATGGGTTACTTAAAGATTTCGGTTATGAAAGCTTATACCATCTCGGAAAGGCTGATGTGATTATAGATGCCTTGAATTAGAAATAGTATCTTTTGAAAGATACAACCACATGCGTGAGTGCGGCAAATTGATTACCTGAGTTGATTCGGGTAGCACAAAAAGAAGTGTGCAAGTCTGAAAACGTGAAAAGTGAATGAATGACTGGCTATTGAAAGAAGCTAGTTAGAAACTCACAGCGATTGAAAACCCTTGGTGGTTGTGTATGTGAGTTCCAAAGCAAAGTGAGATATGAAAATTTACCCTTAAAAGATGTATATTTGGGTAAGTATGCAGAATGCCCGGGGCAGTACCAAACTGTGTAGGATGATATAACCTATGTATTGGTGGCCGGGGCTAAAGAAAGACATTGAAAGACATGTGAAAAGTGTTTGACTTGTGTGTAACTACAGTCAAATCATTAGAAACATACGGAAAATTTAACCGTTGTGGGTCCCAAAGAAGAAATGGGACGAAAATATTATAGACTTTGTAATAAAGTCTTTGCAAGTACCGCATGGGTATGACACCATATGGGTAATTGCAGGTTGATTGATGAAATCAGTGTAGATTTATACTGACTAAGAAAGAAATTAAGATCGAAAAGTAGCGAAAAGCTAAATAGATAAAGTAAATTGTCGACGTGAGTTATCGGCACGGATTGTATCAGGCCGAGATAATAGAATTATTCGTTGATTTTGGCATGAATTCCAAGAATAATTAGCTCAAAAGTACTAGTTAGTACTGTATGAGATTTGCAGATTGATAAACAAGATGAAATAATGACGCAGACTGTAGAAAATATGCATTGAACTTGCATAATAGACCCTGGTGAATGATGAAAAGATCGCCTATCTTTGGTAGAACCCGTAGATAATAACAGTTTTCGTATCAGCGTTTAGATAACCTGTATAATGTATAGTATAGAATATCGTGATGCACGCAGATTTACTAGACCGAAGTTGGGGAGAAGCCGTTGGCTGGACCCGAGATTTTACTTCAAAAAGAAGAAAAGATTAGGCAAACTCGAGAAAGCTTGGAAATAGACAAAAGTCGACCAAAGTAGTATACGGATTGCCGAGTAGAACTATTGAAATTCCAAATGAGGAATGACAAGGTAATCAAAATATTCCTTGGAGAGACTAAAAATCTGTTTGTGACGAAAGGAAAATTAAGTCCTCATCTATTGGACTTTTCCATAGGTCCCAAAGAGTAAAAACTGGGATGTATCTATTGAAGTTCTTGATGAACTTCGAGATATTAGTAATGATTTCTATGGGTCTCATAGTTCTGAGAACATAGACTGATGAATTCCAACGAATCCCTCATGTCGAAATGAGGTAGATAAGTGATTAAGGTGCCCGGGACAACCGGAGGAATGATATGCAAATTGTGATCTAATCACAAGATAAGAAGACTAGTATGGTTAAGTGCTTAGGCAATACCATAGAGATTCCGACATGATGTGGAAGACCGAAAGTGAAACGAGGGAGACATAACCTCAACTCCTTGTATGATTTCGGGGACGAAATCTTTTGAAGGAGGAGAGAATTTGTAACGCCAAGACACTCTTTTTATGTAAATATAATAAAAAGGGTAAATTGGTCGTTTTACCACAAAAGGGTAATTTGGTCATTTGACCAAGTGAAGGACCAATTATGTAAAATTATTGTTGCTTGTGGCAAATGTATAAAGAAATGAAAGTTTTATGTCATAAAACTTGATTATAGTGCCAAAAGTTCAAGAAAGTGAACTTAGGGACTAAAATATAAACTTTGGAAGTATAAATAGAAGAGTTGACTCTCTTCTTTGGCTGACCATTTGTGCAGCAACGGGAAGGATTTTGGTGAGCAAATTCTGCAGAGATCATGAGGCTTGAACCAGGAAAATCGAAATCATGAATTGGAATTGAAGTTTCCAAGCAATCAAGGTTAGTAAACTTGATTTTTAACCAAGTTCTTGATAGTGTTCTTGAAGGGTTTTATAGAAACTGAAATTTGTAAATTTCAGTTATGTTTATGTGGTTTAAATGGTTTAATACTTCCAGTAAGTCATGCTAAAAGGACTTAATTCAAGAAAATGGAAGTAGATTGCTATTTGTGATAAATTTGAAGTTTTGGGGTTTTTGGAACTAAGAACTCTAATTCTTCATATGATTGATTGAATGAGTTTTGAGGTTGAAAACCTTGTTTTAATAGAAGGTTTTAGCCTAGGAATAAACCCCAAACGATTAAGTCGAGTAATAAGACCTTAACAGGAGAAAAATGGAAAATTCTAGCCTAAAATCGGAGTTTCTGCACCTCTGTCCAGCGCTCGCGACTCGACCAGGGGCTCGCTCGCGACTCGAAGAGTGGCCTTTGCGACTCGACCAGGCGGCCGGTCGCGACTCGAGCCCTGGGCAGAAACCAGTTTATCCTCTGTTGAAATTTTGTGAATTTTCCAAGTTTGATTTCAATGCTTGGCTTATCCGATTGACCTGAAATTTTAAACATAGGTCTAATATGTTGTAAAACTTCATGGAAAATTATCGGAATACGAATACGACCTCCCTAAAGTACTGTAGTAGAATACGCGTATTTCGGGAAGTGTATTAAATTTTATAACGATGGTTATTAGTTGGAAATGCTTGGAAATGGTCCCCAATTGTATTGTACAGGACTCTTATGTATTAGAGTCACTTTAGATGATTATTAACCTATTATCATTTGGTATATAAATGAATATATAGGTATGGGACAAAATGGTTGTGGTGCACGCAAAGGCAAGAAACAACCGGGATTTAAACGCAGCTAATATCCAGGTGAGTAATCTCACTGATATCATATATGATATATGATGATTGAACTGTTACAGGTTGAAACAGCTTCGAGGAACGAAAACGACAAGTGTAAAAATATACGTAAAAGACAAGACCAGATAAGCCGTGAGTCTGTGATAGACAAGAACGGAGCTGTGAGTCAATATATCTAAATAAACTTATATAGACAAGACCGGATAAGCCGTGAGTCTAGGCAACAGCGGGCTAACCCGTGAGCCATAGTTTATTTTGATGAGTCAAACTTATATAGACAAGACCGGATAAGCCGTGAGTCTAGGCAACAGCGGGCTAACCCGTGAGCCATAGTTTATTTTGATGAGTCAAACTTATATAGACAAGACCGGATAAGCCGTGAGTCTAGGCAATAGCGGGCTAACCCGTGAGCCATAGTTTATTTTGATACAAGCTGTTAATAGATGGTGCGGCCACTTGTGGCTATGATATTTGATGCTATATCCAACCGGTGCGGCCTATACGGCTATGATATTATTACAGGTACATGGTGCGGCCTTTTGGCTATGATATCGGGTTATTGAACCCAGCTGGTGCGGCCTGCGGACTATGATTTATATATTGATAATGTTTTGGTGCGGCTTATATAGCCATGACATATGATGCAGTCCATTGTGACTAAGAAACATGGGACAGAAACGATAGTTATGATTATCTGTACAAATAACTGATGTGGTTTGATAATTGCAGGTTGTAATGAAGTAGCCTGTAAGGCTACAAAATTAGGATGTGAAATCCTAAGAGATGTATGGTCAGCCAGTAAGGCTATGAGTTTGGATTCGATATCCAAACAGATACACGAATATATTTGATACATGTTATTTACATATACGATTACTCACTGAGCCTTGTAGCTCATACCGTTTGTTAAATGTCCCTGCAGGTTAGCATGATCCTGATAAGGGAATAGATAGAGTCCGTGACTCGAGAAGTAGGACTCTTAGATGCTGTCAGTAGCAGCCCGGCTTCAAAGGAGACTACGGTATTTTATACTCTCCTTGATACGCTTGTACCCGTTTTTTTTTTATTAAAATATACCCCTTTGTTTATGGTTTTAAGTACTGAAACCTTTGTTAAAAATGAAAAATTTTCAGGGGTGTTTTTGTTTTAAAAGCCGGGTGTTACAGTTCAAATACGGTGAACCAAGCGAAAGATAAAGGAGTCCACGAAGCTAAGTAGCTCCTAGGTGACTTAAGGTGAGTGTTATGTGGATTTTCGGGTACATAGCAAAATGAATTTTATTCAAAATGTTTTGGAGTCAAAGTGATTTTATGGCTTTAAATGTATTTTATGAAAAATATGATTATAATGTGTACAAATTGATAATGTGATTGCCCATGATAATGAGTTGCTTAGTATCCGGATAAACACCACGGCCTGCTGCGGTAGGGGTGGCAAAAAGACACTACTGGGATGGTACCTCCCGTCGCGAAGTAGTTGTCTTACCTTGATAGATGAATCCGTTTCATGCTATTGAGGAAGAAGTTATACGGGTGCGTCTCGTATAAAACCTACGGGTGCGCTCGTAGGAATGTACCATCATAAATTAAGGAATACCTATGGGTGCGCTCATAGGAATAAAATATTTGAAATTTAAAGAATAATGTCATTATTGGAAAACTGTTTTGGGTCTAAACCCATAATGCTCACGAGACGTTATGTCTCACGTATTTTTCTTTAAAATGCTATGTACTCAGGTAAACAAGAAGGGCGATAGAAGGGTCGGATGTGGGACTGTAGCTTCTGCTGTATAAAATGTAAAATAGACAGGTTTGAACTATAGTTATGATACAAATTCGTGATGCCCCGTTTGTAAAAACTTAAACGGTTTGTATTGACTAAATATTTGTAATATATGTTTGAATAAAAAAAATTGTGTAAAAGTTGGGGTGTTACAGGTTTGGATTCTCAAAATGTGCCATAAGCTCTGGATTTTGTGAATAGTTCATAACCGTGCTAAAGCCAGTGGGAGTGTCGCTGTTATCTCTATCTACATATGTGTGTAACATAATGTTTCTAGGAAACGTCTTTTTTCATTACAAAGTGTAATGATTTGGTGTTAAGAGATGGATCGCTATGAAAGACTTAATAAAGATACGACATGCTCGGGTGGTTATAAACATCTATGAGATAGATCGAAACTCTGCCAAAATGATATTGATGAGACTCAAGATGCATTGACTAGGAAATAGTTTACTATCATTACAAAGTGTAATGATTTGGCATGATAAATATAAAGAAGGTGCAGCATACTCACATAATCCATAAACATCTATCAGATAGATGTTGTCAACAGTATAGACCTAGCCATAATAAGCATGATCTTGATAAGATTCAAGATGCATGGAAAAGAGTCTCCGAAAGGAAATAGTTATTGAAAATCATGACACAAGGATTATAAGTAATCCTTAGATTCCAAAAGAGTTTGGAATAGGACTAGATCGAATCCAACAAGTTTCTTGGATTGATCAGAAGTGTCATGAACATGTCTTGATGACTTAATGCCTAGAGCATAGTGAGTCAGATTCAGGATATGACCTGGCTGGGAATACTTAATGGATTTTGTACATACGTGAGAAATCATTGGAAAATGATTGGGGTAAATGTTGATAACAATTTGAAAATAGTTTTCAAATAAGGACTTAATGGTTAAAGAATTTCGTTGGCATTCCGATGGAGCGCGTGTGGCTCACCGGCACATCGTAACACCTCGAAATAGTCTTAGGGTGCAGTAATGTAAACTAAAGATCCCGAGAACCATGGAAAGTCACAGTACATAGAATGGAGTTGTTAGTGAGAATGACAGTATGACCAAATTGAAATATCATCGGAAGGATATCCGATCGGATAAAGTGTATAAATGTGTAACATTTGAATACATAGAAATAGTGAAAGTTCAAGTAGACATAGATACATAACACGAATTAAATAGTTTAAAAGGAATCTAGAAACCGATAATAGTTTATGTAAAATCCGACGTGGTGATTACCTCATGGAGACTTGGTAATTAGGCAATAGTAGCCACCAGTCAGATTTTAAGTTTCAATTTTGCATGTTTCACTTCTCGAATAATTTGATTATTCAAAAGTCCACAGTCGCTCATACTTTTCGGGAGTAAGTATGAACAAAGATTGTCGTGAATTGGTTTGTAGATTGTCTAAGGAGTTAGACATTGCAGTAAGACTGCTACAACGTTCGTGAGTACTTAGAAATAGAGATTTGAGTATTGTATAAACCCGCGCTCAATAGATTGCTTCATGGATTACATCACGAGAAATATTGAGACGATAACATCGTATGATCTTGAAGCGGAGACATATGAGTTGAAATTTACGAGTCGGTTGTGCATTGATAATACGAAAACGCATCGGTAACTCGATGTTACAAAACGCATGTTGTGTACGATTTGATAAGTAAAAGACACAACCATATGAGTCAAAGCTTATTCGTTCCTTGACCCTGATGGGAAACAGATATCTGTAGGCCGCTCGATGATTTTGAAGTTGACTAAAGTGCTGGCCAGCCTGGACTAAATTGATGTGTTCAGTTAGAAGTCCGAAAGTCATAAGCAGAATCGGAAATCGGGAAACAGAGTATCGGACAGAGATTGATCTCAATCCATGTCTCGTGCCTGAAAATATCTTGTTGGACGAAGGGTCATATGATCACTTATCTTTGAACGGAACTGACTAGGTCAGAGTTCGGCAGCAGTTTCTAGGAAGCTGCAGGTTGTTTATTAACCAGAAGATAAATTAAAGTCAGTGACTTATCCAAGTGGGAGACTGTTGGATTAGGTGTCTAAGACATGACTTTATATTTATATTTATCTTGTTAATTGAAGCAAAGTCCATTTGGGTTGCCCTCATAGCTGGAGGTCAGGATAGAGTTCAGTAGAGTAAAAGGTTGATTTATTAATTGTTTAATAAATCAATAGAATTAATTAAATGGTTTATTAATATATTTAAGTGCTAATATATTAATTAGAAACCATAATAATTAATTGAGATTTAATCTAGAATTAATTGGATTTAATTTAGTGATTAAATTAATTAATTAAAAGTGCAGGGACTGGCTTTGTAATTATTCAATAGTTGAATAAAAGGCTAGCCAGTGGAAGCCTCAAGTTGGGCGAAATTATGGAGGCCATCTCCATAATTTCGAAACCCTATTTAGGGTTTTTAGAGGCTTGCCCAAATGGATAACAGGCTTGTCCATTAAGGGGCTTCTCTAGGGTTTCTGCTATAGCCTCTTGGAGGCTATATAAGGAACCCTCTGGAGGCTCAAAACCTGCGCCACTTTCAACCAGATAAACTCTGCTGAACTGTCTTCTCCATTGCTGTGGGTATGACTTTAATTTAAGGCAGGATACTTTTGCTGCTAGCTTCAAGAACAAGATCAAAAGGTTAGTAATTCTTGTTTTGATCTTTAGAAATAATTGTTGGCCTTTAGGTTTAGTTTATTATCTTCATAGAAGACAACATAGATCTTTATAGGGTTGCATGTGAACCATAGGAATTTTGTGTTCATTGTTTGCTAGAAAACCCTTCAATATATATATATATATATATATATATATATATATATATATATATATATATATATATATATATATATATATATATATATATATATATATATATATATATACTAGTTGTAAGACCTGTGTATTACACGGGATGATATAAAAAAGTTATTAATTAAGAATATCTAAACATTAATAATTTTACATAAAAAAATTATTTGTGTATCGTGACATCCTGCTTTTGATTTTACTATTACGATATTATATTTTGATAAATATAATTGATTATGAGAATGTCACCGGTACTAATATCAAATTGACTATTTTTACTATACGATATTCAAAATATTATGACGTCAATTGTTTCTATATTGTCTCTCAAATTATTCTACACATTAAATATAATATGATAGTAAAAAACAATTAATTTTGAAATTGAATGATAACAATTAATTCTGAAATTGAATGATAATTAAATCGATCATTAAGGAGTTAGAAACGTTTCAAACCAAATAGTTTTTTTTAAGAAATCTAAAATTATGAGAAAATGACATGTGGCAAATTCAATGAGAAGATGACATGTGTCTTTGAGTTACTTATTTATTAGATAAGATATATCTATACTACATTAAAAAGGAAAAATGGTTTCTAAAAATGGAAACTCTTAAAATTAAGAGATCCAATTAATTATGCAGTACATACTACCCATCGATGCATAAAACCCATTGTTCTTGTTTTACACAGATAATTCTCATTCCGTTTACTCAATTCTCTCAAATTCGAAATCACAATCCCGTATTTCGGTCCCTTCCCATGTATCTCGCCCTATCCGTTCTCATATTATCCACCCCTTTAATACAATATCGTCTGATAGTTTCAGCGCTATGGAATCATCCTTTCCTCGAATCAGTTCCAGGAGAAGAGGTAATCCTCCAACTCTTTCCTCTTTTACTTATCTATCTCTTTTACGCAGATCGATTTCATCTGGACATCATTGTTGGTTAAACAGATGCCGAGTCACCATCATATTCTTCGTTTTCACATCCAGGTACCGCCATATTTTAAATTTTCAATTAACCACTCACGCTATTCCTCCTGAGTATTTAAAATTCTCCATCTCTCCTCTACCAATTCCCATTCTCTCTAACCCTAAAGCAACGCCCTTTTCCGCCACCTCCCCTAACTCTTGGAACCCTGGCCATCGTGACCCTGCTTGGATCGGCAAACACACTTCAGCTATCACCACACCCACCCTATCTCTTCTTGACCGGATGTTTATGCCCGTGGATCTGACGGTGTTGTTTTATTGCAGAAAATGATCAATCTACTATAGGTGTTGAAGGTTAAACTCGCGAGTTGGGATGCCTTGAAGATCTACTTGAATGGATTAGAGTTTCTAATGATTTGGTATGTCTCTTACTTCTTTATAGATGTTTTTGTTTGATTTTATTGTTAATTTTTTGTTTTGAGATCCAGTTCTTTAAAAATGTTTTTTGTCTGTAACTCTGTAAGTTGTGTGTAAGCGTGCAACCAGAACACCTCTTCAAAGCTTCCAGATTTCAGGCTCAGTCACTTTTATATGAAGAACAAATCTGTCACCGTCTTTTGTTTTAGATCTGAATGAACTAAACTGCATCCGCCCTTGAAGGCCTCTGTATTTATTGTTTCTGCTTTGGTAAGTGTTTTAAGAGGACTAATTTTTACCATTACCCTAATCTCTCCTAACCTCTACCTAAACAGCGTCTCTTTCGTCGTTTACCACCATCAAAGATCTCCCAAGATCAACCACCCATCAACGGCTTACGAAGGAACTCTCCAGGATGGTAAGAATGTATCGTTAAACCTGCCATCTTAATGCGTCTTTCTTCTTTTTCAGTTGTAACTCGGTCCTAATGCACCACCACTACGACCAATGCCACCACCAACAAGTTTCATCTAAGACATACACAACATCGTTTGATGTCATATTCCACCTTCTCGGTCCTGCCTCAATCGTCAAAAGTACTACCGCTTCCCCTATTATTCTTTTGCCTTTTACCCCTTCCCGAACCGTCAGCCACCACCAGTCCCCCCTCTCCTTACAGCCACCATCACAAACACACTCACTACCCCATGAATATAGTTATCATTGATGGTTAGCCTCTCGGTTTAACCGCATATAAAACTCTCAATTCTTCATGACTGTCGGTTCAAAATTTGCTGTATATTAGACTATTCAACCAGTAAGAATCTTGAAGTTTTTTTTTTATTTTCTATTTTATCGTTTTGGGTTTAAGCTTTGCCAGATCTGATTTGTGTTATTTTGGTTTCCAGATTTTTGTTTCTTTTGACATTCTAGGTTTGATTGTACATGTTTTAGCTCTCAACAAGTAGGATTCTCCCCATTTCGGCTTTTAAAAAAATGGAAGTCTACTTAAAGAAGGAAGGTCTGCTAAGTATTTTGCATTTGCGAATCCAATTTATTAGGTTTATTGTATGCGTGTATATATGCATATACTTCATACTCTAATTTTATTGTTGTTTTTTGGTAACAGGTAGTATTCAACAGTGAAGTGATTGTTCTCAAATCAGGTGCAAATATATATGTTTATCATTATGTTTTCGTATTTTAGTGTATATTAAATTATTAATGACTGCCTTTGAGACTGTACAAGTGTATGTATGTGGAGTTGTTTATCTATTATGTTTATGATTATTTTCTTTGTGAATATTCATCACTATTGAAGGTAGGGTGGGTCTCATGTACTCTTTATATGTATATTTTTGTCAATGCATATTGATGGTTTTTGAAGATGCAGGGGAAAGGTGAGTCAAAGGAAGGATGAGGGGTTTAATCAGTTTTGGTTGTTTGAAAGGCACACGCAGTATGTAGAGAAGTATGAGAGCTTAGTTTTGCTATCTACAAGCATTGGGTATACAGGTAGTATAAATATGTAATCAGTTTAATGTAGTGTTTGTTAATAATAATATATTCATTTTTGGGATGGGTGAGTTTTGATATTTCTAATTTGATGTTTTGGTTATCAGTAATCTAAAAGGCATATTATTTGTTTCAGTCCGGACCGGGAATCTGTTTCGGCCGACCTTGGTCAAGGTGTAGGTTATTATAAACGACAATGAGAATTGTAGTTAAGCATCTCAGGTATCTTTTTATTCTTATTGTGATTTGTAGGTGTGATCAAAACACCTATTGGATTAAATACGAGAAATAGCAACTTAATATCATTAATGTGTTGATTATAGCATTATAGTTCAGTTCTTCCTGTTACAATGGTGTACCATCAGACCCCCTTTGCTTATTATATATTATGCACTTTTCCTTCCTTTTCTCATCAGCCATTTGTCATTAATATGCAGGAAAATGTATTGTGGAGGATATCATCATAGAAGTTGATCAAGATAATGCACAATACAAATAATATGAAAATTTTAATATTCCTGTTTGACACTCTTTACATCAGACCCCTCACCCCAAAAATGTAATCTTTTAGTTACATGGTAAGTGAAATACAATAGATAATTTGTTAGATTGATGTAATAAGTGGTAACAATGTTTGAAAATGTTGTCTTTAAATTCCTTTGAACCTGTAAAGTTAAAAACGAATTGTTTTTAAGCTCTTACTAAAATAAAAATGCTTAATAGTTTGTGTTTAAATGATTCAAACATATGCGTATTAAGATGTGGATTACTTTTTTGAGAATCTATCAATATAATAACATTGAAACTTCAGGAAATTATAAATAAAGTGAGGACAACCATTGTGTATTTTTTTCGGTTACTACTACATTTAAATAATTATCAACATTTTTTATATTGTTATTGCAGACCTTAAAATTAATAAATAACATTAAAAAATTTCATGCTACTAGATGCTATTTATAAGGACAAAAGAGAATAAACTCATACTTGATAAGCAAAGAAAATATGGGTTATATAGGGTTATAAAAATTGACACCTTTTACAGACTATGTTCGTTGTTGGATAAACTATATTAAAAGTAATGAACTACCACAAACGTAAATAAACAAACGAGACATTTTTACCAAACAAACAAAAAATTGGGTTCTTGTTCGTCGTTTATTAAATAAACTAATCATTTGCCACAAGGTTTTATATGTGGTGCTGCTATATTCCGACAAGAGTTAGATGCTTTTTAATGCTGATTTAAGTTTTTTTTTTTACATAAACGCCGCCTTTGATCTTGTTGGATACAGGGGCGGACCTATGTAGGAGCCCGGGTGGGCACGTGCCCCTCTTGAAATTTTACCCCGTAGTGTAAAAAAAAAAATTATATATAGGTGTCCCCCGTCTAGAAAAAATGTGCTCCTCATTGCCCCTCGTGTCCATTTTTCCTGGGGTCAGTGCCCCCCGTGTCCATTTTTCCTGGGTCCGCCCCTGGTTGGATATATGTACATAAACGCCGTATAATTTTTTTTCTAAATGCAAAGTTGGCAATGTAATGCGTTTATCTGTTTACATCATTCATTTAATATTTTACGTTATATTGTGTTATTTAATAATAATAGATGACTGTTTGGCAAAATAAATCAACTACTTGACAAAAGGAAACAATTTACTACCGAAAGGGAAATAATTACAAAAGACTTACCTAAAACAAATCGCCGTCATGTAACTATTCACGGAAACGAACTATTTGCCGCCCGCTGCATTGCGCGGGTACACACATAGTATATATATATATATATATATATATATATATATATATATATATATATATATATATATATATATATATATATATATATATATATATATATATATATATATATATATAAAATAAGGTATACTTTGTTTATAAAACAAATATACAAAAATTACTTATACGCGAACAACAAAAGCTCATTGCGGTACTAGAGTTATTGCCATAAGTCCCCTAGACTTATAACTGTTAACCTTCGGAAGGAAGGGCTAGAGAGGTCAGATATACGTATACAGTTAGGCAAATTCACCCATGTGGTCGATATATACGACTCTTCTCAAGTGTCTTGGGTGTTGACATCTCGAGTACACTGTCGACGTCTGTCAAAACGTCAAGAGGGGCCATTTTACGCCAGGATAGCTCGGTTATAAGACTCTAAGTAGCACTGTAGCTCGGTTCGTGAGAAATACCATAAATTAATATATAAATATCGAAAGTTTTATAAAAAGGTAAAAATGTTTTTAAACAGCGGAGATACCCGAATTTTTCATCAAAACCTGTAAACTCACCAACTTTATGTTGACTTTTCAAAGTGATATTGTGTTCCCAAGAAACAATTAAAGATGCGGAGGGTTTTGAGCAAATGGAACTATAGGAACTTTTTGGTTTGCACAATAAATCAGATAGCTTTATGTATTAAAGTAATCGGACAACGTTTTTGTCAAACGTTGGGTCACAATGTAATATTATATATATATATATATATATATATATATATATATATATATATATATATATATATATATATATATATATATATATATATATATATATATAAAGTTTGTTTAATATTGAAATTGTGCAATGGTTGTGATAACAAACTGTTTACCGTCATTACCGCTCGGTGATTCCGCCACTGACCGGGGGTGTGACATGTATATATATATATATATATATATATATATATATATATATATATATATATATATATATATATATATATATATATATATATATATATATATATATATATATATATATATATATATATATATATATATATATATATATATATATATATAGGGTTAGGATCCGGTAGGAACCACGAAGACTCTTCACGTCCAATCATTCTCATAAGGGCAATAACGTCAAAACGTCTTCCTTCGACGTGACGCAATCACGTGCGACGCACGTCCACGGAACGAAATACGAACTCGATGATTTAAGTTGTTTTTTTTTTCAACGTGATGTAAGTGGGTTTTTTTCTCTTTTTTTTCCTTTTTCCTTTTTCGTTTTTTTTTTATTTTTTATTTTTTATTTTTTATTTATTTATTTTTTCAAAAAAAATTATTTTTTTTTATTTTCGATTATACTCGGTTTTTAGATTTTTATTTTATTATTATTATTATTATTATTTTTTTTGAATGCTACAGTACTCGATTTTTATTTTTTTTTGTTTTTTTTATATTTTTTTAATTTTTAATCTTTTGTAATCTTAATTTTAACGTTTTTTTTTCGTATCTTTAATCTAATTATTTTGGATCATGATATTTTTAATCATAACGTTTTGGATCATGTATTTTTTGGATCATAACATTTTAGATCATAGTTTTTTTGCATCTTGGATCATAAGTTTTGAATCATTTTGTCGTTGTATGTTTTTTTAACTCGTTTTGGATCATAACGACTTTTGGATCATGAATCATAACGAATATTGCATCTTTGATCATAAGTTTTGAATCATAAAACATATTTTGGTTTTAATCTTTTTGGATCATATGTATTTTTTTGCTATTTTGATGTGTTTTTTTACTTAAAATATAAAAATAAACATGAAAAAAACCTTTTTTTTCAAATTTTTTTTGCAAACTTACTAATATAATATCTACAATTATCCCTTAAATTTTTGGAATATTTGGAATTTTTTTAATTTTTGATTTTATATTAAAATAAAAAATAAAAAATATTTTTTTTTCAAATTTTCATGATTATGCTTGTTTTGTAGAGAATTAAATTTTAAGAACTTTGGTTTTTCAGAATTTTTTTTAAAAGAAAAAAAAGTTATTGCCAAAATACAAACTGGATGAAAAATAAATAAGCTTCATCCAATAGGGTAATGACACGTGGCAGTGAGAGTGGGGGCGCGTGAATGTTGCATTGGCTGAAATGTTACGTGCGTTCAACTTGTTGAATTTTGACAAAAATGCCCTTGGACATTTCCCTTTCAATCCCTCTTAGTTTCTGGTATTTACGAAAACAACCTTTGAATTTTAATAGATAGTCATTATTTGCGCATTGAATCAAATCCATTCATTTTTTAAGATTAAAGGTCTAGATTTGTCATCGCGGTTCCTGGATTTTGGGTTCCTACACGATCCTTCTTCTATATATATATATATATATATATATATATATATATATATATATATATATATATATATATATATATATATATATATATATATATATATATATATATATATGTATATATATATATATATATATATATATGTATATATATATATATATATATATGTATATATATATATATATATATATATAGATTTGTCATCGCGGTTCCTGGATTTTGGGTTCCTACACGATCCTTCTTCTATATATATATATATATATATATATATATATATATATATATATATATATATATATATATATATATATATATATATATATATATATATATATATATATATATATATATATATATATATATATATATATATATGTATATATATATATATATATATATATATGTATATATATATATGTATATATATATATATATATATATATATATATATATATATATATATATATATATATATATATATATATATATATTGATGCGATATCAGGCTTCTTCTCAATCTGATTCTCACTTCACGGGTGAATCTGATCGTCTTAGGCTTGACCTGCGACCACAATCACAAGAGAATGGCAATGTTAGCCGTTTTCGGGAGGGGATCCCGGGAAAACGCTCCGATGCTTAAGTTAGATCTCCGGCGAATGTATGGTAAGTGTATAGTAGGTATAGGTTAAGAGTGTAGTGGTTTCGATCCCTTTACTGTATGCCCCGTGAGGGCTTTTATACGTGTTGCCGGTCCGGCTGTGGCCGACAGGATCTCTGCCACGGCAGGTGGGGACCAGGTCGTCCATTGGCTGCACGATCCTCGTCCTTCATCGCGCCCCATTGGTCCAGGCAGGCTTGGTGGGACGCGCACGATCTATGTCAGGTACGAACGCCACGCGTGGGTTAGGGAGCATGGCGCCAAGTCTGGTCCGCGCGGGGCGTTCCAGTGAATATATCGCTAGTGAGCCGGAATGGAGTTCTCCAGGAGAGACTTCTCCAGCGGGCCGGATGGAGCTTTCCTGGCGAGACATCTCCATCGGGCCAGGATGGAACCTTCCTGGCGAGACATCTCCAGCGGTTGGCGTGATCAGGATCTCCAGAGAGCTCCTTAGGGAACGCGCTAGCGGATGCCAGATGGCACGCTATCAAGTCTCCCTAGCCTTCGGTATTATTACGTATGCGCATCTAGTGATGGTGACTAGGGCTAGCATTGAGTTAACCCTACGTTGACGTGACCGTTACTCAGACGGCGTTAATCATCACGGTTGGATTTTGAAACTCCCGCCCGCGACCTTTCCTTATTTGTCTTCTTTATATTCCCTCTTTCATCGCCTGTTAGTTCTCTTTACGGTTTCGCTTCTCCTTATCGATCTTTTCGTTCTCCTCCGTCTCTTTTTTTCTATTATCATTGTACAAAATGAGTTATTCATCAGACGTTGCTCCTGATTCGAGATACTACGACTCATTGGTGTCCCGTTATGGTTTCCAACCAGAGGACGGCGTGGAAATTCCCGTTGACGAGGCCGTTTTTTCCCTTCCGCCTGAGGGGAAAATCGGTATGTACTTGAAACATTTTGAGGCCGGTTACCGGCTGCCGACATCAGACTTCTTCATGGAGGTTCTTGATTATTATCATGTTCACATCCACCAGTTGGTTCCTAATGGTGTGAACAAGATAGTTGCTTTTGAGCTCCTCTCTAGGGCTGTTCATCTGGAGCCCGATTTGTATGTGTTTCGTCACTTTTTCCGATTTGCGCGTGCTTCGACGGGAAACAATTACACCTTTTGCGTCCGTCAGGATCGTCCGACCATCGTTACTGATCATAGGGGGTCCGCTAGGAATTGGGCTCAACATTTTATTTGGGTAGATCAGCACCGAGTTGGTGCCATAAAGCGTCGCGTCGAGCCCATATCCGACCGTTCTTTCACTCTTTTTCCTGCAAAGGTGGCTATCGCGAGGGTTCTTCGGTCCTTTCGTGTGGTTGGTGGGGAATTTCCTGAATATATTCTGGCTGGTGTCGGTATGAGCACCTCTTGGCGACTTCGGGGCAAGATGCCTGAGTTCTTCAGTCTTGTGGATGGTTAGTTCTAACTTCTGTTTATCTTGTCTTTTCTCTTCTCCCTCTTCCCCCCTCCCCCCCCTTTTTTGAATGATATAAGGGTTTCATATCCTTTCTTTGTATAGGACAGGAGCATGATATCCGATTTACTGATGTACTAGCGAAAACTTATCCAAGGAGTCTCCAGTACCGGGAGATCCCTTTGATTGATCGGGTGCTTTCCTCACGCGCTTTCCGCCATGAGGCTTTTATTACGCGGGCCTCGGTGGTGCAGGAAGAAGAGAGGCGGAGGGATGTGGGGTCTGGTCCTGTGGTTGTTTCAGTTGTTGATGCTCGGACTATTTCTCAGGAGAAAGTTGGTGATGCGGGTGCTAGTGGCGATCATGACAGTCCTTCAAAAGCTTTGGTGAAGAGACGTGCTGCGTAGGTTGGTGTTGGTGACAGTTCTGCCAGTGTGGTGTTGCCACGACGACTACGTCCTCGCCGTTTGGGTGGTGGCAGTGGAACCTCAAGTTTCGTTCATACGCAGTCTCCGATGATTAACATTGTTGATGACACATCGCAGGGCGGGGGTATGGAAACTGACCAGGGTGGGGGTGCACGTGTCGGTACCCACCCTGTTGTCGAAAATGTTGCTGATGAAGGTTCTGGAGAAAGTCACCCCTCTTTACCAGTTGGGCCTCAGCCCTCTCGCCTGGATTTTAGCGGTTTCAGTCGTCGTGGTGGTGCGGCGGTTTTGGAACCTCCTCCAGTAGGTCATGGGGAAGCCAGTCATGTTGCTCCTGCTGGAGTGTTCGTTCCTGGATGGTCTTTGACAGAGGGTGCGCGCCTATCGACCTACCAAACTGCCTTGGAGTTCATGCAGCATGCGTTTCCTCCAGGCACCCGCTCGGAGATGGGGAGTTATTCCCCGGCCGATTTGGTAGGTTCGCTTCGGTATGCAGCCGCCCAAAGTGCTTGTTTTTTAGTGAAGGTGTCAATCGCTTAGAGCAATTGTTGGCCGCCAATGCTGATCGTCCCTCCCTTCAGCAAGAGTTGGATACTGCTCGTGCCGAGATTGTCAGGCATCAAGATTCGCTGAGGGACCTCCGTAGTCGCGTTTTGCACGCTGACCTTCAATCTCATGTGACCCTTTTACAGGTTGCTGAAAAAGAAAATGCCCAACTGAAGGAGCAGCTGTCTCTACTTGGCCGTGAAAAGGCTGAGCTTCAAAATGCTTTAGCTGGGGTTAAGTCTGAGAACGAGGGTCTGCATATACAACTTGAGAATGCCGAGAGGAACGCTTCTGAGCGTGATCGAGTTGCACAGGCCAAGACGCAAGCATTGGAAGAGGCGGAGGCGGATTTATCCTGGCTGTTGACTGATGGTGTGGTAGGTGTTGTTGACTTAGTCATGGAGAGCTGGGATTTCGAGATGGGTGTGCACCGTCTCAAAGAGGTGTGTATTGCAGTCGGGCAAGCTCAGGGGTATTCTCGTGCTTTAAAAGATGTGAAGGCTGGCAAGGAGATTGCGGCGGAGGAGGAGGAGCCCCCAATTGACCGTGGTTTGGAGGTGGATGAAGCAGTAAATGCTTTTGTGAATGTCGATTATGCCACGACTTTTAAACTCGGGGAGCTTGGCGTGTCTGAACTGAAAGCATTGTTGGATTCGAGCAACGTTGCTGGCCTGTCTCAGCCTTGATAGGTATTTGTTTTGTTCCTTTGCTTTCTTGGGTGGTTTTGTTTTTAAGACAATGGTTGTAAGGCCCTGCTGAGGCCGTTTGGACAAGATACTTGTTTATTTCTGTAGGGCTTAAGAGCCTAGACGTGTTTATTTGTTTGTTTTGTTATGTGCATGGATGCGGGTCTGGTGACCATCGTTGGCTCTTTTATCTTCCATATGTTTGTCCAGTTTTGATTGAGTTTATTATTGCCGGCGCGAGAGTTTGATAGCTACTTTAGAGTCGATGAAATTAGGACTAAGAGTTATTTAGGCCTTCCCCATGATCTTTCATCCGACTGGACCTGGCTAAGGCTAGGAGCATGAGTCACAGAGCCTTCTCCAGGGTGTTTCACCTGGATGGACCTTGCAAAGGCCAGGACCAGAAGTCGCTTAGCCCGCTGGGGAGTATTTCACCCTTAAGGTCTGTAAGACTAGGACCAGGAATCGCTGAGCCTTCTTCAGGGTGTTTCACCTGGATGGACCTTGCGAAGGCCAGGATCAGGAGTCGTTTAGCCCGCTAGGGAGTATTTCACCCTTAAGGTCTGTAAGACTAGGACCAGGAGTCGCTGAGCCTTCTTCAGGGTGTTTCACCTGGATGAACCTTGCTTAAGCTAGGACCAGGAGTCACTTAGCCCGCCATGGAGTACTTCACCCTTAAGGTCTGTAAGACTAGGACCAGGAGTCGCTGAGCCTTCTTCAGGATGTTTCACCTGGATGGACCTTGCTAAGGCCAAGACCAGGAGTCGCTGGGCCCGCCAGGGAGTATTTCACCCTTAAGGTCTGTAAGACTAGGACCAGGAGTCGCTGAGCCTTCTTCAGGATGTTTCACCTGGATGGACCTTGCTAAGGCAGGACCAGGAGTCGCTGGGCCCGCTAGGGAGTATTTCACCCTTAAGGTCTGTCAGACTAGGACCAGGAGTCGCTAAGCCTTCTTTTTTGGACATTTCATCCGTTCGCAATGTGCAAAATACAAAACAACCTTTTTCATTCAGTAAATTGTTCTCATATAACTGTTACAATTGTTAGTATGGAACACGGTTTTGTCGATGGACGACTTCTTGCTGTAGTGCTGGCTTGTGACGTCTTGTCTAGTAGTGGAACTGCTTGAGGTTCTGGACGTTCCATGTCCGTGGTATCGCTCTTCCCTCCAAAGTTTCTAGCGTGTAGGATCCTTTTGGGTTGGCCTCTGTGATCCGGTATGGGCCTTCCCACATCGGGCCTAATTTGCCCCGGGGTTCTGCATGGCTCGCCTCATTTTTCTGGAGAACCAAATCGCCTATTCCAAAATGTTTCTCTCAGACCCTTTTGTTGTAGTACCTCTGCGTCGTTGCTTTGTAACATGCCTGCCTTATGCCGGCTAGTTCTCGCTTTTCTTCTAGCATGTCTAAGTTAAGATGGAGGTCCTGGTTGTTCCTTTCCTCCCCAAAGTCTGTTGTTCTTAGGCTGCCTACAAAGATTTCTGGTGGTAGGACGGCCTCCGTGCCATACGTTAGTTTGAATGGGGTCTCGTTCATGGACGTCCGTGGTGTAGTTCGATATGACCAAAGTACTGTAGGCAGTTCTTCCACCCAGCAACCTTTCGCTTTCCCTAACCTCTTCTTTAGCCCCATCACCAAGGTTCTGTTGGATACTTCGGTCTGTCCATTGGCCTGGGGGTGAGCTATTGACGTGAACTTTTGCTTGATCATCCTTTCAGCGCACCAGGTACGGAAGGGGTCTTCTGCGAATTGTAGACCATTATCGCTGACGAGGAATTTGGGGGTGCCGAATCTGGTTAGAATATTTTTCCACATGAATTTGATCATATTTCGACCTGTGATTGAGGCCACAGCCTCTGCTTCGATCCATTTAGTGAAGTAGTCTACAGCGACTATGAGGAACTTCACGCGGCCAGGCGCCTCTGGGAATGGTCCTACTATATCGATGCCCCATTGATAGAAAGGCCATGGGCTGGAGATGCTAGTCATAGGGGCGGCTGGCGAGTGATGTAGTGGCTAGAATGTTTGACATGCGACGCACTTCTTTGTTACTTCTTTTGCGTCCGAGTGGATTTCTGGCCAGTATACCCCAGCTCTAAGGGTTTTCCCTGTAAGCACTCTGGCACCCTCGTGTGCTCCTGCCTCTCCAGCGTGGATTTCTTCCAGTAATGTCTTTCCCTCTTCCCCTGTGATGCATTTTAGCCAGGGTTCTAGGTGTCCTCGTCTGTATGATGTGTCATTTCGTATCGCATATTGGGGGGCTTTCACTTTTATCTTCCTTGTCTCAGTATCGTCCGTTGGTAAAAGACCTTGCGTCAAATAGTCGATCAAGGGTGTCATCCATGTCGTGGCAGTCGTGCTGATTGGTGCCATTTCTTGGTCGTCAATGCTTCTTTCTTTTAGGACTTCCACTAGGACTTCCTTGGACAGGTGGTCGAATGCCGCAGATGCCAGCTTGCTTAACGCGTCAGCCTTTCTGTTGGCTGAGCGTGGGATTTGTTTGACTACGAAACTCTCCATCGCGGCTGCTAGCCTCTTCACTTCCTCTGCGTATTTCTTCATCCTTTGGTCTTTCAATTCCTAAGTCCCATTGATCTGGTTTGTTACTAACAAAGAGTCACTGTGTGCTAGTAGGTGTTGTGCCCCATTCTCCTTCGCGAGTCTCATCCCTGCTAGCAGCGCCTCATACTCTGCTTCATTGTTCGACGTCTGGAAGTCGAATCTGACCGCGTAAGTTATTTCCTCGCCTTCCGGGCTTGTTAACACTAGGGCTGCTCTTGAGCCCTCTTTGCTGGCTGCCCCATCCGTGTGGAGCGTCCATGTTTCTGGATGTGTCTTTTGATCTTGTTTTATCGACTTACTCCTTGCTTCCTCTTCTTCCTCTGGTATTTATGCTAGAAAGTCTGCCAAAGCCTGGCCCTTGATGCTTGTTCTTGGTTTGTATTCAATGTCATGTTCCCCTAGCTCAATGGCCCATTTGGCTAGGCGCCCCGACTTCTCTGGTTTTAATAGTATTTGACGTATCGGTTGGCTTGTGAGTACTTCGACATGGTGGGCCTGGAAGTAACGTCTCAGTCGGCGTGCTGCGTAGATTAGTGCTAGGACCAATTTTTCTAACTTCGGGTAACGCAGTTCTGGGCCCTGGAGCGCACGGCTAACGAAGTAGACTGGTCTTTGCTGGCGTTCCCTTTCCACGGCTAAGACGACGCTTATGGCTTCTGGAGACGCTGCCAATTATATAGATAGCTTCTCTTTGGGGACCGGGCACGCCAGCGTGGGCAGTTCCATCATTGCTTCCTTTAAATGTGCCAGAGCTGTTTCTGCCTCCTCCGTCCATTTGAAGTTGTGTTTATCGACGCAACCTTTCAACGTGTTGAACAGTGGCAGGGCTTTTTCTGCTGACTTTGCCACGAATCGTCCCAAGGCTGTGAGTTTTCCATTGAGTCCCTGTATTTCTCGCAGGCTTGCTGGCGATTTTATCTCAATGAAATCTTTGATTTTCCCCGGGTTCGGTTGGATGCCCTCCCGCGTGACGTAGTAGCCTAGAAATTTTCCTTCTTCCACGCCAAATTTGCATTTTGCTGGGTTGAGTTTCATTTGTATTCGAGAGAGCTTTTTAAGAGTTTCTTCGATGTCTTGTAGCAAGGACTGTTCTGTTCGGCTCTTTATTACCATGTTATCGACATATACTTCCACGTTCCTTCCGATTTGATCCCTGAATACTTTGTCGACGAGCCTTTGGTATGTTGCCCCAGCATTCTTTAAACCGAACGGCATCTTCTGATAACAGAAAGTGCCGTGATCTGTGTAAAAAGCTGTCTTGTCCTCGTCTTCCTTGCGCATGAGAATCTGGTGGTAGCCCTTGTAGGCGTCCAGGAAGCACTTCCACTTGAAGCCCTCAAGTGATTCTACTTTCTGATCTATCTCGGGAAGCGGGTAACAATCCTTCGGGCATGCCTTATTTAAATCGGTGTAGTCGATACACATTCTCCAGCTTGAAGGGTTTCTATGCAAACAATGAACACAAAAATTCCTATGGTTCACATGCAACCCTAATATGATCTATGTTTTCTTCTATGAAGATTAGAACTAAAAACCTAAAGGATACAATTCAATTCTAAAGATGAAATAAGAAAAACCAACCTTTGATCTTATGATCCTTCAAGCAAGCAGCAAAGAGATCCTGCCTCAAATGCAAGTCACACCCAAGCAAGGAGAAGACAATCCAGCAGAGTAGAGGAGAGAGGGAGATGGCGTGAATAATGAGGTGCCAGGGGTGTAACACCCCATCTTTCATACACCTGAAATGGTGAAATTGTTTGTAAAACATGTTGAAGTAAAAATTATGTTCTTTCAAAAACTTTTCTTTTGAACATTAAACCATTATTTGAAATATTTGGTCCCAACAAAACATATAAGTTTAAAATTAGTCAAATAACTTTGGGGGTTACAGACTCATATCAAAACAACCATAGTAAAGCCTTTAAACATCCCAAGGCTATGTCCCGTATTCAACTAACATTTCTACCGAAAATTCGGCATGACCTTTGGGCAATATGGACAATTCCATACTGACCCGACTCAATAAAACAACCCAAAAACAATACGGGACATAACACAACTTTATTGTACAACTACAAGGGAATTCTAAACCATAAGCATAAAATCTCTCATTTACACATTATAACTATACCGCACTTGGGATAACTCTATCTTCTGAACATCCTTTCTATCTACGTTCCTCATATCAGCTCTAAGTCCTTTCCTTCTATCATCTGCTAACACGCTTCCTGTTCCTCAGTACATAGCATTTAAAAGAAAACAAAGAATACGTAAGACATAAATGTCTCCTGAGATACATGGGTTTTAGACCCAACAAGTTTAAACCAATTTTAATATCATTAACTATAAGAAAACCAAGAAAACATTTTTCTTTCTTTTCATAGCCTGCAAAATCCACTTTATTGTCAAAATATCAAATTATGGATCAATACTTCATTATAAAATCTTAGAATCATTGTTTAATCATCAAAAGCATAAAGTCATTACTTATCATCAAAACAAAAGTTCGCTGCTATAACAATAAAACATAACTCAACTTTATTATAAAAACATTAGGTTTTCCACTTTAGCATAAGCAGACATAAATTGAACCCTTTCTTATCCAAACATAGGCAAATTGTAATTCATGATTAATTTCTTATTGTTGGGCTTTGTACGGGTTTCCCCGTATCCCTTTCCCTCCCCGAAATAGAACCAATCTATCCGTGAGGGCGTGCTAGTTCCCTTTCCATTCATGGAATATAAAAAATCTATCCATAAGGGCGTGCTGAAGACAACTACTTCGCGACGGGAGGTACCATCCCAGTAGTGTCTGTTGACCCCCTTCTTGCGGGTAAGGTCCTTGTCCGGACATCACTCACATTTCTTACATTTAATTCATATTCCAATTTTTACTATCATCAATTCATTACATGTTGGCCTCAATCATAAACATTCTTCAATCATATAGAAATCATTCCGACCTTTGCATAAAACAACTTTTAAAACTTTAAACTTTAGAATCATTTGCAAACCATTTCAATCGGTCAACATAAATCAATACTTAATCATTCAAGCTTTAAAAATCACTTCAAAAACCATTATTCATGAAACATTTAACATAACTTTTGAAAATCATTTGTCAAACTATTAATCATTAAACAATTTGCATAAAAACAAAACTTGCTGCTATGTACCCAGAAAAGTCCTCATGTACTCACCTCAGTAGCTAGGTATGTCTAGCTACAAAGATCCACTAGCTCTTGACTCTACTTGCTTCCAATCATCTATCAACCTCTATTGATTTAATAAGAGGTTAGTACATACTACAATACTAGACACATAATCTTTATTAAATCATACATAAACTCTTTCTAAACATCATCTAATTCTATTCCAAAGATTAAGTGTGGTTCTTAAAGTATAATAGTCCATTTTGATACTTTTACCCCTTTTTGTCCCAAATTCGACTAATTATGAATATCTTAGGTTTAACATGTAATTCAAGCAACTTCATAGTTCTATCATGTTTATAAGGCAATACTAATTGCTTAGATGTCAAAACATCTCTTATTCTACTCATTTACACCATATTTAGCATTTTAAGCCGTTAAAGTTTCTAAAGATAGAAATTGTCAAAACTTTGATATTTTCCACAAAGTTATCGCCCACATGTTCTCTTTGCCTTATAATTATTATTCAAATTAAGTTTCATGTCCTCTTTCAAGCTATTTTAGTACATAACAAAAATTGTCCCATTAAGTTGGAATTCATGGTTCCATTCCGATTCCAACATATTTCATAAACTATGTCATAACCAAATGGTTTCATCATTTTCGTTATATATGAATAATATCAACTACATATCTCAATTCCATTCCTTTGCTTTAATTCTCGACTTTCAAATTGTAAAACTAACAAATTCAAGTATTATCTTTTTCATAACCGTATATTTAAACTAAATTAGGTATTTTTCCTTTTAATCATAGCTATATGCCATAATTCTCTTTACAATTCCATGATTACAACACTTCATAATCTCTTATGCAACAATCTGATGCAAAAATCCCAATTCATGGTCGAATTTGACCAAAAACAAAAAAAATCAAGTGCTACTATTCATCATCTTCTTCACCAAAAAGACTAGTGAACATATATCCTTTGAATTCACAATAAAAATCCTTACCAACCAAGTTTCTAGGTGTTTTTGAGCTCACTAAGAAACATAAATCAGAAGCATTTCCCAAATTTCCAACATATAGTGATTATTTTGAACTCAAGAAACTAGGGTTTATGGAAATTAGATTTATACCTCAATGTTTCTGTCGAAGTTCAAGAAAATTTCTGGAATTACAGTTGCATGAACCCAAAATCGGAACAATAGAGATCTGCTATCCCTTTTTCCGCCGTCGCCGGACCCCCAGGTAGCCGGAATCATGCCGACATCGGCTCTTGCTGCTGTCACTTCGCCATTTCTGTCCCACACTACGCAATCGCAAACCACAAGGAACGGAATTCAGCCCTCGATTCTTCCATCTGCTCCATCTCGAAGTCTCTCTCTCTCATTCTCTCGGTCTCTCTCTCTCTCTCTCTCTCGAATTCCAGCTCACGCCATTTCTCTTTCTTGATCTCCAAATTTTCACGAACACTGAACCTTCCAGACTCAAATACGCGTATCAGGTTTATCCTGATTTTTAATTTAACAAAAAATCAAAAATTACTAAAATACCCTTCGGTTCTTTGTCCTTAGAAAAATTTCCTGCACTTGTTTCTAATTTTCCTCGATCTTTACACACTCGTAACTTCCACGTACGATACCCGATTCTTACAAACTTTGTATCGTTAGAAAGACAGAAACGAGCTTTACATTTTATCCTTACTGACTTAAATTTGAATCTGAATGGATTTTATGTTACATAGCCTCAAACATGACCCTTTGACCATTTTTGACACTTTTTTGGTCATCTTTCACCTGTCATAACTTCTTTGTTATAACTCCAAACGACTCAAATCTTTTTCCTATATTTTTATCACATCAAAATATACAAAAGTCTCCTCGATGACTTTTTCCCAATTTCTTATAGATTCTTATATATTAAAAAGATTACAATTAATTTCTTCATTTTTAGTCCCAAATTTCCCATTTTGCCCTTGGTTTGAATACTTAGTTTCTTTAAGTACCAACCTCCTTACATCAAGATACTTATTTTAAATTCTTATTTCATAAATTAAAATTTTAGGTTGTCACAAATATCTACCCCTTAAAAGGATTCCGTCCTCAGAATCACTCAATGGGAATGGAATTAACTTGCAACAACATAGCTTCACTTGAATCTAAACTGCTACTAAGTCTTTAATAACTCTTACTTCAAAATCATACTGCCTTGTGCAATCTTTATTAGAATCACTCCTTTTTGTATCATTCAACTTCATTTTAGCGTTTCCTTTGCTCAGCTCATAAATACTAAGATATATTTATTCCATTCGCAACTTAGATAACTTCCTTAATCACTTTTCATAGAACTTTGACTTTTCAAAGTCGACATGTGATTCTATTACCTTCCCCTACTTGGCACTCAAACAAGTTTAATTCTATAACCTTTTGGTTTTCCAATGATCAAGCGTACCACTATTCCCATAATAGAGTTTTGGACTGTTTACCCAAAATAACATTCTACTTTACCATTCACATTTAGATTTCAATCATAAGACTTTATCTCCATATTCCTTTCTTTCTTTCATAATCTTTCATATTGATTAACTTGACTAATAAACTAGTCATTCCTGGCTAGTAGTTATTCTAATACAATTATCAGCTAGATATGTTTATGTTAGTTATTTAGTCGTGGAACTCTATTAAGTTCTAAAATTCCTTAGCCATTCTGATCAGTTAGCATATTTCACTCTTAAAATAATGAAATTTCAATAGATGATCAGGGAATCGTCCATTTTCTTCCAGTACCTAAATTCAAACTATTCAGTCACTAACCATGATTTCTTGCAATAGTCAATCTACACATTAAGACTCTAACATTTGGGTATGAAATCCTTACTGAGGATTACACTTGACATACTGTATAACATCCTTAAACAACTCTTGAGCTTTTTCTGCATCCAATTTATCAAGTCCTTTGACTTGAACTTGCACCAAGGCATCCGTAAGTCTTTCCATATACCCCTTAAAAGAAAGTGGAGACCATCTTTCTTTTAAGGTCCAATTCCTAAATATAATTTCTACAATATAATACTCCATATTCTTTAATTTACTTCCACCTACTGATTCCTCATAACAATATCTAGGTTCTATTAACCTATTGCTTTCCATCCATCCATCCATCCCTAACCGATTCCATCCTTGATGCAACCATATTGCCATGTTATTATGTCTTAATAACATCATGTATACTTGCCAACAATGATCCTTAGCTGCTGATAAGAACTCATAGAACTAATGGTTCATAATGACTTTCTTATCTCAAAGTACTACATGAAAAGAATATCATACCTTCATTACTTTAGTTTCTTGATGTGAAGTCTTCACAGGCTTCAATTTCCTTATTGATCTTCAGAATCCAATGATCATGCTTAAACACAGTAAAAAGAATGAGCTTGAACATGCTCCACCTTACTTCACGATCTTCACAATTCCAGTTCAAATTCTCAATTAAAACTTTACCACTTTTATCAATTTTCCTTATTTCATGTTCTTCCAGTATTTCAACTATTTATCCTGACTTTATATACTTATAATCACATTATAGTAAGGTAAAATACTTAAGATCTCATAATCTTTGACACTTTTCCACTTTTCATTTCTGTCTCATTCGGGTAACTTACTTTGTTATATTACTCATTATAGCATTATACTTATGAATTAACAATTTGCTCCAATCATTAAGTTCCTTTACTTGTCATATTTCCTTCAGGTTTGGAAGTCACGACTTCCCATTTCTTAATTTTATTCTTTCTTCTTATTCTTATTTTCATTTCTGTCTTTGATTCCTTATCTAATACTTAGTTAAGTATTCTACTTTCATTTTATAATAACATATATGATCACAGCTTTTAGTATACATACTTAAATCCATTAGTTGTCCATGAGAGACACACCATGCTACTTCCTTCAATCTTTCTTCTTTACTCTTTTCATACAACCATTGGGTTTGTCTCAAATTACAAAACCCAGCTCATTTCCGTTTACATTTCCAGCTAAGTGTTTTCATCTCTTTCTCACACAAGTTTATTCATATATGTAATCATATTTTTCAATCTTTCTTTACTTCAGTCATTATGCTAACACAACTGAAATCTTCATTACATAGTCTTAATTTGTTTCCGTTAGACAACAGAATTCTTAATTACTCAAACTTGGAAGATTTATATAACTTATTTATATTTCTTTCATTTCATATTCCCCAACTGTTGATATGTTATCATCATAATTTATGTTTTATTTCTCACACCATCTTGTTCTGATATACATACTTTACAGTTGTAAATATTTCTAACGAAGTATATTAGCTGTCTTACTTGTTCATTCTGAGTTTTCCCAACTCCATGATACATTCTCTTTATGTTATCTTTATCAATTTCAATCGTACTTTAATGTTTTCAATCATATTTGATTTTTATTACATAGGTATATTAATCCTATGTCATTCAAGTCTTCTTTCTTCTCTTCCTTACTCCCTGCATGAATCCATTACCAGATTCTCAAGATTCCTTTGTGATTCCACCAAACTCAAATACATATCCTGTGGTTATGATAGTACGGGCCCATATTATTATAACCACCTATACATATTTGTTTGTGGTATCACCACTAGGTCTCCTGGTCCACTGGTTCAGGTTAACTTATAACTCTCTATCACTCTTGACTTATCTTAGACTAATCGGCTTAACTATCCTATAGGTCTGTAACCTATCTTAGGATCTTAGGTTCAACAACCTATCTTACGATACATCCTATCATAACCCTTATTTTCGTGCTTACAGTCTCATCTTAAGTTCGTATTCTCACTTCATTCTCACACAGTTTAAGCCTAGGTTCGAGTCTCGACACCTAATTCGCTTAAACTATGGCTCTGATACTAAATTGTAACACCCCATCTTTCATACACCTGAAATGGTGAAATTGTTTGTAAAACATGTTGAAGTAAAAATTCTGTTATTTCAAAAACTTTTCTTTTGAACATTAAACCATTATTTGAAATATTTGGTCCCAACAAAACATATAAGTTTAAAATTAGTCAAATAACTTTGGGGGTTACAGACTCATATCAAAACAACCATAGTAAAGCCTTTAAACATCTCAAGGCTATGTCCCGTATTCAACTAACATTTCTACCAAAAATTCGGCATGACCTTTGGGCAATATGGACAATTCCATACTGACCCGACTCAATAAAACAACCCAAAAACAATACGGGACATAACACAACTTTATTGTACAACTACAAGGGAATTCTAAACCACAAGCACAAAATCTCTCATTTACACATTATAACTATACCGCACTTGGGATAACTCTATCTTCTGAACATCCTTTCTATCTACGTTCCTCATATCAGATCTAAGTCCTTTCCTTCTATCATCTGCTAACACGCTTCCTGTTCCTGAGTACATAGCATTTAAAAGAAAACAAAGAATACGTAAGACATAAATTTCTCGTGAGATACATGGGTTTTAGACCCAACAAGTTTAAACCAATTTTAATATCATTAATTATAAGAAAACCAAGAAAACTTTTCTTTCTTTTCATAACCTGCAAAATCCACTTTATTGTCAAAATATCAAATTATGGATCAATACTTCATTATAAAATCTTAGAATCATTGTTTAATCATCAAAAGCATAAAGTCATTACTTATCATCAAAACAAAAGTTCGCTGCTATAACAATAAAACATAACTCAACTTTATTATAAAAACATTAGGTTTTCCACTTTAGCATAAGCAGACATAAATTGAACCCTTTCTTATCCAAACATAGGCCAATTGTAATTCATGATTAATTTCTTATTGTTTGGCTTTATACGGGTTTCCCCGTATCCCTTTCCCTCCCCGGAATAGAACCAATCTATCCGTGAGGGCGTGCTAGTTCCCTTTCCCTTCATGGAATAGAACAAATCTATCCATAAGGGCGTGCTGAAGACAACTACTTCGCGACGGGAGGTACCATCCCGGTAGTGTCTGTTGACCCCCTTCTTGCGGGTAAGGTCCTTGTCTGGACATCTCTCACATTTCTTACATTTAATTCATATTCCAATTTTTACTATCATCAATTCATTACATGTTGGCCTCGATCATAAACATTCTTCAATCATATAGAAATCATTCCGACCTTTGCATAAAACAACTTTTAAAACTTTAAACTTTAGAATCATTTGTAAACCATTTCAATCGGTCAACATAAATCAATACTTAATCATTCAAGCTTTAAAAATCACTTCAAAAACCATTATTCATGAAACATTTAACATAACTTTTGAAAATCATTTGTCAAACTATTAATCATTAAACAATTTGCATAAAAACAAAACTTGCTGCTATGTACCCAGAAAAGTCCTCATGTACTCACCTCAGTAGCTAGGTATGTCTAGCTACAAAGATCCACTAGCTCTTGACTCTACTTGCTTCCAATCATCTATCAACCTCTATTGATTAAATAAGAGGTTAGTACATACTACAATACTAGACACATAATCTTTATTAAATCATACATAAACTCTTTCTAAACATCATCTAATTCTATTCCAAAGATTAAGTGTGGTTCTTAAAGTATAATAGTCCATTTTGATACTTTTACCCCTTTTTGTCCCAAATTCGACTAATTATGAATATCTTAGGTTTAACATGTAATTCAAGCAACTTCATAGTTCTATCATGTTTATAAGGCAATACTAATTGCTTAGATGTCAAAACATCTCTTATTCTACTCATTTACACCATATTTAGCATTTTAAGCCGTTAAAGTTTCTAAAGATAGAAATTGTCAAAACTTTGATATTTTCCACAAAGTTATCGCCCACATGTTCTCTTTGCCTTATAATTATTATTCAAATTAAGTTTCATGTCCTCTTTCAAGCTATTTTAGTACATAACAAAAATTGTCCCATTAAGTTGGAATTCATGGTTCCATTCCGATTCCAACATATTTCATAAACTATGTCATAACCAAATGGTTTCATCATTTTCGTTATATATGAATAATATCAACTACATATCTCAATTCCATTCCTTTGCTTTAATTCTCGACTTTCAAATTGTAAAACTAACAAATTCAAGTATTATCTTTTTCATAACCGTATATTTAAACTAAATTAGGTATTTTTCCTTTTAATCATAGCTATATGCCATAATTCTATTTACAATTCCATGATTACAACACTTCATAATCTCTTATGCAACAATCTGATGCAAAAATCCCAATTCATGGTCGAATTTGACCAAAAACAGAAAAATCAAGTGCTACTATTCATCATCTTCTTCACCAAAAAGACTAGTGAACATATATCCTTTGAATTCACAATAAAAATCCATACCAACCAAGTTTCTAGGTGTTTTTGAGCTCACTAAGAAACATAAATCAGAAGCATTTCCCAAATTTCCAACATATAGTGATTATTTTGAACTCAAGAAACTAGGGTTTATGGAAATTAGATTTATACCTCAATGTTTCTGTCGAAGTTCAAGAAAATTTCTGGAATTACAGTTGCATGAACCCAAAATCGGAACAATAGAGATCTGCTATCCCTTTTTCCGCCGTCGCCGGACCCCCAGGTAGCCGGAATCATGCCGACATCGGCTCTTGCTGCTGTCACTTCGCCATTTCTGTCCCACACTACGCAATCGCAAACCACAAGGAACGGAATTCAGCCCTCGATTCTTCCATCTGCTCCATCTCGAAGTCTCTCTCTCTCATTCTCTCGGTCTCTCTCTCTCTCGAATTCCAGCTCACGCCATTTCTCTTTCTCGATCTCCAAATTTTCACGAACACTGAACCTTCCAGACTCAAATACGCGTATCAGGTTTATCCTGATTTTTAATTTAACAAAAAATCAAAAATTACTAAAATACCCTTCAGTTCTTGTCCTTAGAAAAATTTCCTGCACTTGTTTCTAATTTTCCCCGATCTTTACACACTCGTAACTTCCACGTACGATACCCGATTCTTACAAACTTTGTATCGTTAGAAAGACAGAAATGAGCTTTACATTTTATCCTTACTGACTTAAATTTGAATCTGAATGGATTTTACGTTAAACAGCCTCAAACATGACCCTTTGACCATTTTTGACACTTTTTTGGTCATCTTTCACCTGTCATAACTTCTTTGTTATAACTCCAAACGACTCAAATCTTTTTCCTATATTTTTATCACATCAAAATATACAAAAGTCTCCTCGATGACTTTTGCCCAATTTCTTATAGATTCTTATATATTAATTTTTAAAGATTACAATTATTTTCTTCATTTTTAGTCCCAAATTTCCCATTTTGCCCTTGGTTAGAACAATTAGTTTCTTTAAGCACCAACCTACTTACATCAAGATACTTATTTTAAATTCTTATTTCATAAATTAAAATTTTAGGTTGTCACAAGGGGGTTCCTTTTATAGCCTCCACAGGCTACACCTGAAACCCTAAGGTGCCTCCCAAGTGGGCAAGCCTGCAAGTCACTTGGACCAGGCTTCTAAAACCCTAGAAGGGTTTTCGCCAAACCCTAGAGAGCACTCCAGGGTGGCGCCAGTTTTGGCCCCTGGCTTATCCCTTGTCAGTTATTCAACAATTGAATAATTACAAGTCAGCCCCTGCACTTTAATTAATTAATTTAATCACAAAATTAAATCCAATTAATTCAGGATTAAATCTCAATTAATTAATATAGTTTCTAATTAATATATTAACACTTAAATATATTAAAAAGCCATCTATATATATTCTATTGATTTATTAAACCCTTAATAAATCAATCTTTCTCTCTACTGAACTGTACATCAATTCCCCAGCTATGAGGGCAACCCAAATGGACTTTGCTTTTATTCATAAGATAAATACAATTATAAGTCATGGCTTAGACACCTAATCCAACAGTCTCCCACTTAGATAAGTCTATGACTTTAATTGTCTGAACTCTGACCTAGTCAGTTCTGTCCAAAGATAAGTGATCTGATGATCCTCCGTCCAACAAGATATTTTCAGACTCAAGACATGGACTAACATCAATCTTGGTCTGATACTCTGTTTCTCGATTTCTGATTTGCATATGACTTTAGAGACTACTAATTGAACACATCAATTTAGTCCCGGTTGGCCAACACTTTCAGTCAACTTCTAAATCATCGAGAGGCCTACAGATATCTGTTTCCCATCGGGTCAGGGGACGAATAAGTTTCGACTTATATGTCCATATCTTTTGCGGGTCCAAATACATACAACAATGCATTTTATAACACCGAGTTACTGGCGTGTTTTCGCATTGTCAATAAGCACTTGTATCGCAAGTAACAGATCATATCTCTCCACTTAAAGATCACCGGATATTATCGTCTTAACATTGCTCATGATATAATCCATGAAGCAATCTGTTAATCGCGGGTTTATCCAATACTCAAATCTCTATTTTCTAAGTACTCATGAACGTTGCAGCAGTCTTACTGCAATGTCTAACTCATTAGACAGTCTGCAACCAATTCATGACAGTCTTTGTTCACACTTACTTCCTAACAGTATGATCGACTGTGGAGTTTTAAATAATCTAATTATTAAGGAAGTTAAACATGCAAATATAGAAACACAGAAATAAACAATTGACAAAGGCAGTAACAATACTCATTTATAAATCTCTATTATAAAATCACCGAGTCAATTACATTTATACTGTTACAAGTTTCTAATCTATCTAATTACTAAAACTAATATCATCCTTCAATCCAATGCTCCGAGCATGTTGATTGTGCTTGATCCTATTCAGAGCCTTAGTCAAAGGATCTGCAGGATTGTCTTCTGATGATACCCGCTTAACTAGTAAGTGCCCTTCTTCTACTTGATGTCGAATGTAGTGGTACTTTCTTTCGATATGCCTGGAGTTTCCATGGTCTCGTGGTTCCTTTGTTAAGGCGACCGCTCCTTCATTATCGCAGAAAAGTTCCACCGGCTTCTGAATGCTCGGGACAAATCCAAGGTCCCCGATGAAATTCTTCAGCCAAGCCGCTTCCTTAGATGCTTCATTTGCTGTAATGTACTCTGATTCGCACGTTGAATCAGCCACCGTTTCCTGCTTGGAACTTTTCCAAGTGATCGCTCCACCGTTCAAAAGAAAAACCCAGCCCGACTAGGACCGTCCACTGGCCCTATCTGTCTGGAAGCTGGCATCTGTATATCCACTCACTTTTAACTCATCACTGCCACCAAGGACTAATACCATATTCTTTATCCTTCGCAGATACTTGAGTATGTTCTTGACTGCAATCCAATGTGCTTTTCCAGGATTACCCTGGAACCGACTAACCATGCTCAGTGCATAGGATACGTCGGGACGAGTACATGTCATAGCATACATGATCGACCATACTGCCGAAGCATAAGGCACCCGACTCATTTCAGCTATTTCCTCATTAGTACTCGGACTTTGAGTCTTACTCAATTTAGTATTACTTTGGATTGGTAACTCTCCCTTTTTGGAATTTTCCATGTTAAATCTCTTTAACACCTTTTCCAAATATGTACACTGGCTTAGACCTATCAATTTTCTCTTTCTATCTCTAAGTATTCTTATCCCGAGAATATAAGTAGCTTCCCCTAGGTCTTTCATGGCGAAACACTTCCCGAGCCAAGCCTTAACATTTTGCAAGGTCGGAATGTCGTTTCCCATGAGCAGTATGTCATCAACATACAGCACCAGGAAAGTGACTAAACTCCCACTAGCCTTGACATATACACAGGACTCATCCTCACTCCTAAAGAAGCCAAACTCTTTGACTTTCTCATGGAAGCAAAGATTCCAGCTGCGAGATGCTTGCTTCAACCCGTAGATTGATCTTTCAAGCTTACATACTTTATCAGGGTGCTTTGTGTCTACAAAACCTTCTGGCTGACTCATGTAAACATCCTCAGTCAGTTTCCCGTTAAGGAAAGCGGTTTTGACATCCATCTGCCAGATTTCATAATCATGAAACGCAGCTATGGCAAGCATTATCCTGATTGACTTAATCTTGGCTACTGGTGAGAAGGTTTCATCATATTCAACCCCCGGGGTTTGAGTGAATCCCTTCGCAACCAGCCGAGCTTTATAAGTATGCACTTTTCCATCCATGTCGGTCTTCTTTTTGAAGATCCACTTGCATCCGACTGTCTTTCGACCCGGTACATTGTCAACCAAGTTCCAAACTTGATTGTCATACATGGACTTTATCTCGCTGTCCATTGCCTCTTTCCATTTTACAGACTCGGGGCTCGCCACTGCTTCACGGTAGTTAGCTGGCTCATCCAAATTAGTCAATGTACGATCACTGACTAACATATCACCGTCTGAAGTAATATGGAAACCATAGAACTTGGGCGGCATGCTAATTCTACCTGAACGCCTAAGGGGCAACGGTATGTCGGTGGGTCCAATAGGAACTTCTTCCTCATGTTGGTTGCTAGTTTCTTCCAAGGTTGTTTCATCGGGCGTCTCCTAAATTTCTTCGAGATCGATCGTACTCCCACTGTCCTCTTTGGATATGAGTTCTCTCTCTCTCGAAAGAACCCCCGTCTTGCTACAAAGACCACGTCCTCGCTCGGTCTGTAGAACAAGTATCCAAAAGACTGTTTCGGGTATCCGATGAAGAAACACCTCTCACTTCTTTCTGCGAGCTTATCTGAAGTATCTCGTCTCACGAAAGCTTCACAGCCCCAGACTTTGATGTGTGCCAACGAGGGAACTTTTCCTGTCCACATCTCGTGCGGTGTTTTCGCAACCTTCTTGGTTGGGACAAGATTTAGGATATGGGCGGCAGTCTCTAAGGCATACCCCCAAAAATGGATTGGAAGTGAGGCTCGACTCATCATGGAACGAACCATGTCTAACAAGGTTCGGTTTCGCCTCTCAGCAACACCATTCAGCTGAGGTGTTCTTGGAGGCGACAACTGTGAAACAATTCCACATTCCTTGAGGTAATCGAGAAACTCAATACTAAGATACTCACCGCCTCTGTCGGATCTAAGCATCTTTATCTTTCTGCCCAATTGATTTTCCGCTTCATTTTTAAACTCTTTGAACTTTTCAAAGGTGTCCGACTTATTCTTGATTAAGTAGATATACCCATATCTACTAAAATCGTCTGTAAAGGTCACATAGAACTGCGTGCCATCTTTAGTGGTTGTTCTGAAGGGACCACACACATCTGTGTGTATGATATCCAACAGACCTTCACCTCTTTCAAAGGAACCTTTGAATGGTGATTTTGTCATCTTGCCAAGTAAGCAAGATTCGCATACATCATCCGACCCGAGGTCAAATGATTCTAACACTCTATCCTTTTGGAGTTGGGCGATGCGCTTCTTGTTTATATGGCCAAGGCAACAATGCCACAGACACGTCTTTTCTACACCGCTTGAAGCATCAATAGTTAAAACATTTTTACCATAATTATCAACACACATAATAGATTCATACACTCCATCACAAGGCATAGCATTAAATATAAAAACATTATTTTTGAACACAGAAATTGAACCATTCAATTTATTAAACTCATAATAAAAACCTTGTTTAAACAATGCATGAAACGAAATTATGTTCTTTGACATATCAGGCGCATAGCAACAATTATGTAAATCTAATCTAACTCCACTACTTAGCATCAGTCCATAAACACTGATCTTGGTAACAGGTGACGTTCGCCTATTGCCCATGACCAGGTTCAGTCTGCCATGCTCCAGCTCCCTACTTTTCTCTAGGCCCTGCAAATCAAAACAGATATGAAAACCACATCCTGTATCAAGGACCCAAGAACGGGAAAAAGATGAGTTATTAGATATAGAATACGTACCTGCCTGTGACGGTTTCACTTTACCGTCTTTGATGTCCTGCAGATACGTTGGGCAGCTCCTCTTCCAATGACCCTTTTGCTTGCAGTAAAAGCAGTCGGCCTCTTTGGGGTTCCGAACATGTGGAATTCCGGAATACTTACCTTTCGGGGCACCGCTAGATGACCCGACATGAGTCTTTTCCCTCCAGTTCTGCTTAGGAGGGCCTTTCCGTTTCTTTCCTTTTCCAGAGCCAATAGCCAGGACAGGCAGGTTGACAGGGAGCACAGCCTTTCCCTTCATCCCGTCCTCAGCCGTACGAAGCATGCGATGTAACTCAGCTAGGTTTGCCTGATTGTTGTTCAAATGATACGCCAGTGTGAACTGGTCATAAGAACTGGGCAAGGAGTTTAGCACTATGTCAACTACTAAATCCTCATGGACAGGCATTTCCAGCTTCCTAAGCCTTTCCACATAACCATGCATCCTCTACACATGTGCACAGATGGACTCGCCCTCCTTGGGCTTGCTGTTAGTGAAAGCTTTTACAACCTCACTCCTTTTGATGCTCTCTTGCTTGCGGAACTTTTCCGCGAGCTCTCTGTGCATCTCGTAAGACCAATAGTCCTCCTAGATACGCTGCAGTTCAGGGTTCATAGTAGCGATCATGATACAAGCCACTTTGGTTGCATCATCAGAGTGTTTAGTGTACGCAGCGATTTCCTCGGGAGTAGCGGTTTCAGTGGGGAACGGATTGGTCAGAAGACATCTGAACAAGAAGAAGGTAGTTTTAATTAGATATAATAATAATAATAATCCTTATATTCACCTAAGAATAAATATAAGGCTAGGATCCTACAATAACAATCTGTAATACCGAAAAGGGATGCCGTAATCAATATTGTAAATTTTATAAGGTAGGCGAATGACGATTCAGCCAATTCCACCGCGGAAACATAATCATATTATAATGGAATTCCTAGTTTTATTGAGATTTACCGAACTATTCGATAGCATGTTTTAATCTCAGGAATGCCTCGCTGTTTGTGATTGGGATACCGAGGATCACAAACCGGGTGTGAATAACCATGCAAATTGCTTGGTACTCTTGAAGTCAATTGCCATCTCTAATTAACGTGCCGGTTATCCACACAAGCTCCGTTAATAATGACAAAATCAAGAAACCCATTGCGACTCTTTGCGGACCCCAGTTGGCGTGCCGGTAAACCACATACGCTCCACCAACGTTCCACAAGGTGCAATGTGCAATTTCATGGATTAGCACCAATTCACATTTTTAACCTAAAGTAACTAGATTGGGATTTGTTTTAGGGTTTTAGTACTTTCAATTATAGCATTATACTTTTAAGAGGCTTAGCGGTTCTATCATACCCGTTCGGCTAACGACACTCGACTGACCAGGAGAGCGGTGGGTAAGAGTAGATACCCATTAGACTAACATTTTATAGTCAGTCGCCTTACACCCTCTTTAGAGGACAATTTTGTGAATGAGGCCTACTAACGGTAGACTAACCAATTTTCTTATCTATATTAAATTAACTTTTAATCATAAATACATATAAGATATATTTTAATCTCATTAAAATATTTTAGAATTAATTTTATTCTAATTTTCGCAAATTTATACTAATTTTTTGAAAATTTTAAATTAATTCTTTAAACGGATTTAATTGGTCCTTTAATTAATCAATTAATTAAACTAATTAAATCTAAGATAGATATTACCAAATTAATCAAATTAATTTTTCTATCAAGGCCCCTATGGTTCTCGAAAATTACAAGCCAAGCAAGAAGGGTTCAAGTTATTTTAATTGATATTATTACCAAAAATAACAACACACAATTATGGCAAGCAAATCAAGCAATCAAGGGGGACCATTAGGGCATGGCGGGTTAGGGTTAGGAAACCCTAGCCAAGCCGTTGACTTTCATGCCTCCCAAGGAGGTATTTTCGCAAAATACCTCAAGGCACAAAACAGTTCAAATCAATTCACAAGAAAACAAGCTAGCTTTGATACCACTGAAGGGTTTCTATGCAAACAATGAACACAAAAATTCCTATGGTTCACATGCAACCCTAATATGATCTATGTTTTCTTCTATGAAGATAAGAACTAAAAACCTAAAGGATACAATTCAATTCTAAAGATGAATTAAGAAAAACCAACCTTTGATCTTATGATCCTTCAAGCAAGCAGCAAAGAGATCCTGCCTCAAATGCAAGTCACACCCAAGCAAGGAGAAGACAATCCAGGAGAGTAGAGGAGAGAGAGAGATGGCGTGAATAATGAGGTGCCAGGGGGTTCCTTTTATAGCCTCCACAGGCTACACCTGAAACCCTAAGGAGCCTCCCAAGTGGGCAAGCCTGCAAGTCACTTGGACCAGGCTTCTAAAACCCTAGAAGGGTTTTCGCCAAACCCTAGAGAGCACTCCAGGGTGGCACCACTTTTGGCCCCTGGTTTATCCCTTGTCAGTTATTCAACAAATTGAATAATTACAAGTCAGCCCCTGCACTTTAATTAATTAATTTAATCACAAAATTAAATCCAATTAATTCAGGATTAAATCTCAATTAATTAATATAGTTTCTAATTAATATATTAACACTTAAATATATTAATAAGCCATCTATATATATATTCTATTGATTTATTAAACCCTTAATAAATCAATCTTTCTCTCTACTGAACTGTACATCAATTCCCCAACTATGAGGGCAACCCAAATGGACTTTGCTTTTATTCATATGATAAATACAATTATAAGTCATGGCTTAGACATCTAATCCAACACAGCTTCCATCACTTTTCTTTACCATCACCGGGTTGGCGATCCATGTCGGAAAAAAGGCTTCGCGTACGATGCCGGCCTGTACTAGCTTGGCGACCTCTGCATTGATGGCGTTGTTGTGTTCCCCCGCCTGGCCACGACGTTTTTGTTTGATGATGCTGCTTCCTGGCGTAACATTGAGGTTGTGTTCGATAATCGATCTTTCTACTCCCACCATATCCGCTGGCTCCCAAGCGAACACGTGTTTGTATTTTCTGAGCAAAGATATGACATCCTTCCGTAGGTCGGATGGTAATGTGTTGCTGACTTGTATCTTTTGATCTAGGTAATCGTAATGAATTATCTCTCTGCTTTCTGTAGATTCGTCTCTTGGGCGTTTCCATTTTCCATCGATGACTGTTGGCAACATTATCTGGTAGCATTTGAGCGTCTTCTGTGGGGTTGCCAGGACAGTGGCTGTGCCGTTTTCCGTAGGTAACTTGACTATGCCATGCAATGTTGACGCAACGATACCGAAGTATAACGCTGCTGGTCTTCCCAGGATGATGTTGTGCTCCGATGGTGCTCGCACCACCGTGAATTCGAGTGTAACGGTCTTCTTTCGTTTGCCATCCTCTATCGTTATTGGTAGGTAAATCATCCTAGTTGGTATAATGCTATGCCCTGTAAAGCCGGTTAAATTTCCTGCCGGGGGACGTAAGTCTGCCCTCCATTCCCGTGGCAGCTGGCGGAAGCAATGTTCGAACATGATGTCTGACGCACTATCGCTATCTATGTGTACACGGTGGATAATTATGTCTCGGATTCTGGCCTGGATGATGAGTGGGTCGTCCCTATTTCATCCTTCTGGCTTCTTGTCTCTGCTGGAGAATGAGATTTGTTGGTCGTTGAAGTCTGGGATTTGCTCTCGCCCCCGGCGATGGTGTTTGTGTATCACAAGAATCTCTGGTCCTTTCTTTGGCGTGTCTTTGTTTTTCGCTAGTGGGTCATTTCTATCATTCTTTGGGCGAATTGACTTGGCTATGTCGTTTAGGTTTCCTCGTTGGATTCTTTGGTCAAGTTCTTTTTTCAACACAGCGCATTCTGCCGTGTCATGTCCATAACACTTGTGGAACTCACAGTACTTAGATTGGTCCCTCGGACGCTCTGGCGTTTTTCTCGTTGCCTTGCTTTTCTCTGTGACATCCAGAATGTCCGTCCGTCTATGCCTCCTATCGTCTCTGTAATGACTGTTAAATGGTTTTGGTGGTTTACCTCTTCTGAATGGTTGTCGTCTATCGCTGGGATACTGTGAGTAGCTTTCTCTAGATTTTGATGAAGAGGTGGCTGCTGCCTTTAGGTACGCTTCCTTGGCGGCTGTGCCCTCTTATTGTCTTAGAAAAGGCTCCACTCGCTCTTTCATCTCCTGGCGAGTGGCTGGTGGTTTCCTTAGAAACTTTGTTGATAGTGGTCCTGGCAGTAGGCCTGTAAGACCCGTTCTGCCGAGTCGCGGCTCGGACTAATCCGCGGCGCGGCTTTAGGTAGGATCCAGAAACGCGTGAAATTTGTACGCGCGGTGCGGTTCTAAAGAACCCGCGGCGCGGTGCGCCTCTAAGGTGAAAACCCCTAATTCGGATTTAAACGCCTATATAAAGGGACCTAGCCTTAGGGTTCGTGTTTTTGGGGAGTTTTCTAGAGCAGTGGCGTCTGGTTTCAGCAGAGACTCTTTGGTTCCAAGGCTTTGGAGGCTTGAAGGAAGAAATACAACGTGGGGAAAGGCTGTAGTCGATCGGGTGCATTTCTCTGTCTTCCAGAAGCAAGGTAAGAGGATCTACCTTCTGATATTTTAGTTTATCCTGTTTTTATGGTGTTATCCCTTAAGTAGTAGTCTTAGATGACTTGTAACCCTTAGGGTTAGACTAAGGACATGAATAGACTCGCATGTCCCTAAGAAAGTGATCTTAGGGTAGTTTCTGATCTCAGGAAGGGTTTGGAGTGAAACCCTAGCCGATTGATGTACTGTTAAACGCTAAAAACATTTTGGAATGTTACGAGCCGCGACGCGGACTGGCTATGTCAGCGGTGCGGACTCGGCGGAAACCCAGTGTTTATTCGATGATAGTCGCGGGGCGTAGGATGAGGAGCCATGCTGCGGTGAGCGACTGTTTGACCAGGAACTTAGTTTTGACCACGGTTTGATGGCAAATATTGAGTCTAACCTTTAGGCAGGTCTGTAAGAGCCTGGTCAGTAATTGATATGTTGTATGTGTGTGGGATTTAGGTGTGTGGACGAGCTAAGTGGGGATATTAGAGAATATCTACACGGTTTCGAACCAGGTGAGTATCCTCACCTTACTATATGATGTTGCATGTTAGGCATCTTGTGTGTTTTTTACAGTTATATGATTACTCTATATATGTGGTTATTTGTTGTTGGGTTCAGTACTGATGCGTGTCCCCTCGTAGCTGTTGTATGGCGAGTTGCACTATTGCCTTGTCCCATAGCTGTTATATGATGGGTTGGGCCATAACCGGGAACCCATAGCTGTTGTATGATGGGTAGAACCTTCCTGTGTCCATAACTGTTGTATGATGGACGCCCGTAGCTGTTGTATGGCGGGTAGGGTCGGGTCGTTCTCGAGGACGGGTTGTTTAATGTGTGGGCATGTATGGTAACTTGTGGACTCACTAAGCTTTAAGCTTACCCGTTGATTTTATAACATTTCAGGTAATTCAAATGACAAAGGGAAGGGCAAGGCTTGACAGCAGCACGTCGCATTCAAGAGATTGATGTTAATGAACTATATTAGTATTTTCAAATGTTTCCGCTGTTAATTTAAGTATTATGTTGAACAGTTTTATGTTTCGGAATAAATATTTTATTGGAACCTTGGTAATAAATGATTTTTAATTTTTTTTTTTTGAAATTAGGGAGTTACAAATTGGTATCAGAGTCTTGGTTTGAGGGATTTGGATGAACTGTATTGGGAATCCAAACTCAAACTTAGAACTGAACGATTTTGTTAAGAAAATATTTTTGGAAGGTTAAATTAAAGTAAAAGAAGATGCGATGCGAACCGTCAGCCGAGCTCAAGTAAGTTTTGTGATTCCCAATTACCCATGCCAAGTTTGTGTTATGTGATAAAATGTATTGTGCTAGGATGTAAAGTTGCCTGGATAATATACTCTGTAGACTGTTTTGTGCCATATGTGCTGCTTTGGAATTTTATGCTACTGTCGTTAGGTTGCTTAGTGAATGCTGGTAGGTTATATATACAATTAGGGTAAGATAGCTTAAGAATTCTTGGTCTGGCCTTACTGGCTGTTCCTTGTTTGGTTGTGACTTTAGGGTAGATCAGTTATTCAAACGTCTATCTTATTCCTGATTGTGTACGGCTGTGCGTCCGTGAGGCGACTCGACGACATTAGCAATAGTTCTCTTAGGCACGTGTGAGATGGAGAGTTAGATCAAAATATTAGGCACCACGGTGCATGACCACATGAGTCATAGGAAATGGTTTAGTGCGTGTGACATTTTAGGAGGATGATTGACGAACTTGGAACAAGGGCGAATAGGTATGGAAGGTAGTACCAGGCCAGTATTACCGAAAGCACAGGATTCACGCTTGAGTCAAGAGTAGTCAACCAAAGTCCTAGAAAGTCAAGTAGTTGGATAGATAGGAGTAACCCGAGTATTGATATTAGAAACTGTTGCACATTTCAGAATGGCAGTCACTCGAAGTAACGGTGGACCAGATGCGGGTGCCTCGAGTGGGGGAGGACCGACTGATGAAAATCTCTGTAACCTGATAGCGGAGGAGGTTTCGCGAGAAGTGTTGGCTGCGATACCTCAGTTCTTTAGTACGATTAAGGCTGAGCTATGGGCAATGCTCGAGGAGCGACTGGCTACTTAGGGCACATCACGTGCTAGGGATGCAAGTTATAAGGACTTTTTGGCTTGTTCGCCTCCGATGTTCGATGGGGGCAGGGATCCGATTGTCAGTATGCGGTGGATTTCCGCGGTAGAAGGTGCCTTCCGCACCTGTTCGTGTCCTGAGAACTCCAAGGTAACATTTGCAGTGAATCTTCTAAGAGAGGGTGCAAAAGATTGGTGGGAAATACGAACGAAAGATCTCACTCCTACTCAGTTGGATGCCATTACGTGGCTGCAGTTTAAGGAACAGTTCAAACTGGAGTATGTTCCACAGGTGGAAATGGAACGCTTGGCGCAGGAATACCTGAATCTGACCCAGACTACTGAGACGGTGACGGAGATCACCAAAAAGTTTAATGAGCGAGCCCTCTTCTGTCCAGAGTTTGCGGCAACCGAGCGCATGAGGATGACACGATACTTGGCGATGCTTCGCACACACATTCGGGAATTTGTGTCTACTGCTAGGCACCAAACTCTTACTGATATGATAGCGGCCGCTCGGGCCCGAGAGTTGGAACTGGAAACCCAACGAAAGCAGAAGCGTCCGACGCCTACTCAGACTCAACAGGTGTCGAAGAAATTTCGAGGGGTAGATCAGGGAAAGCAAGGGCAAAGGAGCCATGATAAGTGTGGTAAGTGTGGAAGGAATCATGAGGGGCGTTGCTGGGTGTTAATATGCCATAAGTGTGGGAAGGAGGGCCACTATGCTAAAGATTGCCGTCAAGAGGTCAAGATTTCTTTTAATTGTAATCAGGTAGGCCACTTCAAGGCCCAATGTCCCCGTCTGACTCAGGGAGTGGTTCAGAATCCGGCACCCACTACACTCCGGATTACCGATGGTAGGCAGGGGAAAGGTGAAGCCCCTAAGACCAAGGGTCGAGCATTCGTCATGACCGCCGAGGAGGCAGATGATGCACCCGACGTCGTCACGGGTACTCTTTCTTTACTTGCCTCGTATTTGTGGTGTGTGTAATTAATGTGTCTATTATGCTTTGATTAGGAACATTCTTAGTCAACTCTACGCCTACCTTTGTACTATTTGATTCGGGTGCTAGTCATTCTTTTGTGTCTGCCGCATTGGGAAAGGGTTTCAGTATTGCTTTAGGAACTCTTCTTCGGCCGTTAGAAGTAGAAATTGCGGATGATAAAACCGTGCAAGCGACTAGTGTTTATCGGGGATGCGAAGTAGTGATTCAAGGAATAAAGTTTCCGATCGATCTCATCCCTATACCGTTGGGTGACTCTCGAGTCATCATCGGTATGGATTGGTTGGGTCGGCATGAATCATGGATTGATTGTAAGAACAAACGAGTGTGGATTCAAACCCCAAGTGGGGGAGAGCTGGTTGTGCAGGGTGAGAGGAGGAATAAGGGTGCAACTTTCTGTTCAGCTGCTAGAGCACGCAGACATTTTCAACATGGAGGATCGGGATTTGTGGCTTATGTTTTAGACGTACGAGAAAAGAAGCCACAGCAGAAAGCAGGGGATATACCGGTGGTTCGGGATTTTCCTGATCTGTTTCCCGAGGACCTACCTGGCGTACCGCCAGAAAGACAGGTGGAATTTAAGATCGACTTAACTCCCGGTGGCGCCTCCAGAGATGCTGGAGTTGTCTATTCAACTTCGGGAGTTACTGGATAAGGGATTTATTCGACCCAGTTGCTCACCATGGGGAGCGCCTATTTTGTTTGTTAAGAAGAAGGATGGTTCCAATAGGATGTGCATAGATTATCGTGAGCTGAACAAGTTTACGGTGAAGAATCGATATCCATCACCTCGCATCGACGACTTATTTGATCAACTGCAGGGCGCCTCGTGGTTCTCAAAAATTGATTTGCGGTCAGGATACCATCAAATGCGAGTACGGGAGGAAGACATCCCGAAAACGGCTTTTAGGACGAGGTACGGCCACTTCGAGTTTGTAGTGATGCCGTTCGGACTAACCAATGCCCCTGCAGCTTTTATGGACTTAATGAATCGGGTGTGTCGACCGATGTTGGATCGGTCGGTTATAGTTTTCATTGACGACATCTTAGTCTACTCTCGGAGCAGGGAGCAACATGAACAACATTTAAGGGAAGTATTGGAGACCTTAAGGAAGGAGAAGCTTTATGCAAAGCTATCCAAGTGTGACTTTTGGCTGAGGGAGGTTTAGTTTTTGGGTCACATCGTTAACGAACAAGGAATCATGGTAGACCCGGCTAAGGTGGAGGCCGTGATGCGGTGGGAGGTCCCGAAGACCCCCTCGGAGATTAGAAGTTTCTTGGGTCTGGCTGGTTATTATCGTCGTTTCATCCAAGACTTCACAAAGGTTGCGGTACCTTTGACTCGGCTAACTAAGAAAAATGATACTTTTCGTTGGGGTGAGGAGCAGCAGCAGGCTTTTGAGACTTTGCGGCAGAAATTGTGTGAAGCTCCGGTTTTGACTTTGCCTGAAGGCATGGAGGACATGGTAGTTTATTGCGATGCATCTATCTCGGGTTTGGGGGCATTCTTGATGCAACGAGGCAGGGTGATTGCTTACGCCTGACAGTTGAAGCCCCATGAAGCTAACTACCCTACTCATGATTTGGAATTGGGAGCGGTGGTCTTCGCTCTCAATATTTGGAGACACTATTTGTATGGAGTGAAGTGCACCATCTTCACGGACCACAAGAGTTTGAAGTACCTGATGGATCAGGAAAACCTCAATATGAGACAGAGAAGATGGTTAGATGTATTGAAAGACTATGATTGTGAGATACACTACCACCCTGGAAAGGCCAATGTGGTAGCGGATGCGTTAAGTCGTAAGGCTTCGGGTACACCCCTTCGGGGCTTTTGTCTAAGGATGACAATTGTGACACCGCTGCTTGAGCTGATTAGGAAAGCCCAGGTGGAAGCAAGCAAGAGCGAAAATCAAAAAGGTGAAAGAATTGTGGGTCAGTTGGCAGCTATGGTCAAAGATAGTAGAGATTTGTTAACTTGCCATGAGAGGATTTGGGTACCGAAGCTGGGCGGGGTTCGTCAAACCCTATTGGAGGAGGCACATAAATCCAGGTTCTCTATCCACCCTGGAGCAACTAAAATGTATAGGGATCTGCGCGAATATTATTGGTGGCCAGGCATGAAGAGGGAAGTAGCTGGGTTTGTCGAAAGATGCATGACCTGTCGTAGGGTCAAGGCCGAGCACCAACGGCCTCATGGTAGATTGCAGCCTCTTGAGATCTCAGAATGGAAATGGGAGCATATCACAATGGATTTCATCACGAAGTTGCCAAGGACCCCTCGACATATAGACACTATTTGGGTTATCATGGATAGGTTGACTAAAAGTACTCATTTCCTCCCCATCCAAGAGACTTGCTCTGCAAAGGAGTTGGCTAAGGTCTACGTAGATGAGATTATCTCTCGGCATGGTATACCGGTCTCGGTGATAACCGACCAGGATGTCCGATTTACGTCTAGGTTTTGGAAGAAGTTTCATGAGGAATTAGGCACTCGCCTTCATTTCAGCACAGCATATCATCCTCAGACGGATGGGCAGAGTGAAAGGACGATTCAAACGCTGGAGGATATGCTTAGGGCATGTGTCATCGATTTTGGCGGGAGTTGGGATTCCCATCTCCCTTTAGCTGAGTTTTCTTACAATAACAGTTATCACGCGAGCATTGGCAGGGCTCCATTTGAAATGTTGTATGATAGGAAATGTCGGACACCTAATTGCTGGGGCGAGGTTGGCCAGCAGGTATTGGGTAATACTGAGGTAGTGCTCAAGACAACTGAGTTAATTCAGAAGGTTCGGGAGAGGTTGTTAACGGCTCAGAGTCGTTATAAATAATTGTTTATAATATATAAAATCTGTAAATACTTATAATTTGACTAGTTATTATTTCAATAAGAAATTATTAAAATCTTGCCTAAAGTGAAAATATAAATTAATTAAGCAAAGTAATTAATTCAATTTAAAATTCATTTAACATATGAATACATTAATATTCAAAACAAAATTTGGATTATTGTTAATTTATCTAATATAAGAATATGTGTCTAATTATTTTTATTAATACTATATTCCCGTTTATCGATTCCTAAGCCAAAACTATTAATTATATTAGGTTCTACGACATTTTGACTCGAGCTGTCTATCGTACAACACGCGCATTCCTTATTGGACTAATGTGAGTAATCTACCCCATATTTTATAATTTTCAATACTTTTGGGGTGTATCATGTGGTTTTAATATGTTCCAACTTCATTTTATTATTTTTTCACCATTGAGACATTGTTGGGACATTTATATGTGAATCAGTATTTGTATAATTATTGTTTGTTTACGCTACATGTACTTGTAGTGCATTACCAATTTTAGTCTAATCTCCATGACTATGCCCGTATTCTTGAGGTACGTTATGGACAATAATAGCGCTGTTGGGTTGACCACCCCGCCTTGGGACGCTAAGGTGATTGATTGCACGTGGTTGAGTGTGTATGATGATTAGATGCTCCATCCTATATATATATATATATATATATATATATATATATATATATATATATATATATATATATATATATATATATATATATATATATATATAGGGTGAGGACTTATTGTTGTTGTTATCATTTGTTAATCAATTTTTGATTTATAAACCGTTATCTCAATAATACTTTCTTGTCGACTTCCAAAGAAAACAAGTTTCAAATTATAAATATTTCAAACTCACAATTTTATTTAATAAAACTAGATTACTCACCAACTCTCGTAGTTGACCTGTTTTTACCCATGATGCAGATTTGAAGAATGAAGTTGATGAAAAGTAGGGTATACCTTAGAAACCCACAAGACTACTTAAATTTGATGTAATAAATGTTGTTTGTATTTGAATTTGTATTTGTATGTTGTGGATCTTGTTTGCCTACTTAGTACTTAATTGAATCTAATCATATTATAACATAGTTGTCATGAGACTTTGAACAATATATCACGCCTTGATCGATTCCAACAAGGATCGGGGTGTGACAGATTGGTATCAGAGCCATTGACTATAGGGAATTAGGTTAATTGCCTTGACCTAGTCTATAGCCTCTAGGGTCCTCTCGTATGCTAGTTTATAAAATGCACACACAACTGCATGCAACTCGCACTTAGAAAATCTTAGGAATACCTTTGTTTGCTAATTGCTTCCTTATGTGCTTACGTATTATTCCCGACACTTATATGTGTGTATACACTTGTGAATTTTCTCCTCTTTCTCTTAAAATCACACACATACTCAAATGGTTTCAAAATAAAAATTTATATACATATATATTCCTTAGAGCTCATAGGAAATTAAAAGTCATCCACTCTAGTTGGGTAGGATCAAAGTAATGGACGCGTAGTAACTGGAAGGGGGAGGTGCCGGTAGCCCGAAAGTCCTGACTAGGTAAGCATTCGTATACATCCCAATCAACCGAGGGACCAGTTTGCTTACCTGGGGACCAAAGGCGAGAGTTCCCAAACCTATAGGCCAAAGCGCGTCATTCACATTACTTTTGAGCCATCAAACTACCCGACCTTATCAAACGTATCCGAAAGGATACACTCCAAAATGGCCAACTCATTGGACTATTAAGTTCCCTAATGGGCCTTGAAGTGGGAAAAACATGTGAAAACTTAGTATTGTGGGGGCCCACGCAATTGCTACATGCTTCACATTTAGTACCCATGGAAAGCCCAAAAGGTGCCCAACACTCCTAACCATGGCCCAACAAGTGTTTTACAATCATTTTACCCAACAATGTCTACAAACTTAATTTCCATAATTAATTTACAAATAACTCACAAGTCCATATGCGTGTTTCTCATAGATGGCATTACGACTCCCTCTGTAACCATTGTAACTATCACCATATGTCCACCAGCCCGTGTCGCCTTTGTACGACTTGTGGTCGCTATGGCCACTTGACGGACACATGTCGTGCACCAAAAACTCAGCGACCATTCGCTCTACCCTCAAATCAGCAAACATAAACCCGGTATCCAACTGGAACATGCTTCAACTGTGGTGACCCCACCCATTTCAGAAACACGTGTCCTAGGCTTGTCAATATCATTAACACTCAAGCCCAGGCAAATCCAACAATGCAGGTTCCAGCTCCCACAGGCCGAGCATTTGTCATTACCGCAACCCAAGCACAGACTGATAACAAGGTCGTAAATTGTACGTTTCTCATAAATGACTGCTACGCGTCAGTACTTTTTGATTCAGGTGCCGATAAAAGTTTTGTGTCTTTGGAATTTGAACCCATACTTCACACACCTCGCACGATTCTTGATGAACACTTTACCGTAGAAGTCGCCAATGGAAAATACATTTCACTCAATGCAGTCATCCAAGATTGCACTTTCGATTTTTGCGGTCATAAATTTTCCGTCAATTTAGTTCCTATGGAACTTGGTAGCTTCGACATCATCGTGGGAATGGATTGGCTATCCCAAAACCATGCTGAAATAGTATGTTACGAGAAGTTTATTCGTATTCCTCTTTCCGACGGTCAAAGTCTTCGTATTTATGGCGAGACTCGTTCAAAAAAGCTTAGTCTTATGTCATGTACTCAAGCTCGATCATATCTACGTAAAGAATACATGGCTTTCTTAGCCCATGTGGTGGAAACAAAGGTCAAAGAAAAGAAGATCGAAGATATTCCGATTGTACGAGACTTTCCCGACATCTTTCCCGATGACGTATCTGGACCTCCAGTACGTGAGCTAGAGTTCCGCATCGATCTCGTTCCTGAGGCTGCTCCCATAGCCAAGTCTCCATATCGGTTGGCTCCAACCGAGATGCAAGAATTGACAAGTGAGCTCCAAGAATTGACCGATAAGGGATTTATCCGCCCTAGTTGTCACACCCCCAAACCACGATGGCGGAAACGTCTGAGGGTGGATGACTTCATGAACAGTATCACAACAACGTTTGTGTGACGCTCCGATTCTTACACTCCCTGAAGGATCCGAAGATTTCGTGGTATACTGCGGTGCCTCCAATCTCGGTCTAAGTTGTGTTTTGATGCAAAGGGGAAAGGTTATAGCTTACGCATCGCGACAACTCAAAATCCATGAAAGGAATTATACGACTCATGATTTGGAGCTCGGTGCCGTGGTTTTCGCTCTTAAAATTTGGTGGCATTACCTTTACGGCACTAAATGCGTAATTTTCACCGACCACAAGAGCTTACAACATATTCTTAATCAAAAGGAACTCAATATGAGACAAACACGATGGGTCGAACTCCTAAATGATTACGAGTGTGAAATACGCTATCATCCGGGCAAGGAAAACGTGGTAGCCGATGCGTTAAGCCGAAAAGAACATGCCAAAGCATTTCATCTAATATGTTCTCCTATCTTGTCTAATCTCAGCGACCGAATTCGAGGAGCCCAACACTCGGCAATTACCGAAAATGACATGCCTACGGGAATTGATGGGGAGTTGGAAAGTAAATCAGATGGCATTTTCTATTATCAAGATCGCATCTGGATCCCAGATCGCGACAATCTACGTACCTTCCTGATGGAAGAAATCCATAAAACTCGATATTCCATTCATCCTGGCGCTGACAAGATGTATCATGGCCTGAGAACCAATTATTGGTGGTCGGGAATGAAAAAGGATATTGCTTTATTCGTGGCCAAATGTCTTACATGTTCCAGGGTCAAAGCAGAGCATCAACGACCCTCTGGACTATTGGTCCAACCGGTAATCCCCGAGTGGAAATGGGAAGCGATCGCCATGGATTTCGTAACCAAACTTCCCCGTACCACCAAGGGACACGACAGCATTTGGGTAATCATTGATCGTTTGACCAAATCCGCTCATTTCCTTCCCATCCGTGAACATTTCAAGGTCGAACAACTTGCTCGGATTTACATCGACGAGATAGTTAGTCGGCATGGCATCCTTCTCAGCATCATTTCAGATCGTGATGGGAGATTTCTCTCTCGGTTTTGGCAATCACTTCAAGCAGCCATGGGAACCCGCCTCGATCTTAGTACCGCCAATCATCCTCAAACCGATGGTCAATCTGAGAGGACAATTCAAACACTCGAAGATATGTTGAGGGCGTGTGTCTTAGATATCGGAGGAAACTGGGACTCTCATTTACCGTTGGTGGAATTCTCCTATAATAACAGTTATCATTCTAGCATCAAGATGCCACCATTTGAGGCATTGTATGGCCGTAAATGCCGATCTCCTATTTGCTGGCATGAAATTGGCGAGTCCCACGTGATTCGCGCAACAATGGATTCTCCAATCATTGGTCCTGAGCTTATCCAGGAAACAACCGACAAAATCACTCAGATTCGCAATAACCTTCTCGCAGCTCGTAGCCGACAAAAGAGTTACGCCGACAAGCAACGCAAACCGCTTGAATTTACTGTGGGTGACATGGTCATGTTAAAAGTGTCCCCATGGAAATGTGTGGTTCGATTTGGACGCAAGGGTAAATTGGCACCATGCTATGTAGGCCCGTTCAAAATCCTGAAAAGGATCGGACCAGTAGCCTACGAGTTGGATCTACCAATAGAGCTTAATAAAGTTTACCCAGTATTTCATATAGCCAACCTCAAGAAGTGTTTAGCAGACGAGAACCTTCATGTTCCTCTCGAGGATATCCAAATCGACGAGACAATGCAATTTATCGAGAAACCCTTGGAAATTGCCGACCGAAAGGAAAAGCAACTCAAAAGAAGTCGCATTCCCCTGGTCAAGGTCAGGTGGCAGTCAGCACGTGGACCCGAGTATACATGGGAGCATGAGGATCAAATGCGTACCAAATACCCGCAACTTTTCTCTTAAGGTACTCTCTTTTTAAATTTTGGGACGAAATTTCCTAAAGTAGGGGAGACTGTGACATCCGCCTAAAATGGATTCAGGTCAACCCAACCCAATTGGAAATTTAATAAACCCTACTCGAGATTTCTTGACGCTAATAGGATCAAAACCCTTACACTACGATATAAATTGACGTTAATAGCAATATAGCATAGTATAACGTTATAACTATAATCAAATTAAATTATGATATCATATTAAAATCAAATCAAAGTATGATGCTCTAATTAAATTAAAAAAATCAAACTTGAATGCTATAATTAAACTTCAAATCAAAGTAGATTGTTATAATAAAATAATAATCTATTTTTTTTATAAAACTCTATTTTTATAAACACTACATTAAATTTTATAAAACTCTTAAGATGCTTGTGTTAGTGGGGAATTATGAAGACCACCAACAGTAAAAGTTTATTCCTATTGTCTCCCACTCACACCTCCCATCATCTTTCCTTTCATTTTTCTCCCAACACATTATTCTCATCACCACTCAAACCATATCTATTCTTTCTCTCACTCTCAATCTCGAAATTCCTCCTAGAAATCTTCATATTTCAGCCAAGAACACTCCAATATACTCAAATCTTCATCCCTCTTGAAGCATTCATCAAGGTATGTTGTTAAAAGTCTCAAATTCATGAATGAAACAAATTAAATCCACCAAACTATCTAAAACTCATTTTATGCATAAACATGATTTTTCTCAAGATCCCATCAATAAAATAAGAAGTTATAAAAATTTTCAGAAAATAACTTATTTTTATTGAATTACTATAATTATTGCAATAAAATAGGGCAATAATTCACATAAAATACTTTTTGCAGTCAATAAATTCTGGGAAAATATTGGAACAACCCATATATTGAGTAAAGTGGAATTAAGAAGTTTCATGCATTTATATTACTGTTTGATGCTTATTTTGTATTTTATTTTGTTGTAGATAAATAAATTGCAAAATATAGTTATGTATGTTAAAAACTAGATTTTATATTTTTCGCACCTTATTAACATTTTAAAGACGTCATGAAAAAATTTACAGATTTTTGTAAGAATGTTTGCTTATTTTTCCTGATTTAATGATTATTTAATGGTTTAAATTGATAATAAATAGCTACACATGTCCAAAAATTATAAAACCTTATCCGAATATCATATATAACATGTTAATCATAAATAAAAAGTCTAATGAATTTCTCTTAATATTTTGCTATTATTTATGATTTTATTGATTAGTTAATAATGAAAAACATAATAAATACTTCCCATAGTCAAAAATATCCAAAACATTTAAAGTAGGCTCATTATAATGTTAGAAAACTATGGTTAATTTTCCGGAATTTTTGGGAATCATTTATTATTTTTCCCAAATTTTGTTGTGGTTTAATTATTAAAATACTAAATAAATACTAAAGCAGTTAAGAAAAATATGAAAATTTTAAAGTAATTACTATTTTATGAAATAATGATTTTCTGATAATTTCATAATGTTTCATTACTGTTTAGTATTTAAAACCATTTTCCTAAATATCTAAGCATGTAAAAATACATTTTTAATGATTATTTCATATAAATAATTGTTTATAATATATAAAATCTGTAAATACTTATAATTTGACTAGTTATTATTTCAATAAGAAATTATTAAAATCTTGCCTAAAGTGAAAATATAAATTAATTAAGCAAAGTAATTAATTCAATTTAAAATTCATTTAACATATGAATACATTAATATTCAAAACAAAATTTGGATTATTGTTAATTTATCTAATATAAGAATATGTGTCTAATTATTTTTATTAATACTATATTCCCGTTTATCGATTCCTAAGCCAAAACTATTAATTATATTAGGTTCTACGACATTTTGACTCGAGCTGTCTATCGTACAACACGCGCATTCCTTATTGGATTAATGTAAGTAATCTACCCCATATTTTATAATTTTCAATACTTTTGGGGTGTATCATGTGGTTTTAATATGTTCCAACTTCATTTTATTATTTTTTCACCATTGAGACATTGTTGGGACATTTATACGTGAATCAGTATTTGTATAATTATTGTTTGTTTACGCTACATGTACTTGTAGTGCATTACCAATTTTAGTCTAATCTCCATGACTATGCCCGTATTCTTGAGGTACGTTATGGACAATAATAGCGCTGTTGGGTTGACCACCCCGCCTTGGGACGCTAAGGTGATTGATTGCACGTGGTTGAGTGTGTATGATGATTAGATGCTCCATCCTATATATATATATATATATATATATATATATATATATATATATATATATATATATATATATATATATATATATATATATATATATATATATATATATATATATATATATATATATATATATAGGGTGAGGACTTATTGTTGTTGTTATCATTTGTTAATCAATTTTTGATTTATAAACCGTTATCTCAATAATACTTTCTTGTCGACTTCCAAAGAAAACAAGTTTCAAATTATAAATATTTCAAACTCACAATTTTATTTAATAAAACTAGATTACTCACCAACTCTCGTAGTTGACCTGTTTTTACCCATGATGCAGATTTGAAGAATGAAGTTGATGAAAAGTAGGGTATACCTTAGAAACCCACAAGACTACTTAAATTTGATGTAATAAATGTTGTTTGTATTTGAATTTGTATTTGTATGTTGTGGATCTTGTTTGCCTACTTAGTACTTAATTGAATCTAATCATATTATAACATAGTTGTCATGAGACTTTGAACAATATATCACGCCTTGATCGATTCCAACAAGGATCGGGGTGTGACAGATTGGTATCAGAGCCATTGACTATAGGGAATTAGGTTAATTGCATTGACCTAGTCTATAGCCTCTAGGGTCCTCTCGTATGCTAGTTTATAAAATGCACACACAACTGCATGCAACTCGCACTTAGAAAATCTTAGGAATACCTTTGTTTGCTAATTGCTCCCTTATGTGCTTACGTATTATTCCCGACACTTATATGTGTGTATACACTTGTGAATTTTCTCCTCTTTCTCTTAAAATCACACACATACTCAAATGGTTTCAAAATAAAAATTTATATACATATATATTCCTTAGAGCTCATAGGAAATTAAAAGTCATCCACTCTAGTTGGGTAGGATCAAAGTAATGGACGCGTAGTAACTGGAAGGGGGAGGTGCCGGTAGCCCGAAAGTCCTGACTAGGTAAGCATTCGTATACATCCCAATCAACCGAGGGACCAGTTTGCTTACCTGGGGACCAAAGGCGAGAGTTCCCAAACCTATAGGCCAAAGCGCGTCATTCACATTACTTTTGAGCCATCAAACTACCCGACCTTATCAAACGTATCCGAAAGGATACACTCCAAAATGGCCAACTCATTGGACTATTAAGTTCCCTAATGGGCCTTGAAGTGGGAAAAACATGTGAAAACTTAGTATTGTGGGGGCCCACGCAATTGCTACATGCTTCACATTTAGTACCCATGGAAAGCCCAAAAGGTGCCCAACACTCCTAACCATGGCCCAACAAGTGTTTTACAATCATTTTACCCAACAATGTCTACAAACTTAATTTCCATAATTAATTTACAAATAACTCACAAGTCCATATGCATGTTTCTCATAGATGGCATTACGACTCCCTCTGTAACCATTGTAACTATCACCATATGTCCACCAGCCCGTGTCGCCTTTGTACGACTTGTGGTCGCTATGGCCACTTGATGGACACATGTCGTGCACCAAAAACTCAGCGACCATTCGCTCTACCCTCAAATCAGCAAACACAAACCCGGTATCCAACTGGAACATGCTTCAACTATGGTGACCCCACCCATTTCAGAAACATGTGTCCTAGGCTTGTCAATATCATTAACACTCAAGCCCAGGCAAATCCAACAATGCAGGTTCCAGCTCCCACAGGCCGAGCATTTGTCATTACCGCAACCCAAGCACAGACTGATAACAAGGTCGTAAATTGTACGTTTCTCATAAATGACTGCTACGCGTCAGTACTTTTTGATTCAGGTACCGATAAAAGTTTTGTGTCTTTGGAATTTGAACCCATACTTCACACACCTCGCACGATTCTTGATGAATACTTTACCGTAGAAGTCGCCAATGGAAAATACATTTCACTAAATGCAGTCATCCAAGATTGCACTTTCGATTTTTGCGGTCATAAATTTTCCGTCAATTTAGTTCCTATGGAACTTGGTAGCTTCGACATCATCGTGGGAATGGATTGGCTATCCCAAAACCATGCTGAAATAGTATGTTACGAGAAGTTTATTCGTATTCCTCTTTCCGACGGTCAAAGTCTTCGTATTTATGGCGAGACTCGTTCAAAAAAGCTTAGTCTTATGTCATGTACTCAAGCTCGATCATATCTACGTAAAGAATACATGGCTTTCTTAGCCTATGTGGTGGAAACAAAGGTCAAAGAAAAGAAGATCGAAGATATTCCGATTGTACGAGACTTTCCCGACATCTTTCCCGATGACGTATCTGGACTCCCTCCGGTACGTGAGCTAGAGTTCCGCATCGATCTCGTTCCTGAGGCTGCTCCCATAGCCAAGTCTCCATATCGGTTGGCTCCAACCGAGATGCAAGAATTGGCAAGTCAGCTCCAAGAATTGACCGATAAGGGATTTATCCGCCCTAGTTGTCACACCCCCAAACCACGATGGCGGAAATGTCTGAGGGTGGATGACTTCATGAACAGTATCACAAAAACGTTTGTACAATAGTGATCAAAGAAAACACATCCATCATATACATAATTGTAAATGTTACAAGAGTTCAAAAGATTGTACGTTTCAAATAAAATTACAACATGATATCAAAATACATAGTATGACGTCATCGCGACCCATCTGTAGTTACCTTATCAATTTCCTGAGAATACAAGTAGTTTGAAAGAGTGTCAACATTACGTTGGTGAGTTCATAAGATTTTTGTATGAGAAAATCCATAATCCTTTTTCCTTGTAAAAAGATAATGTTTGAAACCAGAAAATCCAATATTTTCTTATAAATGAGTCGTAGTCTTAAAACCTAAAGACCGTAAATGTATAAGTATTTCTATACTTGAAAATAGTATTACGTAGTTTTATTGTTGTATGAAACAGTGTGAATACATGTTTACTCGTAGACTAATTGTAGTTTTAATTCCATAAAACTCGTATGTATAAGTAAACCATACTTATATTTATATCTTTGATAAAACGTAGTTTTAATTTCAAAGAACCAATGTGTAGAAGTAAAACCATACTTATATTTGTAACTCGTTAAAATGTAGTTTTAATACCATAAAACTTATATGATGAATCTCTTTCCTTGTAAAAGGTAGTATTGTACTCCAAGAAAATCCCATATTTACTTATGAATGTATCCAAGTCTTAAAAATCCAAAGACTAAAATGTATAGCGTAGTTTGTAGTATAAAACCTTTGAAAATGTATATTTCCACGTAAACAATTTATAAAGTTGATTTCTCATGCGAGACGCCCTATAACCATATTGTGACCATGTAGGCCTGCTTCGACGTTCTTCAGGCGTCGGACTGTTATGACATTTGTCACCTCAGACCTGCCGGTCTAGCTGTAGCTAACAGCTCAGGTGCGGGGTTGTCAATCCCGTATAGATCTATACACAAATATCACGTTCTCTTACCGAGACTCTGGTTATAAATTTCAGGACTTATAGTATGTACTTAAATAAGTACTGTGAAGACCCGTCTCACAAAAATGTATGTATCAATCAACTTGTTATTCGTGTATGAAAAACCCTTGTATTTGCCCATTATCATTTTTTTTCATGATAATATAGTAATGTATAATAATTATATATTTGTATATAATTAATTATCTTGTTCTAACGGTTATAGTAACATTTGTAACCACAAACTATTCCTATAATAGTTTATTTTTAGTATTATGTCGTGAAAAGCATATATTTACGAATATATGTGAAATAACTTATTTAAATGGTTATAAACAACATCTTTTAAGATATTTTCCATAATAGTGGTGTAATAACTTGGTTATACTCCTTATTAATTCAAATATAATATTTCATGACTATCAAATAAAGAACGGGCAGGTAGAAAATCAAATGGGGAGGCAGGACCCTTTCAGCGTATAAGCCTTTCGGAAATCCAGCAACCTAGCCCAAATGATCGGCCTAGACACCACTCTCGTAAGTAGATCATTCGATATTATATTTTGGAACTATAATTGAATTGTTGTCATAATCATGTTTACAAAATTCACATTTTGTTTACTACTGTTACAAATGAGTATAAATAGCTATTTTTATAGTATAACTTGTATTCTCCCCCTTAAAAACTTGAATAAATATAAAAAGAAGGGGTATGAACTCACCTCAATGTCGACTAGGATCTTATCGGCAATTGTTGTTAGATCGCCCGACTCTTCGTGCTTCTAACTCGAACTCACTATATTTATAACTGAAATATCTACTTCTAACGCTCATTCTTCGTATATCTCTCTATACGTATCGAAGAACTTGTTTGTGTGATTTGAATGGCTAGAATGAGGCTATATTTATAGTAGATTTATTTTCGTATTGCAGCCCTCAAGATACAGATATATGACTTTTATGGATTTTAGAATTTGTTTATGACAAAACATACCCTTAAAATACTCTTTAAATAGATTTAATAGTTTTTATATAAAATAAATGATTTTTGTTTATAAAAATATAATCTACGAAAATCGTAGTTTAATAATATCAACTTTTTAACTAACAGTCCTTAACGAATTAACAAAAAGGTATGAATTGTAAGTTTAATAAAAATATAGGGTTTAAATGTAAATACAATTTCATTTTAAAGAAAAAGAAAATATTAAATATAAAACTAATATCAATAATATTAAATTTTGACGTCAGATTATTCGTATCGACGACACCGTTTCAACGGTAAATTTTTCCATTTTATAAAACGACATAATATTATTGATAAACTTAAAAATACGTATTGAATACGTAGTGTTCGAAATGAAAATACGAATTCTTTAAGGGTAAAATGTGTAAAATTGATTAAATAATGAAGTGGGGCTCGCTTTATATATATATATATATATATATATATATATATATATATATATATATATATATATATATATATATATATATATATATATATATATATATATATATATATATATATATAATAATATTACTAAACTTACAATTCTCCAAATCTCCACCTACCCGTGGAGACTAACTTTTCAAATAATTTTTTTTAATAATAATTAATATAAATATTTTAATAATCAAACGTCGCTTTCAAGCTAAATTAAACGTTTTTCTGTCATAACTTTTTATATATAACGTTTGGTAAAAATATAAATATATATTTGGAATCGTCGTAATTTTATCTACGTTTCGATATAAAATTTGTAATATTCCGAATAGTTTTACATTTTTGCCGTTTTTCTATCATAACTTTTTATATATAACGTTTGGTAAAAATATAAATACATATTCGGATCCGTCATATTTTTATCTACGTTTCGATATAAAATTTATAACATTCCGAAGAGTTTTGACTTTTACCGTTTACTATTCACGTCGATACTATTCATGTCGGATCACTATTCACGTCGGACACTATTCACGACGTAAAAAAATAATTTTTATTTTATTTTATTTTAAAAATATCTAACTTAATAGCGTTTGTTCGTATTAGCGTACATATTATTATAATATCCAATAATAAATTATAGAGGTTATGGAATTTACATTTCATCGTCTGTTTTGGTTGACTTGAGTTGACTTTCGTTGACCTAATTTGATAGTTGTCACACTAGTACTTCACCCTGGGGAGCCCCGGTTCTTTTCATCAAAAAGAAAGATGGTTCGTTTCGTATGTGTATCGATTATCGGGAGTTAAATAAATTGACCATCAAGAACCGATATCCGTTACCTCGGATCGACGACCTTTTTGATCAGCTTCAAGGAGCTTCATGTTTCTCAAAAATCGACCTCCGCTCGGGTTATCACCAACTTAGAGTACGGGAAGAAGACATCCCCAAAACCGCTTTCCGAACCCGTTATGGTCATTACGAGTTCACCGTTATGCCTTTTGGCCTAACGAATGCCCCTGCCGCATTCATGGACTTGATGAATCGGGTATTTAAACCTTATCTCGACCGTTTTGTTCTCGTCTTTATCGATGACATCCTCATTTACTCCAAGACAAAGGCAGACCATGAAAGACACCTTCGTCTAACTCTCCAAACATTGTAAGGAAATCAACTCTATGCCAAATTTTCGAAATGCGAGTTTTGGTTAAATGAGGTACAATTCATCGGTCATATTGTAAGTGACAAGGGTATTTTAGTCGATCCCGCAAAAGTTGAAGCAGTCAAGAATTGGAAAGCCCCACGTACCCCTAAGGAAATTCGGTCATTCCTCTGTTTAGCCGGCTATTACCGCCGTTTCATTTCAAATTTCTCAAAGATCGCTTTACCGCTTATTTTTCTCACTTGCAAGGGTACGCCATTTGATTGGGGACCCAAGCAGGAAGACGCTTTCCAAACCCTTAAACAAAGATTGTGTGACGCTCCGATTCTTACACTCCCTGAAGGATCCGAAGATTTCGTGGTATACTGCGATGCCTCCAATCTCGGTCTAGGTTGTGTTTTGATGCAAAGGGGAAAGGTTATAGCTTACGCATCGCGACAACTCAAAATCCATGAAAGGAATTATACGACTCATGATTTGGAGCTCGGTGCCGTGGTTTTCGCTCTTAAAATTTGGAGGCATTACCTTTACAGCACTAAATGCGTAATTTTCACCGACCACAAGAGCTTGCAACATATTATTAATCAAAAGGAACTCAATATGAGACAAACACGATGGGTCGAACTCCTAAATGATTACGAGTGTGAAATACGCTATCATCCGGGCAAGGCAAACGTGGTAGCCGACGCGTTAAGCCGAAAAGAACATGCCAAAGCATTTCATCTAATATGTTCTCCTATCTTGTCCAATCTCAGCGACCGAATTCGAGGAGCCCAACACTCGGCAATTACCGATAATGACATGCCCACGAGAATTGATGGGGAGTTGGAAAGTAAATCAGATGGCATTTTCTATTATCAAGATCGCATCTGGATCCCAGATCGCGATAATCTTCGTACCTTCCTGATGGAAGAAATCCATAAAACTCGATATTCCATTCATCCTGGCGCTGACAAGATGTATCATGGCCTGAGAACCAATTATTGGTGGTCAGGAATGAAAAAGGATATTGCTTTATTCGTGGCCAAATGTCTTACATGTTCCAGGGTCAAAGTAGAACATCAATGACCCTCTGGACTATTGGTCTAACCGGTAATCCCCGAGTGGAAATGGGAAGCGATCGCCATGGATTTCGTAACCAAACTTCCCCGTACCACCAAGGGACACGACAGCATTTGGGTAATCATTGATCGTTTGACCAAATCCGCTCATTTCCTTCCCATCCGTGAACATTTCAAGGTCGAACAACTTGCTCGGATTTACATCGACGAGATAGTTAGTCGGCATGGCATCCCTCTCAGCATCATTTCAGATCGTGATGGGAGATTTCTCTCTCGGTTTTGGCAATCACTTCAAGCAGCCATGGGAACCCGCCTCGATCTTAGTACCGCCAATCATCCTCAAACCGATGGTCAATCTGAGAGGACAATTCAAACACTCGAAGATATGTTGAGGGCGTGTGTCTTAGATATCGGAGGAAACTGGGACTCTCATTTACCGTTGGTGGAATTCTCCTATAATAACAGTTATCATTCTAGCATCAAGATGCCACCATTTGAGGCATTGTATGGCCGTAAATGCCGATCTCCTATTTGCTGGCATGAAATTGGCGAGTCCCACGTGATTCGCGCAACAATGGATTCTCCAATCATTGGTCCTGAGCTTATCCAGGAAACAACCGACAAAATCACTCAGAATCGCAATAACCTTCTCGCAGCTCGTAGCCGACAAAAGAGTTACGCCGACAAGCGACGCAAACCGCTTGAATTTACCGTGGGTGACATGGTCATGTTAAAAGTGTCCCCATGGAAATGTGTGGTTCGATTTGGACGCAAGGGTAAATTGGCACCATGCTATGTAGGCCCGTTCAAAATCCTGAAAAGGATCGGACCAGTAGCCTACGAGTTGGATCTACCAATAGAGCTTAATAAAGTTCACCCAGTATTTCATATAGCCAACCTCAAGAAGTGTTTAGCAGACGAGAACCTTCATGTTCCTCTCGAGGATATCCAAATCGACGAGACAATGCAATTTATCGAGAAACCCTTGGAAATTGCCGACCGAAAGGAAAAGCAACTCAAAAGAAGTCGAATTCCCCTGGTCAAGGTCAGGTGGCAGTCAGCACGTGGACCCGAGTATACATGGGAGCGTGAGGATCAAATGCGTACCAAATACCCGCAACTTTTCTCTTAAGGTACTCTCTTCTTAAATTTAGGGACGAAATTTCCTAAAGTAGGGGAGACTGTGACATCCGCCTAAAATGGATTCGGGTCAACCCAACCCAATTGGAAATTTAATAAACCCTACTCGAGATTTCTTGACGCTAATAGGATCAAAACCCTTACACTACGATATAAATTGACGTTAATAGCAATATAGCATAGTATAACGTTATAACTATAATCAAATTAAATTATGATATCATATTAAAATCAAATCAAAGTATGATGCTCTAATTAAATTAAAAAAATCAAACTTGAATGCTATAATTAAACTTCAAATCAAAGTAGATTGTTATAATAAAATAATAATCTATTTTTTTATAAAACTCTATTTTTATAAACACTACATTAAATTTTATAAAACTCTTAAGATGCTTGTGTTAGCGGGGAATTATGAAGACCACCAACAGTAAAAGTTTATTCCCATTGTCTCCCACTCACACCTCCCATCATCTTTCCTTTCATTTTTCTCCCAACACATTATTCTCATCACCAATCAAACCATATCTATTCTTTCTCTCACTCTCAATCTCGAAATTCCTCCTAGAAATCTTCATATTTCAGCCAAGAACACTCCAATATACTCAAATCTTCATCCCTATTGAAGCATTCATCAATGTATGTTGTTAAAAGTCTCAAATTCATGAATGAAACAAATTAAATCCACCAAACTATCTAAAACTCATTTTATGCATAAACCTGATTTTTCTCAGGATCCCATCAATAAAATAAGAAGTTATGGAAATTTTCAGAAAATAACTTATTTTTATTGAATTACTATAATTTTTTTTTGAAAGGCAAACAATCACTTTATTCCACTAACCAAGATCAAAGCAAAGAGTACAACACCAACAGGTCCAACGCCACCTGCGAGCTGCAGGAAACCACAACCAAGGGTATTTTTTTCTAAAATCTATTTTACATATATACTATATTCTACTGCTTCTTTTTCTTTATATTTTTTCTAAATAAAGCTGTAGGGTCTGTACACCATAAGACCCAATTCCAACTCACCTTCTTATACCTTGCTTTAATCGAAAGGAATGTTCTCCATTGGAACTCTGTGAACGTGATCTCCGGACACGGTTTCTTCTTTTCAAACACCACCAAGTTGCGATGGCTCCATAACAAATATAATATTGACCAAACTACTGCATTCCAAATATCTCTCATCTCCCTCTGCCATGACTTTTTCCCTTTATAAGATAGTAGCTGTTCTACATCAACAAAGGTTTCCCCTGTAACCCCCCACCAAACAAGCACCTTATCCCATATTTGATATGAAAATCGACACCTCAATAGCGCATGGTCAACACTTTCCAAACAGTCATTACATATTGGGCATAGTATAGATGGAATATCCACTCCCCTTCGATCCAATTGAGTTCTTACCGGAATGCTGCCTAACTTAATTCTCCAATTAAAAATGCAAACCTTCTTTGGAACCGAATTCAACCAGGCTGTTTGCGACTCCTCTAGCCCCTCCCTCTCCTGCAGCTTCAGATCCACCATGAGTCTGAGTATCTTGACCTTGAATTTGCCTTTTTCTGACAGCAACCATTTCCAGCTATCCTCCTGCTCCAGGTTTGCTTTAAACGACCTAAGATATACATGGAGTTCATTGAGTTCACTGTTAGTTCTGCCCCTTGGGGGGTACTTCCAATCCCACCTCCACTCACAGCTGCTTTCCCCCGCAATGTGCATTCTTTGGTTAACAGGGATCGACTCAATTGTTTCTAATCTGAACAGCCTTGGAAATTTTGAGCATAATTTAAAGTTACCTAACCACTTATCAAACCAAAACGCCGTTTTTTCTCCATTACCTACCTTCTTACCAAATGAGTCTACCCAATTAATACCTAATTTCTGTATTTCTAACCCCGCCTTTATGATGCATCCCCATGTGCTATTGCCTTTCCACGATTCATTTAGACCACCATCTTGTCCATATAAGCTCTTAATAATCTTAGTCCACAACACCCCCTCCCCCCTTCCACTAGAAAACGCCACCACCATTTCCCGAGTAGGCTTAAGTTTTGAGCTCTTAAAGACCAAATATTAAGCCCTCCTTTTTCAAAGCCTGCCATTGTTTTAGACCATTTGACCCACACGATTTTTTTGTCCCTTACCCCCCCACCCAAAAAAAAACGAACACCTAATACTCTCAAGCTTTTTTACTACACTCAAGGGCGCACGGAATAGAGAGAAGAAATACGTAGGGAGACTACCAAGAACCGATTTCACCAAAGTTAACCTGCCACCGAATGACAGCGATCTCGCTTTCCAAGAGGATAGTCTATTTTCAACTTTTTCGACAACCGTTTTCCAATTTTCACATTTATTCATGTTCACACCAATCGGCAGGCCTAGGTAGTTCAGTGGGAACGATCCTGCTATACAACCCATTTGACCCGCCAATTTCTCCACCGCACCTTGTCTCACACCCAGGCCGAACACACTACTTTTCCCAAGATTAACTTTCAAACCAGAGGCTAAGTAGAAGCATTTTAGCATTTTCATGATATTATAAATATTCTTTTTCTCCCACTTCCCAAATATGATCATATCGTCCGCATACTGTAGATGGAATAGCTTAATTTTGTCCCGACCCACCTCCACTCCATCCACTATACCTCTATCCAGACCCATCTTACACGCCTGGTTAAGTCCTTCTGCCGCCAAGATAAATAAGAATGGAGCTACCGGGTCTCCTTGTCTGATACCTCTATGCATTCTTGTTTCCTGCGATGGGGACCCGTTTACTAGAACAGAAACCGAAGCAGATTCCAAGCAGGCTCTAATCCAACTCAACCATTTGCCACCAAAACCCATCTGATCTAGCGAATTATAAATAAAATCCCAATTTAGCTTATCATAAGCTTTTTCTATGTCAAGCTTGAACACCACGCTCTTCTTTTTTTCTTTTTTGAGGAAATTTACTGTTTCGTTTGCAATTAGAACACCATCTAGGATGAATCTACCTTTGACAAAAGCATTTTGCTCCAAACCCACCAGTTTGCCGATCACCTTCTTTAGTCAGTTTGCCAACAACTTTGCCACGATTTTATAATATACTCCGATCAAACTAATTGGACGAAAGTCTTTAATATGCATAGGGTCAGATTTTTTTGGAATAAGAGTCACAAATGACGCGTTACACCCAGCACTAATTTTACCGAACTCCCAAAACCACTGCATCGCCAACATTAACTCATCTTTTATGACGTACCAGAATTTTTTCACAAACTTGAAGATGAAACCGTCTGGCCCAGGTGCCTTGGAGCTATCACACGACTGCACCGCTTCCCATACTTCATCCTCACCGAATCCATCCTCCAACATCAACACATCAGTCGGCGTTAATTTGCTATACTTCCTGCTTGTAAATTTGGGCCTGATCTCTCTCATCCTGGGATCATCTGCGTATAATTCTTGAATGTATCTCAAAGCCTCGTCCTTTAGGATATTAGGGTCCGTACTCCAACACCCATCAATCATGAGACCCGCAATTAAATTCTTCTTCAGCCTGCGTTTTATTGATCTGTGGAAGAAGCCTGTATTATCATCTCCTTCAAGATCCCACCTAAGACGTGCCTTTTGCCTAGCTATATCACACTTGATTGTTTCCTTTCTAATCCAATCTTTCCTTAACTCCATCCACGCGCGTCGCTCTTCATCAGTTAGTATGCTATTTTCAGCTTTATTTTCCAATTCTTTTTCCTCATCCTTTAATTTTTGAATTTCTTTGTTTATGTCACCAAATTTCCTGCTAGCCCACACCTTTAGCTCATTTTTAACGTTTTTTAGTTTATCCCTCAACACACAATCCGGGTACTTTGAGTTGATTGGCTTCGTCCAAGCCCTTTCCACTATTAGTTTGCATTCTTCATCTTCCAACCAATAATCGAAAAACCGAAACGGTTTCTTGCCTGAATCCGATTTTTTTGAAGACAACATGATTGGACAATGATCTGAGTATTTTCTAGCAAGGGCCAATGAGTGCAGACCATCCCAACGCTGGATGAAGTTTTCCGACACTAGGAATCTGTCCAATTTACTCATCTTATACCCATTCGAACTTATCCTAGTAAACTTTTTCCCTCCAAGTACTACCTCCGTTAGTTCCTCTTTTTTTATGAAATCATTGAACCTTTCAGCATCCCCTGCTTTGAATCTACAGTTGAGCCGTTCAGCTCGCTTCCTAACTACGTTAAAGTCTCCAAACAAGCAATACATTACATCTTCTGAACCCATACACGAGCTGATCTTTCTCCATAATTCTGTCTTCTTTGCACTATCATGGGGGCCGTAGATGTTGATGAAGCATATTGGCGTCACCAACCCTTTCCAGTGACCTAGCACTGCAAGAATGCCTTCATCACCAAACGCCTTTTCTGCTTTGAATATCGCATTATTCCAAATCGTTATCAGTCCTCCTGAGTTTCCTTTCGCATCATACCGAACGAACCCGAATTCATAGGAACCCCATATGGACTCAACCCAATCTTCTTTTAAGCAATTGCTTTTCGTTTGTTGCAGACCCAAAATTGACGGGTTTTCTTTGCTAACTAATTCTTTCAACCACGATACTTTATTTTTGTTTCCCACCCCCCTAATATTCAGTGATACTATCTTCATCATGATCAAAAAACAATTTTCAACTGACCTTCTTTATCGAGTGACAGCAGCAACATCACTCTGGCGCTCCACCCACTTCTATCCCTTCCAATTGCTTCTTTCCGTCACCCCAGCTGAACCCAATTTGTGCTCCCAATTCTTTTAAAATATGGGTTTCATTAGAGTCTCCACCAAGTTGGCCAATTGAATCTTCCTCAGACTGTGATTTTGAGGAATAACTCGAGGTCTTCTCTTTTGGGCACGAGAATTTCTTGACCGAAGCCCCTGCTTTACCTCGAATCGCACTCCTTCTTTTATTTTTGTCACGCATCATCTTGTTGAAGAACTTCATACTTGTCCCTCCATTCCAAAATGTAGGTCTACGTCCTTTCTCAGACTCTACTTTCCTCCCCTCGTCACTTTTTCCTTCATTATTTCGACTCCCATGGTCTGATTCCAACGCCGGTTCATTAATGTCAATAACCGGATACCCGAGTTCCATATCTTGGGCCCCAGTCTTATCCATATTCTCAGCACTGGGTTTAATAAAAGCTACCTGGGCTTCCTTCCTCATCTGCGGTTTACCCGATCCTGCTTCTTGGGCTTCTTCATATTTTAATTGGACCTTTGTCAAATTCGGTCCAACATTCCTTTCCTGGTCCCCAGCGTACTCCTCACTTCCTTTAGTTGTGTCACGTGTATCCTTATTTGCCACCTCATCTTCTACTGTTGCAGCATAATGATTAACCCTATGTAGTCGATTCATATCCCCCATATCCTCCGAGTGATTTTCAATGCCAATATCCTTTATTTTGGACCCCGAGCCTGCATCCTTCTTGAACGACGTGTCATCTGTAGTCGGGCATCGGGAGTGAAATTGATCCGACTCTTGGGCTGACTCTTGGGCGCCGACATCCTTACCCTCATCCGCCGGAAAGCCATTGAAGGACATATTATCAAAATCTTGTGCAAAATTCTCATCATCCCATGATTCATCTTCCTCGTCCCCACTTAAGGATATGCTACTGTCCTCATCTTCATTTGATACTTCATCTTCAATCCCGTCGTCAACCTCGTCGATCCACCCTTCGTCTTTCACTAATAAAATAACTTTTCTATCTCCAATCTTAATTCTTATTTCCTTCTCTAATGGAAACTCAAAGCATGTAGATATAAGAATTCTTCCCGCGACTAGTGTAGTTGCTGACCCAAAGTCACAATTTTCCGTCTTTACCACCGACCCCCAAAGGTTCGCAATTTTGATGAAGTTCTCCTCCGACCACACATCAGCAGGCATTCCATATTGTAACGCCAAAACATGTTATTATGTAATTATAATAAAAAGGGCAAAATGGTCATTTTACCTTAGAAGGGTAATTTGGTCTTTTGGACAGAAAAGGACTTGTTTTGTAATAATATTTTGAGTCTTGGACTTAAAATGTTATAAAAGTTGATTTTTGTCAAAAATTGTGTAAATTGTGGCAAAAGTTCAAAATATGCAACTGTAGGGACCAAAATGCAATTTCTGGAAGTATAAAAGGTTGGAAGCTTCTCCCATTTTGTGCAGAATTTTGGTGAGCTACGGGAGGGTTTCTTTGTATGGGAGTTGCAGAATTTTGGAAGAATTCTTGAAGATTGAAGCTTGAAAATCGGATTATAGCTTCAAAGGGTAGAATTGGAAGTTTGAAAGGTTAGTAATCTAAGTTCTTGACTAGTTGTTCTTGATGAGTTTTGTAGAACTCAAAAACTGCAATTTCAGTTATGATTGGGTGTTTAAATTGATGTAATACTTCCATTAAGTCATGCTAATAAGGGCTTAATTCAAGAAAATGGAAGTAGATTGTTATTTTTGTTGAATTTGAAGTTTTGGGGTTGTTAGAACTAAGAACCCTAATTCTTCATATGATTGATTGAGTGTGTTTTGGGGGTTAAAAACCTTGTTAAAATTTAAGGTTTTAGCCTAGGAATAAACCCCAAACGATTAAGAACAGCATTAAGAACTTATAGACCAAAACTGCAAGCTACAGTGCACAAATCGCGACTGCCCAGGAGGCTGCACTGGCGCAGGGCGCAGTGCGCCTCCAAGGCAGGGGCCAGGCAGGGGATCAAAAATGCTAACTTTTGTTTGGCTTGTCCGATTTAGCTCAAACTTGAACCGTAGGCTCGTTATGGTCTGAAAAGTTTGGGAAAAATTTTATATTGAGTTTTCGACCCCTCGGGGGCACTGTAGATCGATTCGAATGCCTCGGTGAATAGTAAAACTCATAAAAAGTTAGTAAACGGGAAGTTTATTAACTAGACATTGTTTATAATGATATTGTAATGAACTCTATTGCATTAGAGATGATTGGAATGGTTATTAACCTATAATCATTTTGATAATAAATGGAATTATAGGTACGGGACAAAATCCTACGGATTTCATTTCAAGGCAAGGAACAACAAACGCTAGTTGTAGCAAACCTTCAGGTGAGTAATCTCACTGTTATCCGTTGTGATACATGTTATATGAGCAGCTGCAGATGAATATGATTTTGGGGGACAAAAATGACAAATTACATGATTTGAAATATGACAAGACTAGATAAGCCGTGAGTCTGTTATAGACAAGAACGGAGCTGTGAGTCATTATATCTATGTAAACTGTGATATGACAAGACCAGATAAGTCGTGAGTCTTTAATAGACAAGAACGGAGCTGTGAGTCAAACTTATATAGACAAGACCGGATAAGCCGTGAGTCTAGGCAACAGCGGGCTAACCCGTGAGCCAAGGCAACAGCGGGCTAACCCGTGAGCCATATTTGATTTTGTATTGCACGATAATACATATTTGACTTTGTATAGAGAATGTTATTCTTATACATGTTATTTTTGATTTGATTACTCATTGGGCTTTATAGCTCACGGTTTATTTGATATGTCCCTGCAGGTGAGCGTGATCCCGCCAAGGGAAAAGATAAAGTCCGTGACAGAGGACTTAATATTGAAGTGACGACCCGGCTTAAGAATGTATAATATTTATGTATTGTACTTCGTGATACTCTTGTACTCGTATTGTATTAACTAAAACCCCATACTTATGTTTTAATTGTAAAATATTTGGTTTGAAAAAAAATGAAATTTTTTGGGGTGTTTTTGTTAATAAGTCGGGTGTTACAAGTTGGTATCAGAGCCGTGGTTTAAGTGAACTAGGTGTCTTAGACTAGATTCCTGGACTTAAACCTTGAGAGAAGAACAGATAAATGGACTGTTAGATATATATAAGTTTGTTATTATATATGTAATCTAACGGTTTGCTGAAATTTTGAAGTATGAGAAATACACGAAGTAATCCCACTGGTGTGAATTCGCTTGGAACTGCAAGAAGTGGACCAGCTCGGTCACGCGGCTCTGTTGGGCGAAGAGCACCAGCACGGGAACCGGTGAGAGAAAATCCACCTGATATACGAGCTATTGTGGAAGAAGTGGTTAGGCAGATGATGCCTACATTAACAAATAATCCCAACCCGAGTGGCAATCCTAATCCGAGTGCCAATCCTAATCCTACTGAAGAGGCTGCAAAAAGCGTTCATGACAGGCAGCCGGAAGATGAAAGCCAGGGAGAAAGTCGTGCCCGGGTAGTAAAAGAAACTCAAGGTGGGGAAGCCTCGATAAAGAAATTGGGGTGTACGTATAAAGCTTTCCTTGGTTGTAAACCAAAGGAATTCTCGGGGACAGATGATCCAGTTAAAGCTATGGAATGGATCATGCATATCGAGAAGGTGTTCCGAGTAAGCAAGTGTGCGGATGATGATAAAGTAGAATTTGCCACGAACCAACTCACCAGCGGTGCACTACACTGGTGGCAGATTTACTACAAGTCTTTGAATCTTGATCCAACCGAATCAGTACCGTGGGAACAGTTCAAGAATAAGTTCAATGAAGAATATTGTTTTGAAGTAGCAATAAAGCAATTGGAGGATGAATTCCTGCATCTGGAACAGGGTTCCCGATCTGTTCAGGAATATACTCTTAGCTTTCTGGAGAAAGCTAGGTTTGCGGAACACCACATCTATACTGAAAAGAGAAAGATCGATAAGTATGTCTGGGGGTTGACGACCCGAATTAGGGAAATCGTGCAACTGCTGAAACTACCTACTTTCCGGCAAGTGGTGGATCGAGCCACGGAAAGAGAAACAGAACTGAAGCGACAAGAAGACGAAAAGAAAGTCTTGGAAACGAAACGAAAGGCGGAAGACCAAGGTTGGACGCCTCAGAAAAAGTCGCAACAATCCGGGTCTAGGGGAAAAGGCCAGAAAGATGAAGGCAAGTGGTTTGAAAAATGCAGAAAAAGGCACACGGGCAGTTGTCGCAGCGATACTGGGTCAGTTAGCTGCCGAAATTGTGGAAAAATGGGTCATCTTACACGGGACTGTCGGGCGGACCGTAGGTGTTTCCAATGTGGGGCTAGGGATCATATTCGCCTGAACTGTCCCCAACTGAAATCTGGAGTATACAGTGAAAGACCTAGGGAAGATCAAGTGGGAAAGAAAGAAGAGTCGAAGAACAGGGGACGACCGGTGGCCTCGCGAGCTTTCCAGATGACCGTGGAAGAAGCCCGTGAGAAGACGGATGTGGTGACAGGTATCTTCACTCTTAATTCCATACCTGTATATTTTATTTTTGATCCGGGAGCAACACACTGTTTTGTATCGGAGTCTTTGTTGCCTCGCCTGAATGCACCGTTAACCCCAATGAATGAAAGCTTGGAAGTGGCTATAGCGGACGGCCGATATGTTTGGGTATCCGAACACCTGGAGGGTTGTCAGCTTAAAATCTACGGGACCGTTTTCCCTATAGATTTGAAGCCGATGACTACCAACGAATTTGGTGTAATTGTGGGGATGGATTGGTTAGCAATGAACTATGCTAATATGGATTGTAGAAACAAAAATATCACAATACTATCGCCGGATGGAGAATGGATAAAGAATCAGGGTGAACGACCTCGGTTAAGAATGCCGGTAATCTCCTTTGCTCAAGCCCGAAGTTGTATCAGTAAAGGAGGGATGTCTTACTTGGCGTATGTGTCGGTGGCTAAACCGATTAAAGTGGGGGTAGCGAATGTGAATGTGGTAAATGAATTCCCAGATGTGTTTCCAGACGAACTTCCAGGGTTGCCACCAGATCGACAGGTTGAGTTCACGATTGAACTGATTCCGGGAGCTCCACCTGTTGCTCGAGCTCCATATCGTTTGGCACCTTCAGAGATGGTGGAACTGCGAAAGCAACTGGAAGAACTGTTAGACAGGGGTTTCATCAGACCGAGTACATCGCCTTGGGGAGCCCCTATCCTGTTTGTTAAGAAGAAAGATGGGTCGATGCGCATGTGTATTGACTATCGGGAATTAAACAAGATCACAGTGAAGAACAAATATCCGCTACCCAGAATTGACGACTTGTTTGATCAACTACAAGGCGCGTCCTACTTTTCTAAGATTAACCTGAGGTCGGGTTACCATCAACTGAAGATAAGAGAATCTGACATTCCGAAGACAGCTTTCCGAACGCGATACGATTATTATGAGTTTTTGGTGATGCCTTTTGGGTTAACCAATGCTCCAGCCGTATTCATGGATCTTATGAACCGGGTGTGTCGACCGTTCCTTGATACCTCGGTGATAGTATTCATAGATGATATCTTGGTGTATTCGCGAAGCCAAGCCGAACATGAAGTGCACCTGCGACAAGTGTTGGAGTTGCTTCGCCGGGAGAAGTTGTATGCAAAATTCTCCAAGTGTGAATTCTGGCTAAGAGAAGTCCAATTTCTTGGCCATGTAATTAATGCCGAAGGGGTGAAAGTCAACCCAGCAAAAGTTGAAGTCGTGATGAAGTAGGAACCGCCTCGAAGTCCAACTGAAGTACGAAGTTTTCTTGGTTTGGCAGGCTATTACAGAAGATTTGTCGAGAATTTCTCCTCGATAGCTGCTCCGTTGACCAAGTTGACCAAGAAAGGCGAGAAGTTCGCGTGGGCTGAAAAACAGCAAGAAGCATTCCAGAAGCTGAAACAATCTTTATGTGAAACACCAGTGTTAGCACTACCACAAAGCGGAGAAGAGTATGTGATCTACAGCGATGCTTCTAGAGTCGGCCTTGGATGTGTGCTTATGCAGAAAGGTCGGGTCATAGCCTATGCGTCCCGCCAATTAAAAGATGCCGAGAAGAAGTATCCAGTTCATGATCTGGAACTAGCTGCGGTGATCTTAGCATTAAAGCTGTGGAGGCATTATTTATACGGTGTAAAGTTTGTTATTTACACTGATCATAAGAGCTTGAAGTACCTCTTCGACCAGAAAGAGCTCAACATGAGACAGCAAAGGTGGATGGACCTGTTGAAAGACTTTGATTGTGAAATTCAGTACCACCCTGGCAAGGCGAACGTGGTGGCAGATGCTCTAAGCAGAAAAGAAGCTCCTTTGAAAGTTACATCCGTGTGCATGGGTGTAGCAAGCCGGTTACGAGAATTGATTCGTTCAGCACAAGAAGAAGCGTATAAGCCGGAGAATGTAAAAAGCGAAAGAATGGTCGGATATTTGAAGCATCTGGAAGAAAATGCTCAGAAATTGAAGACCTTCAGAGGCCGAATATGGGTCCCGAAACAAGGAGAGGCAAAAAACCTGCTTCTTGAAGATGCGCATTTCAGCCGATATGCAATTCATCCGGGCAGTACTAAAATGTATCGGACGTTAAAACCGATGTATTGGTGGCCTGGAATGAAGAGGGACATTGGAAGATATGTGGAAAGATGCTTGACTTGTCTACAAGTTAAGTCAAACCATCAGAAACCGTATGGGGAAATACAACCATTGCCGGTTCCAGAGAAGAAATGGGACCATATTACCATGGATTTTGTGACAAAGTTGCCGCGGACATCGCGAGGTTATGATTCTATATGGGTGATTGTTGATCGATTGACCAAATCGGCACAATTTATACCATATAAAGAAAAGTACAGAGTAGATCAACTGGCGAAAATCTACATTGATGAGGTGATTTGTCGGCATGGACTTCCAGCATCGATAGTATCGGACCGAGATAGTAGATTTACTACTCATTTTTGGCAGAGTCTTCAAAAGCAATTGGGTACAAAAATACTTATGAGTACCGCATATCACCCGCAGACCGATGGTCAGAGTGAAAGAACAATCCAGACTTTGGAAGATATGTTGAGAACTTGTGTCATAGACTTTGGTGGAAGCTGGGAAGATCACTTGCCTCTAGTAGAATTCGTGTATAATAACAGCTATCATTCCAGCATTCAGATGGCCCCGTATGAAGCCTTGTATAGAGCACCATGCCGTACTCCGACCTGCTGGACTGAAGTTGGGGAAAAGCCGTTGGCTGGACCTGAAATTGTAGCACAGACTGAAGAAAAGATCAAACTGATACGCGAAAATTTGAAGGTAGCTCAGAATAGACAGAAACAGTATGCGGACAAACGGGTGAAACCGATAGAATTCCAAGTTGGAGACATGGTAATGCTCAAAGTATCTCCTTGGAAAGGCCTAATTCGTTTTGGGAAGAAAGGGAAGTTGAGTCCTCGCTTCATTGGACCTTTCCGTATATCCCAAAGAGTTGGAGCCGTAGCGTATAGATTGGAGTTACCTGATGAACTTCATGGTATACATGATGTATTTCATGTGTCCCATTTGAGAAAAACTTTGTTTGATAAGTCTCAACATATACCTCTTGCTGAAATTGAGGTGGATGAAAAGTTGAGATATCCGGAACAACCCGAGAGGGTGTTAGACCGCAAGATAAGACAGCTGCGAAATAAGAAGAACAGTATGGTGAAAGTACTTTGGCGTCATCACAAAGGTTCCGACATGACGTGGAAGACCGAAAGTGAAATGAGGGAGAAATACCCTCAACTTTTTGTATGATTTCGGGGACGAAATCTCTTAAAGGAGGGGAGAATTTGTAACGCCAAAACATGTTATTATGTAATTATAATAAAAAGGGCAAAATGGTCATTTTACCTTAGAAGGGTAATTTGGTCTTTTGGACAGAAAAGGACTTGTTTTGTAATAATATTTTGAGTCTTGGACTTAAAATGTTATAAAAGTTGATTTTTGTCAAAAATTGTGTAAATTGTGGCAAAAGTTCAAAATATGCAACTGTAGGGACCAAAATGCAATTTCTGGAAGTATAAAAGGTTGGAAGCTTCTCCCATTTTGTGCAGAATTTTGGTGAGCTACGGGAGGGTTTCTTTGTATGGGAGTTGCAGAATTTTGGAAGAATTCTTGAAGATTGAAGCTTGAAAATCGGATTATAGCTTCAAAGGGTAGAATTGGAAGTTTGAAAGGTTAGTAATCTAAGTTCTTGACTAGTTGTTCTTGATGAGTTTTGTAGAACTCAAAAACTGCAATTTCAGTTATGATTGGGTGTTTAAATTGATGTAATACTTCCATTAAGTCATGCTAATAAGGGCTTAATTCAAGAAAATGGAAGTAGATTGTTATTTTTGTTGAATTTGAAGTTTTGGGGTTGTTAGAACTAAGAACCCTAATTCTTCATATGATTGATTGAGTGTGTTTTGGGGGTTAAAAACCTTGTTAAAATGTAAGGTTTTAGCCTAGGAATAAACCCCAAATGATTAAGAACAACATTAAGAACTTATAGACCAAAACTGCAAGCTACAGTGCACAAATCGCGACTGCCCAGGAGGCTGCACTGGCGCAGGGCGCAGTGCGCCCTATTCTAGGCGCAGTGCGCCTCCAAGGCAGGGGCCAGGCAGGGGATCAAAAATGCTAACTTTTGTTTGGCTTGTCCGATTTAGCTCAAACTTGAACCGTAGGCTCGTTATGGTCTGAAAAGTTTGGGAAAAATTTTATATTGAGTTTTCGACCCCTCGGGGGCACTGTAGATCGATTCGAATGCCTCGGTGAATAGTAAAACTCATAAGAAGTTAGTAAACGGGAAGTTTATTAACTAGACATTGTTTATAATGATATTGTAATGAACTCTATTGCATTAGAGATGATTGGAATGGTTATTAACCTATAATCATTTTGATAATAAATGGAATTATAGGTACGGGACAAAATCCTACGGATTTCATTTCAAGGCAAGGAACAACAAACGCTAGTTGTAGCAAACCTTCAGGTGAGTAATCTCACTGTTATCCGTTGTGATACATGTTATATGAGCAGCTGCAGATGAATATGATTTTGGGGGACAAAAATGACAAATTACATGATTTGAAATATGACAAGACCAGATAAGCCGTGAGTCTGTTATAGACAAGAACGGAGCTATGAGTCATTATGTCTATGTAAATTGTGATATGACAAGACCAGATAAGCCGTGAGTCTTTAATAGACAAGAACGGAGCTGTGAGTCAAACTTATATAGACAAGACCGGATAAGCCGTGAGTCTAGGCAACAGCGGGCTAACCCGTGAGCCAAGGCAACAGCGGGCTAACCCGTGAGCCATATTTGATTTTGTATTGCACGATAGTACATATTTGACTTTGTATAGAGAATGTTTTTCTTATACATGTTATTTTTGATTTGATTACTCATTGGGCTTTATAGCTCACGGTTTATTTGATATGTCCCTGCAGGTGAGCGTGATCCCGCCAAGGGAAAAGATAAAGTCCGTGACTGAGGACTTAATATTGAAGTGACGACCCGGCTTAAGAATGTATAATATTTATGTATTGTACTTCGTGATACTCTTGTACTCGTATTGTATTAACTAAAACCCCATACTTATGTTTTAATTGTAAAATATTTGGTTTGAAAAAAAATGAAAATTTTTGGGGTGTTTTTGTTAATAAGTCGGGTGTTACACATATAGCTTTATCCATGTTAGTCTTGATCTTATGACGTAGTCCTTCGACCAGTAACGGATATCTTCAAGCCATTCCCGAATCCCATGATCTTCCTTTTTGTGCAAGGCCTCCGCCTCACCCCTTGAACTACACTCAATCAATACATCTAAACCCCCCAAAAATCTCCATTTACAGTTGTTTAGGCCTAAATCTTCCAGAATTTGTTCCATACCTTCAATAATTTCTCCTTTTTTTAACCCTCCCTATTAAGCATAATGACAACTTTTCTTCTAACTTTGGACATCTGTTAACTTCAACTTCTGGCCATTCCGAGCCTTCTTCCAACTTTGTCTTGATTTTTAGACCATCGCTAAGAGTTTTTTGGATTTTTTGACCTTGTACTACATCTTTGTACGATCTTCCATCCCAAACATTTGCCCTGCCTCCATTCATTTGGACCGACTCCTGTTTCTTTTCTGCATGTCCCGTTTTTACTTTCACATGAGCCTGCTTTTCCCATGCAGGAAAAACTCTTAGTTTAAACAAGCCAATCCAAGCACCGTTAAGACTCTTTTCCAGTTCTCTTACATCTTCTACATTTGCGAATCTTACAAAGCCAAACTCTCTCCCATTTTTGAGCTTCTTCCTTGCCATGTATATGTCAACCACTGACCTGAATTTCCTGAATAAACTCCACAGTTTCTCCATCGAGGTGTCTCTTGGGTAGTTGAAAAACATATATGACGTTACTTTACCTCCTGCCCTCTGTGTTTCCTTTGGCTGCCAAGACCCAGTATACCCCCATTCAGGCTTTCTTCGACCTATTCCGTGCGCACCCTTCCTCACAATCTCTCGTTCTCTATCACTCTCACTCTCTCGTTCTCTCTCGCTCATGTTTCTATTAACTTCTTTTTACCAAACTAATATACTTAATCAAGTGGACCAATTTGATTAAAATTATTGAATTACTATAATTATTGCAATAAAATAGGGCAATAATTCACATAAAATACTTTTTGCAGTCAATAAATTCTGGGAAAATTTTGGAACAACCCATATATTGAGTAAAGTGGATTTATGAAGTTTCATGCATTTATATTACTGTTTGATGCTTATTTTGTATTTTATTTTGTTGTAGATAAATAAATTGCAAAATATAGTTATGTATGTTAAAAACTAGATTTTATATTTTTCGCACCTTATTAACATTTTAAAGACTCCATGACAAAATTTACAGATTTTTGTAAGAATTTTTGCTTATTTTTCCTGATTTAATGATTATTTAATGGTTTAAATTGATAATAAATAGCTACACAAGTCTAAAAATTATAAATACTTATCAGAATATCATATATAACATGTTAATCATAAATAAAAAGTTTAATGAATTTCTCTTAATATTTTCCTATTATTTATGATTTTATTGATTAGTTAATAATGAAAAAAATAATAAATACTTCCCAAAGTCAAAAATATCCAAAACATTTACAGTAGGCTCAATATAATGTTATAAAACTATGGTTAATTTTCCACAATTTTTGGGAATCATTTATTATTTTTCCCAAATTTTGTTGTGGTTTAGTTATTAAAATACTAAATAAATACTAAAGCAGTTAAGAAAAATATGGCAATTTTACAGTAATTACTAGTTTATGAAATAATGATTTTCGGATAATTTCAGAATGTTTCATTACTGTTTAGTATTTAAAACCATTTTCCTAAATATCTAAGCATGTAAAAATGCATTTTTAATGATTATTTCATATAAATAATTGTTTATAATATATAAAATCTGTAAATACTTATAATTTGACTAGTTATTATTTCAATAAGAAATTATTAAAATCTTTCCTAAAGTGAAAATATAAATTAATTAAGCAAAGTAATTAATTCAATTTAAAATTCATTTAACATATGAATACATCAATATTCAAAACAAAATTTGGATTATTGTTAATTTATCTAATATAAGAATATGTGTCTAATTATTTTTATTAATACTATATTCCCATTTATCGATTCCTAAGCCAAAACTATTAATTATATTAGGTTCTACGACATTTTGACTCGAGCTGTCTATCGTACAACACGCGCATTCATTATTGGACTAATGTGAGTAATCTACCCCATATTTTATAATTTTCAATACTTTTGGGGTGTATCATGTGGTTTTAATATGTTCCAACTTCATTTTATTATTTTTTCACCATTGAGACATTCTTGGAACATTTATACGTGAATCAGTATTTGTATAATTATTGTTTGTTTATGCTACATGTACTTGTAGTGCATTACCAATTTTAGTCTAATCTCCATGACTATGCCCGTATTCTTGAGGTACGTTATGGACAATAATAGCGCTATTGGGTTGACTACCCCGCCTTGGGACGCTAAGGTGATTGATTGCACGTGGTTGAGTGTGTATGATGATTAGATGCTCCATCCTATATATATATATATATATATATATATATATATATATATATATATATATATATATATATATATATATATATATATATATATATATATATATATATATATATATATATATATATATATATATATATATATATATATATATATATATATATATATATATAGGGTGATGACTTATTGTTGTTGTTATCATTTGTTAATCAAATTTTGATTTATAAACCGTTATCTCAATAATACTTGCTTGTCGACTTCCAAAGAAAACAAGTTTCAAATTATAAATATTTCAAACTCACAATTTTCTTTAATAAAACTAGATTACTCACCAACTCTCGTAGTTGACCTGTTTTTACCCATGATGCAGATTTGAAGAATGAAGTTGATGAAAAGTAGAGTATACCTTAGAAACCCACAAGACTACTTAAATTTGATGTAATAAATGTTGTTTGTATTTGAATTTGTATTTGTATGTTGTGGATCTTGTTTGCCTACTTAGTACTTAATTGAATCTAATCATATTATAACATAGTTGTCATGAGACTTTGAACAATATATCACGCCTTGATCGATTCCGCCAAGGATCGGGGTGTGACACACTGGCGGTTGGGTGTAGAACAAGGGAGGTGTACTGGTCGGTAGGCCCCCCAAGCTTGATATGGGTGTACTTATCAGTGTGGGGATTGGTATTGGTCCTCCGGGCGTTGGTGTTGTCACAAAACTCGTGAACAATGGTGCTATTGTTGGTTGGGACGGTTGGAAAAAAGATGTGGGTGAGGAGGTGAATAGCGGCGGTCTCATTGGTGGTTGAAATGGTGTGAATGGGTAATTGAACGGTATATACGGCGGTGGCGTACTCATGGCCGGTGAGGTTATGGCTTGTGGGTATGTCGATGAAGGAACGGGTGTTTGTGGGAGCAGAGGAAGTGTGGGAGTGCTGGTTCTTGGTGGCGACGGTGTGTTTGGTAAAGTTTCTATCAGTATTGGGCCCAAGGGTGGCATCGAACGTATTGGGCTCCTGCGGCGGTTACCATCGCTGCTTGGTCTTTCAGTCGACATTGTCGGAGATTATAACGGTGGTTTTTTGTTGCGTGTCACAACACGGATGGCGCCAATGATGCGATATCAGGCTTCTTCTCAGTTTGATTCTCACTTCACGGGTGACTCTGATCATCTTAGGCTTGACCTGCGACCACAATCACAAGAGAATAGCAACGTTAGCCGTTTTTCGGGAGGGGATCCCGGGAAAACGCTCTGATGCTTAAGTTAGATCTCCGGCGAATGTATGGTAAGTGTATAGTAGGTATAGGTTAAGAGTGTAGTGGTTTCGATCCCTTTACCGTATGCCCCGCGAGGGCTTTTATACGTGTTGCCGGTCCGGCTGTGGCCGACAGGATCTCTGCCACGGTAGGTGGGGACCAGGTCGTCCATTGGCTGCACGATCCTCGTCCTTCATCACGCCCCATTGGTCCAGGCAGGCTGGGTGGGACGCGCACGATCTATGTTAGGTACGGACGTCACGCGTGGTTTAGGGATAATGGCGCCAAGTCTGGTTCGCGCGGGGCGTTCCAGTGAATATATCGCTAGTGAGCCGGAATGGAATTCTTCAGGAGAGACTTCTCCAGCGGGCTGGGATGGAGCTTTCCATGCGAGACATATCCATCGGGCCAGGATGGAGCCTTCCTGGCGAGACATCTCCAGCGGTTGGCGTGATCAGGATCTCTAGAGAGCTCCTTAAGGAACGCGCTAGCGGATGCCAGATGGCACGCTATCATATATATATATATATATATATATATATATATATATATATATATATATATATATATATATATATACATATATATATATATATATATATATATATATATATATATATACATATACATACATATATATATATATATATATATATATATATATATATATGTATATGTATATATATATATATATATATATATATATATATATATATATATATATATATATATATATATATATATATATATATATATATATATATATATATATATATATATATATATATATATATATATATATATATATATATATATATATATATATACACACACACACACAATAGACATATCAATATGATAATGTTATTTTGTTAAAAAAAACTCTAACCATAGAGTTTGCTAATTAGCAAGCTTTTTGAAAAAACTTGACTTTGAAATAGGTTCATCTATAGCTTGTTAAGATTATGAAAGCTTTTTTAAAAAAGCTCTTAAAAACTTCTATTATGGATGCTCTAATAGGAGTTTTTTGTAGCTTTTTACTATTTGATTGACTACTCGAGATGACTCTATTGGAAAGTATGACTTTTTGTTAATTTTTATTGACCACTCAATATATATTGAGTGATCAATATGGTATCATGTTTTAAACAATTAACCCCTTCTCTTTATTAAGGTTTCATTGTATCCATTTATTTATATTTTAATTTTAAACAAGTGTATTATATTATATTTAATTATTTAAATATTAATATCTGGTGATAATATTTATTAAATTTCAATGTATAGCAATAATATTTATTAAAACATTTTGTATTAAAATATGATATGTTTAGAAAAATCAATTAAACTCGTCGGGGGAAGGGAGTGTTATTGTACATTTTAGATGGATGGAAATAATTAGTTAAATTCCTAAAAAAAATCTATAAAAGAGGTTAACCATCGAAGGGGTCACTTAATTAGTATTCTTAGTTTACGGAATGATGATTTGGCAATATTTTTGAGTCATAATATAGGTTTATTGTTAGATATGCTCTAAGAACATCTCACATAGTAGCTTTAGAAAAAACAAACTGAAAAAAAAAAAACTTTTTAAAATCTTTTTACCATTGGGGATAAGAGATTTTATAAAGTTATTTTTCTAAGTTTAGTAATCTCTAACCATTTAACGTTCTTATTGATTTTGTCAATGTTGGTTATTATACTTTATAACGATTTATTTTACATCATAATTATATTTGCATATTAACTTTTTTTATTACATAATCTATTTAATTAAATATACAAATTAGATCTGAATATATTTTATATAAGTTTATATCATAAAAAGTAATTGTTAAATTTTTCGAAAAGATACAAATACAAAATATTAAAAAGCATCATTGTAGCATCTTATTTATTTACTACAATATTAGTATCAACTAATGTTATTTTTCAACAGTATGATGTAGACTTAGTAAGTGAAAAAAAATATACGGATAGTTTATATAATATTTGAGAAAGATTAAAATATTAGTTGATTTAAAAAAAATAACTTTTTAAAATGTTAACCATTAGAGTAAGTTTAGAGCATATCGGTGATAATTTTTTCATAAGTTTTTACTATTTCAAAAAGGCTTAAAAAGCTATTTGCCATTGAAGTGGTGAGCTTTTTCAATGACTAACTATTTGTACTTTCTAACGCTTTAACCATTTTATTTATTTTATCCATTGTGGTCCCAAATTTTAATAAAATTTTATTTTATACTCTAGTTCTATTTAGATATTAAATATTTTTAGTTAACTTATTTAAGTAAATATATAAAATAAAATGAATGTTTTTTAGGAAAAAATTATAATTCGTTTGTCAAAACTTCAAAATAAAATAAATATGAAATATTATAAAACTTTGAGATCACATAACATCTTATCATTTTTTATAACTGTGTATATGAAAATTTTTATCATCTTTTATATTTTCATAATAATAGCCTGGCATAATTAATTGAAAAAATAATTTTAATGAGGGGCATCGTCAAACATTTAAGATAGATAAAGTATAAAGTAATTAATTTGTAAAAAAAACTTTTGAAAAATGTTAAAATAATTGTAGAAGGTTGATAACAAAAGCTTTTTATTAAATAAAGGTTAGTAAAAAGTTGGTGTGACAAAAGTAAAAAGCTTTTAAAATGTTAATTATTGGAGATTTATAGCTTTTTTTTTTTATTAAAAAAGCATTAGTGAATGCCTAATGTGACAAAGGTAAAATGTTTTGAAAGATTAACCATTGGAGATACTCTAACTCTTTTATAGGCTTTTAAATTAAAAATTCTCATATTTTCAAAAATCGAGTACATGTTTGAGTGTACCAATTTAATATTGTTTTCTCATTTTCCTTACAAATAAATTGTTGTTCTTATAAGGATATTTTTAATAGTTTATTTTTTTTAAACTTTATACTTTTATCACATAACTTTTTCACTATGTGTTTTTAACAAAAATCTTTAGTTACAAACCTTTTGAATGTTGCTTTTTCAAAAACTCTTTTATAGATTATAATTTATTATTGATCTATTTTAAATGTTTATTAAAACACTCATATAATTTATCATTTTTTAGACATATACCATTTTTTGCAAATATAATTATGATAAAAGTTTCATATATGTAGGTACAAAAATAAAAAAAATATATTATTTGACTGTAATTGTTTTATAATATTTGATACTTGTTTTATTTTAAAAGTTTTGCCAATTACTTTTTAAATTATATTTTTAAAGTATATATATATATATATATATATATATATATATATATATATATATATATATATATATATATATATATATATATATATATATATATATATATATATATATATATAAAATTTAACTAATCAAAATATTATAAAGTTTTCTCATCTAAATATAATTATATTAAGGTATAAAATAAAATTTCATTAAATATGGACAATAATAGATACAACTTTTAAAAGGGTTAGATGGCTGGAATGATAAAAGGCTATATAAAAATTATTCAAATAGTAAAAAATTACTATAAGCTATCATTAAAGATGCTCTGAATTAAATACAAATGTAATAGCTATAATTATCATTTGCTAATGATAATCATTCTCGTTTAAGATATTCTATTTTATAAATCATCTTTAAAAAATTACTATGTTCTAAATATAACTAGGATATAAATTGAGATGTCATTAACATAGGAGATTTAATAGAGTTTTTGAGTTTATAATTGGAAAACATATCACTTACCTTGAATCATGTTGATAAGACCTAATTATTCTTTGGAGTTAGGTACTATCTCTTAGACCTAAGTGCCCAAGAATCACTATAAAATCATATTGCCAACAACCTATAATCCATTAGGGTCACACCGTAAACCAAGAAAACACCACTTGATTATTTCATGTGAATTAGTTCATTGAAATATTTATAAACCTTGTAATATTATTTTGGAGGAAATAATAATGTTATAAATTCATATGGCATGAATATTATTAGATTGTATAAATATATCATTTATATGGATAAATAACTTGCAAAAAAATTATATATATATATATATATATATATATATAATATTATTTTAAAATAAATATATATATATATATATATATATATATATATGTGTGTGTGTGTGTGTGTGTGTGTGTGTGTGTGTTTGTTGAGGACCAAAGATGGATTAGCATTGGCATATTCAAAATATGTTTTTATTTTGAAATGTAAGATGTATATAGGGAATTTTATTTTCTTATTTCTCTTGATAATTTTGAAACACCATTGTACATATTTATACGTTAAATCTTTTAAATGCTAAGGTCTTGACTGTTTGGGACCATTTTTCTGCAAGTTTTTTTCTTATATGATTCTCATTTTATAAAATTTACTTTAAAACTTGTTTGAAATGACTATTTTAACAAGTTCATATGAAGGGTGCTTCAATTAATGTACTGGGTTTGATTGTTTTCATCAACATTATTGTGTTCTATATTCTCATGTTTAAGTCATAAAATATCTCCATACTTGGCCATATTATAGGAGTACTTATAAATTAAGACTAATCTGAAATATTGGTAATATTCACATTGATGAATTTGTGATAACGATAAATTCTGTGTATTTATGACCTAAAACTATGTAAATTTGAATTTCAATATCAATATTAAAAAAGTACATTAATGATAAGGGCTAATTGGTCATTTTGAATGAAATTGGTCTTGTCTCAATATTATGATGCTTGATTATGTTATTACGTGTTGTTATCTTGAGCAATTTGACCAATTCTTTTAGCTAAAAGTTTAATGAATGAGGAATTGTTGAAAGTTGGAAACTTGTTTAATGGAAATATTCCGCTGTACAGAATGCGACATGTAAAATGGGTATTACGCAATACATAAATGGTGAGACTCATTTCCTTCCCAATTTTGATGTAAACTTTAGAGTATGTTGTTGTTTTTGAGAAGTGGTGAGTACACGACATGTGTTTCCTGAAAAACACATCGACTTGAGTTGAAATCTTGAGGATCATATGTCTATGATGACACGGTACGCAAAATGACAAAAACACAACACGAGCATAAACGCGACTCGTTCATGAGACATATGCGACGAGTTTGAAAGTAAGTTGTTACTATGAGGAAATGGTGTTAAAATGGACATCATAATGAACACGATGTGAGTAAATAAGACTACAAGTTGCGAGGAGCAACACAATGCATACCTATACTAAACACGATATGTTATGTGAACAGCAGGACAACTGTTTTGATTATAAATTATCCCCCCTGTCCACTTAAAAGGTTGACTCGATATTATCAGTAGTAAAATGGGTATTATGAGACAAAAAGATTAGTGTGTGTGGTGGATTTCAAAGACTCAAGGCTTGTTTTAAAGGGATTTTTGGTGTAAGGTGTTTGAATCAAGGTACTGACTTATTCCTCACACTTTGTTTGGTCGAATTTCAACTATTCACGAGAATTCTATGAACCCTAAATTCTAGGGTTTGGTCAATATCGCGAAATTGTTGTTGAGTAATTACTCCTTGATGATGTTCAAGTTTATTGCTAAGAAAGTTCATGGTTATTAATAAGATAATATGAATTTGAAAATGATACAAGTGTTTGAAAGCATATTATGATAAGTATAACATGTTATTAGATGGTGCAAGTGGTTGAAATGTAAATTATGATATGTTTTGATAATTTGTTTTGAACTAGTGAAGTTAACATTGAGATTATGTAATGTCCAAAAGGATGATTAATGGCTTTTAATAAATTCCTCATGTATTGACAAGAAGTTTATGATAACACGGTAATATGTTTAACACAAGGTTGATACACCTTCATGTCAAACATCATTATGATTAAGAGTCTCATTGTGGGACAAGTTATTAGTCATTGGAATCATATAAACATTGATATGAGATTGTTAAGACATAGGACTAAGAAATATTAATGCAATGCTACGTCCTAACATGTTATTTATGAGAATGAATGCTATTGAAATTCTTGGGTATTAAAGGAGTAGAAGTTCAAAGTAAGTACATGTGGATTTTTCAAATGGGATATATGGCATGACATTAGAATATTATGATATGAAATGAAATGTTTTCCATACTACAACTTTTGAATGAATTGATGAAACGCCTTAAATGTGTTAAGTCTCAAATACTATTTCTAGCAAATGATATGTTTATGCTTGTGATTAGATTATAAATGATGAAGCTTGCCTTAAACTATTGTTTCTTAATTGAAATTATATAGTTATTTGGAATGTATTATTTATGAATATCTTTATCTATTAAGACTTATTTGATGCATGCCATAACATGGCATATGTGTGTGTAATTGGACAAAATAAAAGTGGTGAAACATACATACATCAAATGTGAAAGCATATGAGTTAAGTATGGTCCAGAAAAATTATGAAATCCCTATAATGGGATTAGGCTGATTCTACTTGGGATGGTACTTCCCGTCGCGAAAGTGGATGCCATAAGACACTATTATAGAATGATTTGTTCTATCTATATTGGTTATGGAATGATCGGTCTGAAGAGAAGACCTATGATGCGGTTTATAACTGTAATGGCAAGTGTCATAAGTAGCGAGTCGGTCTTATATAGACCTATGATGAGGGGTGGACCCATAATGGTCTGCATTGAGTGTATGCATTCATTTCTCCATACAAATATGTTAAAGAAAAGTTTTATCAAACATCCAAAGTTAAGCTCAAGTAATACGTAGTTGTTTCCATTAATGTTATATATTCCAGGTTTGGGAACAAAGAAGTAGATGTTTGGATTCCTAGAAGATGAACCTTTTGTATTAGAAGAACCTTTTTTTGTTATGCTTACACTATGGGTTGTTAATATGGAATTTGTAACACCCATGGTTGAATTAAGGTTTTGATGGAATCTTAACCATAACTTAACTTTTTGTAAAGGCTTTGTAAACCATAGTGTTTATATGTATGAAAATGGGGGTGGTACGAAGTGGGTATTAGATAATATATCTTGGAGAATAGTCTACATGTATTCATTATTTTTGAATATAACTCGTTCCAAGATGCCACTTCATGGATCACAATCATTGAGTGAATTCGAAAAACGGATTGAGTTTTAGTATCCTTAAACCTGAGGTATATGTTGGCTTCTTAGTAAACATATCACTATGCCTTGATGTAGTTAAACACCATCCTAAACAAGGCAGTTATAAAAGGCTACAATTAGATGTAATATGAAATCTGTCAACAAACGTAGATAGTCAAGATTGGGGGTTCTTCATGTAATTGTTAAAGTGTGATATTGGTCGTGTCCATTTCTAAATTAAAATATATTGGGGCATGTGACAATACCTAAAAGAGTCTAATAATCTTGTAACGCCCCAAAATCCAGAGTAAACATTGTGTTTTAAAAACGGATCAATTACATAAAATAGGTTGGAAAATAGAAATCATCCAATTTAAACTCTATTTAAAAACATATAAAATCGGGTATAACAAAATAGTTGCAAACATTATTCAGCGGAAGACTTAAATACCAAAATCTCTGATGCGATACAATCATGTCGTGCTCCAAGCTCAAGCTAGCAAATACCTGAAAAACAATTAGTGTGAAAGAGTAAGCACAAAGCTTAGCGAGTTCCCAAAATACCACATAATTCATCACATAAGCACATACAACATCTAGGAACGACCCAATTGGCATCGTCCTTTGAGGATCCTGACAAGGCCCTATCCCGGAGTCCACATCCTGAGCATCTTCGCTTAGCACTCTCAATAGTGCCAATGTCCATCCGCCACACTGTGGGATCTCAGCACCACCCTATCCCGGAGTCTGCATCCAGAGCATCCCGACTTAGCACACTCAATAACTCCAACCAAATTCACAAGAACGAATCCATATGACTACACGTAAGCACATACGATCCTATTTGTCTATCAATAAACGTTATCTTGCTCCCTAAGATACAGTAAATCCTACGCATGCAACTTCACACATAGTATAGTGAGAAGACTCACCTGATCCGATAAGCTAAACAGTACTCCGCTCGTGCGTCCTCAGATCCCGACAACGCGACCCTCCTAATAAGGATAAACTTCACTTAGAACTTGACATCGTAGCGGTCGTCATGCGGTCAAAAATAAGAAAACCTCACTCTCACTTAGCACAGTAGAAGTCAGGGTCGATCCACAGGAGTTACGTGGTCGAGTCAGGTGACAGATTACCAACAGCAGTGTCACAGCTACAGTCAGAGGACCTAGTTCCTAGCTTTTGACGATCAATCAAAAGAGTCTAAACTAACTAAGACTACTACCCAAACCTAGTCACTTGCTGAAATCAGAAGTGCATCTCTAATTCAGAAGCAAACAAAGGCAATCACCAAACATAAACTAAACCAATAACTAAAGTCCAAATGAACAGTCACTGGCTAAGTCCAAACCAACAAACTAACCCTAGTTGGCCACTGAAATCAGCAAAAGAATTCAGTCCAAACAAGGTTATATAAACATCCAAACACAATCCAAACATGCACAATCCAATAACAAGCATAAAACATCGAAACTAATAATTACTTGTAGCCAAATGATTATTATAAACCAAAACGAATTCCACAGGTCCAAAATAGTAACCTACTACTGGAAAACAGTAACTAACAAGCTCAATATCAATGGTTGTCACTCCCAAAGATACTAGCCACTAATACTAACTACTAAACTAAAGAAAATCAAACATAAAACCTGAAAATACCAAAAAGGTAGTTGCTGAAGCTAAATCTCGGAGTCAAAGAGCCTTGAAGGTTGATTTTACACCAGGTCTTTGCTAGGGTTTTCGGCTGAAAAAGCCTCTATTTATAGTTGCAAAATTCCCGCAGCCGTGCCGCGCTTTTATGGTTTCCGCGTCGCGCGTAGGGGTTTATCCCTGTTTCTTGGGAATTTGAATTTGTTCCACCGCCTTATATCTGCGTCGCGCTTTGAGGATTTCCGTGGCGCGCGTACGTATTTCCCTGATTTTGCCTTGATCTTCAAACTTCTTCCAAATTGCACGCTTTTAGTCCCTGTTTTCATTATTTCTTTCCAAACAAGTGCTGGCACGAAAAGTGAGTAATACCAGTAGATATATGATATATTTTCACTAAGAATAGGGCTCAACAACGACTAAAATATGTGATATTACTAGGCGTTGTCAAACACCCCACACTTGTGCCTTGCTTGTCCCCAAGCAAGAGAGTATTTAATAGATTTTAACTAAGATTCAAACAATTTTTTACTGTGTTCAGTTTCAAAGCTTATTGCCTTATGAGTTAGAGTGGAATAGTTCGTGAAAACATAATCGAAATGTTCTTTGGAATTCATGGCTTTCTAGAGAACCCTTGATTACAAATTTTCTGTCTACAATGAAGTGTACGTACTCATTCAGATTCTAAAGGCCATAAAAGAATTGTCCATGACTTTCGATGTTGTCCGTGTAGCGAGCTTTCGAAAATATCATCCCAGACCAGACGATCTTAGGTGGTAAGGTGCATAAATGCCTCTTCGAGGCCACCCTTTTCGGACCTACTGGCTCGAACAAGAAAGGCCACTGATTGACAGTTCCTTCCTAAATTCCAATCCTAAAACAGTCCAATCTTCTAACTCCTAATACTCAACTTATTTGACTCAACTAATAGCATGATCACAACTAAATGGTATCTCTCGAAAAATACTAATGCTATAAACAATCACAAACTATTTATTTTAAAATTATAATCTAATAAAATTTTTGAAAAAGTTGCTAAAAATTTTGAAAATCGGTCATTTTTGCGAAAATTTCAAAAAACTCTTTCGACCGTCCACACCTCACACTTAAAATCGTACAACGTCCCCGTTGTACAAAAATTATTTAGAACAAGGGAGAAAGAGTTACCCCTTTTGGATGGTAGATCGCTTGGTTGGTACTCGGTATCACAGGTACAAAATACGAACAAAAAGGTCCTCGATTTCGCATTCTGGAGTTGTAGCGCAACAGTAAACACGCCGGTAGTCAAAGCAAGTGGAGGGGGCACGGTGACCTCACACATGTTTGAAACAACTCCTCCCATTTTGGTATAACATGCACGACTCAACAAAATATCAAATGCAAACAGAATATAAACAAATAAAATATAAACAAACAAAAGATCGTAGTGTCATAGGTATAGTACATATATCCAAAAAGAAAAAGAAAAAGAAAAAGAAACTACATCAATTGCCACCTGGTGGCCTGGAAGAACCAACCTCATGATCATGTGCTCGAGCTGGGAATGGTCGGGGGCGCTGTCCCTGCTGTGTGGCTAACTCTTGTGTGGCTAACTCCAAAAGTACCTCCCTGATCCACTCCAGCTGGTCCTCCATCCTGGCGACTCGATCCTGCAGTCGCCTCATCTCTGTCACCTCCTCCTGCTGTGGCTGTGGTGGCACTAGATCTGCTGGAGCTGCCTGCCTCCTGCGTCTCCTACCTGGCTGAGCATAAGCTGGCAGGGGGTCCTGGGTGGCCTCGGTCGCCACCCTCACAAACTGGCCCGGGCGCTGCTGCTCAATCAGCCCCATCTTCTCCAGGGCTCGCGCTGTGGTACGAACTGGAGGTAGAGTGGTCAAGGATGCCACAACCGGAGCAGTAAGGATCTGGTACGAGCGGGCTAAGCGGGTGATGAAATACCCACGGCCCAGGGGACTGCTGGCTGATGCACCCGTCGCACGGGTGGACAGTGCGACGGCTAGGGCGAACGGGAGGTGAAGGAACCTAGAGGGGTCAAGGAGGACCCAGAGAGAAGTCATGTCCTCGCTGGACACCTTCTCGCCCCCCTCCCGCTGCATGATGGAGGTGGAGACGATACGGTGCATGAGACGGTGAAGTGGGTCGCGAAGATGACTCTCTCAGGATGTCCCTGCCTCATAGAATACATTGGACAATGGTGTCCAAACCTCCATATTGGCAGCCCTCTGGGGTTGCCCTGAATGCATGCACCCATGAACTGCGTGAAGTGGCGGTGCTGTAGATCCGCCTCCGTGTATATGCCGGTATGCCTCCCGAACTCCCGGAGGTTGCACTCCCCCCAATCTAAATCGTACGAGCCTGGAACTGGGCTCCGTAAACCCTGGTGAAAAACGAACAGTAGATAGGAACTCCAAGAGGAGCTCGGTGTATACTGTGTCCTCCTCGTTGGCCATGAGCCTGTCCCAGCCCCGGCATGTGAATGAAACATCCCCGTGGGTCCATGTGCGGTGGAGGAATGGTTTGATCTCTCCCCAAAGCCTTGCGTCTCTGAGGATGTCCCGGTCAATGATCGTCGCCTCGAGAACCCGGCAACCCACGAGGGCATCCCTCCTCGAACTGTACTCCATGGAGCTGACTGGTCCCTCGGGAAACTGGAGGAACTGGTGATCTAAATTAAAGACATCTACACAAAAGGAATTTTTTTGCAAATTAAGTCCTTTTCTTCCCCATCGTACCGCGGCGCGGCCCAAGAACCATGGCACGGCGCGGCGAGCGGCTGTTTCAAAATCCAAAGCCGAAATCTCGATTTAACCTGTTTAAACTCAATCCTAATACACTACAAGGTAGCCTAAGTGCCGACTAACTCATCTAGGGTCATTATTTGGCAAAATAAACACCCTACGAGTCAGCATTGGCGATTTCTAAGTTTTTGAGTTTTTGGAGAAATCACCAAAATCAACAGCCTAAGCACTAGTTTAAACACGTAAAAACTAGTTAGAATGACGTACCTTGGTAGTAGGAATGAAATGAGCAAGAAAAACACGAGAAATTTTTGATGATCAGAGCTTCGAGGCATGGTGTGTGTGAATAGTGTCGCGGCTTACCTTAATATCGAAGAAATCCGACCGATCACTTCCCGCGGCGCGGATGTGAGTGAACCGCGACGCGCGTACTCCCAAATCAACCCCTGCGCATCGGGTTGGTTTACGATCCCGCGGCGTGCAATCTTCCTGACCGCGGCGCGATAATCAAAAATCTCAATTTCTTCAAAACGACCCCACACTTGCCTTGGACCAATAATACCTACAAACGATGATGATATAATTTCCTAATTACCCTAAGAATACAGTACCTAACCTTTGAAAAGATGGGTTGCCTCCCAACAAGCGCTAAGTTTAACGTCTTCAGCCAGATGTGTTGTTCCTTCTCTTATTCTTCTTGAATTCCTGATGGCATCTGTAACACCCCTTTTCTCAAACCATATTTAAAATACAAATACAGTTTTCAAACATAATTTACAACTCGTGACTATAAAATAGCCACTTAGATTTTTTTATTTTATTTTACAAACTTAAAACTTGAGGGGTATTACAGACTCAATACAGATAACCATAATTTAAACTTACAGTGTACAATAACGGTCCCAACTGCAACTCTAGCTCCCTTTACCTAAGTACATAGCATTTCAAAAAAAAAACATAGTATACGTGAGACATAAAGTCTCGTGAGTAATATGGGTTTAGACCCAAAACTTTTCTATTCAAAACTTGAAATATCAAAAGTACATTGCTAAAACTGATTTATTTCATAAATCTCAAAATAACATTTTCTTCGTTACTTTCAAACTCTAAAAAGACTTTCTTTTATAAAACTACTTTCTTTCACATTTTCTCGTGACCAACTGAAACTTATGAATTAAGTTAATTAATTCATTCAACTAGCTCCCCTCGCGGGACAGAACAGATCTGCCCACTCGGTTTGCTCATTCTGTCTCCCCTTTGTGACTTGGAACAAATTCAAGCACAAGGGTATGCTAAGCTAGACAACTACTTCGCGACGGGAGGTACCATCCCAGTAGTGTCTTCTGATCCCCCGATTATGTGGGTGATCCTAGTCCGGACAACTGGCTCATAATTCTTTCTTTCTGTAATTCTTACTTCATTTCATCTCAAATTGGTCAAATGGGACACAATTTGTAATAAACTAAAACTCATAAACTTTGTAACTTTTTATCAAAAATATTATCAAAACTACTCTTGACATCTTAGTTCCCATAAGGAACTTCTTTCAAAATACTTTGCAAACCATACTTTAAAAATCTGCTTAAAATACTAAGCCCTTGTATAGAGCTTCTTTCAAAACTATTTTCCAAACTTTAGAATTTATAAACATTTGGAAATCTTACTTTTCTGAAAATAACATTTTGCTATGTACTAGAAAATCCTCATAAAACTCACCTTGATTCTATTTCGGTTTACTAAGCTTCTCGTACGGCTTTTCCCTTCCCGTGCTCAACAACGTTTGAAGCACCACCTATACAAATCGTATATATAAATACTCAATATAATTAATTCTATAAGGCTAAGGTCTCATATAACATATCTCTAGGTTATAACAAATGTATAACCATTAATAAACTCGTTTTACGATTTCTCCGAAATACGCGTATATTGCTACAGTACCCCCGAGGGGTCGTATTTTAGTTCCGACTCATTTCCATGAAATCTTATCCCATATTAGACTTGTGTTTCAAATTTGAAGTTCATTGGACAAGTCTAGCTCAAATTCTAAAAATCATGGGCATGAATAGTAATTTTAGTCTCTGCCGCTACAGTGACTTTTCCGCAAGGTCGAATTACGGATTTGACCATTCCCGACATGTTCTTATACCATGTTAGGGTTATGTCTAAAATTTCAGGTCAATCGGACATGTCTAGCTATGGTTTCTAGCGTTTGGAATATTTGAGATTTTTAACATTTTTAGTCCCTGCCTGGCCCTGACTGAAGGCGCACTGCGCCAGGTATGGGGCGCACTGCCCCTTGGCGCACCCCGCCCTGGTCCTGGGCGCACTGCGCCTGGCGCCTGGGCAGTAGCCTGTTTAGTCGCGATTTGTGCACTGTAGCACGCAGTTTTCACCCATTAAGTCCTTATTTCAGTTCTTAATCGTATGAGGTTTGTTCTAGGACCAAAACCCTTGACTAATCACATGTTTTAAGCTATTAAAAACACTTCAATAACTCAATTACAGAAATTAACGTTCTTGGCTAAACTTGAAAATTCTCAATTATAACAACCTACTTCCATGTTTTTAAGTTAAGTTCTTAACTAATAGCTTATTGGGAGCATTAGTTACTTAACCCACATGATTTTTAGCTGCAATTTCAGTTTCAATTTCTTCCAAAGATCAATTCAAGCGTATACCCAAAAACCTAGGTTGAAACAAGAAGTTCTTACCTCTCTAGCCTTGGAATCACCAATTCCAATCCTTTGCTTGATTCCCTTGGCCAATTCTTGTTCCCTTCTTCTTCTTCCCGTGACCTTGCTGCACACTTCTAGTTCTCTCCCGTGTTCTCTGGATGCTTCTAGCTTATGAGAGAATAACTCTCATATTTCATATATATATTTAATGTTTATAATCTAATTACATTTTTGGTCCTTTGGTTTCTAACTTTTATACAAAGATGGTCCTAAGACCATAACTTGCAACCAAAGTTCCATTAATTTCTAACTTTACAATTTCTTGACATTTTTGGTCATTTTCATGTCAAATGACCAATTTGCCCTTTTTGGCCATTTTTTCACTATTCACGCGTCAAAACTCCAAATTTCATATAACCTTTTATTTCTCATTATATTAATACATATTATTACACATAATAATCATACAACGTGACAAATGACGATTTTACCCTTTTTGGCTTTTTTTTTTGCGGGTTCTTACAGTCACCCCTCCTTAAGCGGATTCCGTCCTCGGAATCTTTTCGTAATCCGTGAAATTTGGATATCTTCTCTTCGTTTCTGCTAACGTCTCCCAAGTTAGGTTTGACCCTAATGGATGCTTCCACTTGACTAGAACAAGGTCAATCTCCTTATTCCTTAGCTTTTTAGTCTGCATTTCTAGGATGGCTTCGGGTTCCTCAATCAGTTTGCTAGGAGTTTCCACCCTCAGGTCAGTATACGGTATTACTAACTCTTCTTTACCAAAGTACTTCTTTAAGTAGCATACATGAAAGGTATCATGTATTCCACTGAGTTCAGGTGGTAACTCTATCTTGAATGCTTGTAACCCAACTCTCTTCAGGATTCTAAAAGGTCCAATGTATCTTGGACTCAGCTTTCCTCTCTTGCCAAATCTGACCACTCCTTTCCATGGTGACACTTTAATCATCACCAAATCTCCTTCTTGCAAGTCATACGGTCTCTTCTTTAGATTTGAGTAACTCTTTTGCCGATCTTGTGCTGCTTTCATGTTGGCTTGAATTACTCCAATCTTCTCATTAGTTACTCTAACAATCTCTGGCCCCGTAAGCTTAGTCTCACCCGCTTCCAACCAGCACAAAGGAGTTCTACACTTTCTACCATATAATGCCTCAAAAGGTGGCATTTTAATGCTAGAATGGTAGCTGTTGTTGTATGCAAACTCCACTAATGGCAGGTGTTCATCCCAACTACCTCCAAATTCCATCACGCATGATCGTAGCATGTCTTCCAATGTCTGGATCGTTCGTTCACTCTGACCATCCGTTTGTGGATGATACGTTGTACTTAGCTGAATTCTTGTCCCCATTTTATCTTGTAAAGCTCTCCAAAAGTTAGAGGTAAATCTGGGGTCTCTATCTGACACGATAGACAACGGTGCACCATATCTTCTTAACACTTCATCTGAATACAACTGGGCTAACTGCTCCAATGGAGTAGTTTCTTTTATGGCTAGAAATAATGCACTCTTGGTCAACCGGTCCACTATGACCCATATACTATCATGACCTCTTCTCGTCCTCGGTAACCCGACAACCAAGTCTATGGTTACATCTTCCCACTTTCCGGCTGGAATATGCAATGACTGAGCATCTCCATGCGGGACCTGATGTTCCGCCTTGACTTGTGCACAAATAACACACTTGGAGATGTACTTAGCTATCCTCTTCTTCATTCCAGGCCACCAATACTGTCTTTTCAAATCTTGATAAGTCTTGGTACTCCCAGGATGAATGGAATACTTTGACTTATGCGACTCGTCTAGAATTAGCTTTCTCAAACCTCCTGCTTTCGGTACCCAAATGCGGTTTCTGTAGATCTTTAATCCTTGACTGTTGGTTTCAAACTGTATGTCTTTTCCTAGCTTTTCATCTTTTAAGTCTCCACTTTCTTCAACTTTCTGTTGAGCTACTTTAATCTGTTCTATGATACTGGATACCAATTCTATGCGCATCGACCTTGCCTTGATTCTTTTCTTAGGTGCTTTTCTACTTAATGCATCTGCTACAACATTTGCTTTACCCGGATGGTATATAATATCTCAATCATAGTCACTGATCAGCTCTAGCCATCTGCTTTGTCTCATGTTCAACTCTTTTTGAGTGAACACATACTGCAAACTCTTGTGATCGGTGAATAGCTTGCACTTTGTACCATACAAGTAATGTCTCCAAATCTTCAAGGCAAATACGATCGCTACAAGTTCTAGATCGTGGGTTGTGTACTTTTTCTCTGGATCTTTCAACTGTCTGGAAGCGTATGCTATGACCTTCCCTCTTTGCATCAACACACAGCCAAGCCCCCGATGTGAGGCATCGCTGTACACTTCAAAGTCTTCTGTCCCATCTGGCAATGTAAGGACAGGCGCGTTACACAACTTCTCTTTTAAGGTAGCAAAAGCTCTTTCTTGTTCCTCTTGCCATCTGAATTTCTCTTCTTTCCGGGTTAGTCGTGTAAGTGATACTGCTATACGGGAGAAATCTTGAATAAATCTCCTGTAATACCCGGCAAGACCGAGAAAACTTCTAACTTCTGTTGGCGTCTTAGGAGGCTCCCATTTCATTGCCGCTTCAACTTTCGCTGGATCAACTTTTATACCTTGGATAGAAACAACATGTCCAAGGAACTGCACTTCTCTCATCCAAAACTCGCACTTGGAGAACTTTGCATATAGCTGTTCCCGCTTCAAAGTCTCAAGTACCAACCGCAAATGGCTCGCATGCTCTTCTTTATTCTTTGAATAGATCAAAATGTCATCTATGAATACTATAACAAACCGGTCTAAGAATGGTTTACAGACCCGATTCATTAAATCCATAAAGATCGCTGGTGCATTCGTAAGACCAAATGGCATCACTAAAAACTCGTAATGCCCGTATCGTGTACGAAACGTCGTCTTCTCTACATCACTTTCTTTTACCCTGACTTGATGATACCCAGATCTCAAATCAATTTTTGAGAAATAATCTGCTCCTTGCAACTGGTCAAACAAATCGTCTATTCTGGGCAACGGGTAACGGTTCTTGATGGTAATTTTGTTCAATTCTCTGTAATCAATGCACATTCGCATTGACCCATCTTTCTTCTTTACAAATAAAACTGGAGCACCCCACGGAGAAGAGCTAGGCCTGATGAAGCCTTTATCTAGTAATTCCTGCAACTGGGACATTAATTCCCTCATCTCTGTTGGTGCTAACCGGTACGGTGCTCGTGCTATTGGGGAAGCTCCTGGGACAAGATCTATCCGAAACTCAACTTGCCTTTCTGGTGGCAAGCCTGGCAATTCATCTGGAAACTCTTTTACCACTTCTATGTCTTTGTACGTCTGTTTCACTTTATCTTCAGTCATCACATAGGCCAGGAAAGATACACACCCTTTCCTGATACATCTTCGAGCTTTGGCTACACTAATGATACTTGGCACGTGCGTTCTTCTTTCCCCATATACGTACACCTTGGCTCCAAGGGTTTTAACAGACACCCTCTTCTGTCCACAAGCTATCTTTGCATCATTGGCACCGAGCCAATCCATTCCAATTATTACATCAAAGGACTTAATTCCAATAGGAAGGAGATTAAGTCGAAACTTCTTGCCGTTGATGTCAAGCTCACAGTCTCGATACATATGCTGAACTTCAACAAATTTCCCGTCCGCCACTTCTACCTCAAAAACTAGATCTAACAATTCTAATGGCACTTTTAATCTAGCTCCAAACCCATGGGACACAAATGAATATGTAGACCCGGAATCAAACAAGACATATGCAGGTGTCGAGTTGATTAGTAGTATACCTGAGACCACATCGTGAGTCTCCTTTGCTTCCTCCCTGGTGATCTGAAAAGCTCGAGTCTTCACCTTCTGGGGTTCGGTCTTCTTCTGGGCTGTTGACACCATAGTTTCTCCTCCCTTGTTTGGGCAGTTGAAACTGTAGTGTCCCATCTGATGGCATGAGAAGCACTCCACTTCGCTGGCTTTCTTGGCTTTACAATCTTTCGCTTTGTGACCGAATCCGCCACAATTAAAGCAGGCATTTGATCCTGCTCGACATTCGCCACCATGTTCTTTCCCGCATTTCTCACACTTTTTCATACTTCCCTGTCGGCTCTGGCTTGAACTCATCTTCCCTTTCTTCTTTATGTTACCACTGCTACTAACTGCCTTTCTTTTATCACTAAAACCAGGTCCTTCTTCCTTCCTTCTTTTTCCAACATCTTCCACAGTTCGGGCAGCATTGATCGCCCCATCTAGTGTTTCGGCTTTCTTTACTTCTAACTCGTAGTTCCATGGTAAACCCCGGACATAGCGGTTTATTCGGGACCGCTCACTGGGGTAGGATTCCCCCACAAAAGGTAGCATGTCGCAAAATTTCTTTGTATACTCGTCCACCGTCAAGTCTCCTTTCTTTATTGTTAAGAAGTCTTCGTTCATTTTCTCCAAATCTCGCGTGGGACAGAATTTATCTTTAAGACATGAAACAAACTCTGTCCACGACCAACCATATACAACATCCTTTCCCAAGCTTTCATATTTGGTGTTCCACCACACCAAAGCATCGTCCTTCAACTGCCGAGAGGCGTAGTTAACTCGGTCGTTTTCTCCACATTTGCTTGCTTGCATCACTTGTTCAATCTCTCGGACCCATCGCATTGTCACTTTGGGCTCAAAACTGCCATGGTATTCGGGCGGTTTGCAAGCCATAAAGGACTTAAAAGAGCAGCCCTTTTCTTCCTTCTTGTTCCCTCCAGTAGCCTCTTCCTCAGTCGTCTTTTTGGAGACTTCTTGTGATGATTGGGCACTAGGTTCACCCATTCGGCTGTCTATTATGTTATGCACATCCTGTTTCAGTTCATTTTGTAAGTTATTAATTAGGAACTGAATTGCCTCCATAGTGACAGGTTGTGGTGATGGTGGGTTTGGCTCAGCCTCATCGTTTCGCAGAACATGTGGTTCACTTCCTCTTGAAGAAGTGTGACTGCCCTCACCCCTATCAGCTTGTCTTCTGTCTCCCATTACTATATAGATGAACAAATTATCGGTTTAATACGCAATTCTATATAGTATTTCATAAGCGGTAGCATGTTATCTCCTTATGTTGACTGCACTTTATAACAGTCATACTCAATCTATGCCTTCTATATAACTAAGGCAACCTACTACTACTTGTGCTAGTTTAAGACTAGGATGGTATTTCAACCTAATTCGCTTAAACTATGGCTCTGATACCAAAACTGTAACACCCCTTTTCTCAAACCATATTTAAAATACAAATACAGTTTTCAAACATAATTTACAACTCGTGACTATAAAATAGCCACTTAAATTTTTTTATTTTATTTTACAAACTTAAAACTTGAGGGGTATTACAGACTCAATACAGATAACCATAATTTAAACTTACAGTGTACAATAACGGTCCCAACTGCAACTCTAGCTCCCTTCACCTAAGTACATAGCATTTCAAAAAAAACATAGTATACGTGAGACATAAAGTCTCGTGAGTAATATGGGTTTAGACCCAAAACTTTTCTATTCAAAACTTGAAATATCAAAAGTACATTGCTAAAACTGATTTATTTCATAAATCTCAAAATAACATTTTCTTCGTTACTTTCAAACTCTAAAAAGACTTTCTTTTATAAAACTACTTTCTTTCTCATTTTCTCGTGACCAACTGAAACTTATGAATTAAGTTAATTAATTCATTCAACTAGCTCCCCTCACGGGATAGAACAGATCTGCCCACTCGGTTTGCTCATTCTGTCTCCCCTTTGTGACTTGGAACAAATTCAAGCACAAGGGTATGCTAAGCTAGACAACTACTTCGCGACGGGAGGTACCATCCCAGTAGTGTCTTCTGATCCCCCGATTATGTGGGTGATCCTAGTCCGGACAACTGGCTCATAATTCTTTCTTTCTGTAATTCTTACTTCATTTCATCTCAAATTGGTCAAATGGGACACAATTTGTAATAAACTAAAACTCATAAACTTTGTAACTTTTTATCAAAAATATTATCAAAACTACTCTTGACATCTTAGTTCCCATAAGGAACTTCTTTCAAAATACTTTGCAAACCATACTTTAAAAATCTGCTTAAAATACTAAGCCCTTGTATAGAGCTTCTTTCAAAACTATTTTCCAAACTTTAGAATTTATAAACATTTGGAAATCTTACTTTTCTGAAAATAACATTTTGCTATGTACTAGAAAATCCTCATAAAACTCACCTTGATTCTATTTCGGTTTACTAAGCTTCTCGTACGACTTTTCCCTTCCCGTGCTCAATAACGTTTGAAGCACCACCTATACAAATCGTATATATAAATACTCAATATAATTAATTCTATAAGGCTAAGGTCTCATATAACATATCTCTAGGTTATAACAAATGTATAACCATTAATAAACTCGTTTTACGATTTCTCCGAAATACGCGTATATTGCTACAGTACCCCCGAGGGGTCGTATTTCAGTTCCGACTCATTTCCATGAAATCTTATCCCATATTAGACTTGTGTTTCAAATTTGAAGTTCATTGGACAAGTCTAGCTCAAATTCTAAAAATCATGGGCATGAATAGTAATTTTAGCCTCTGCCGCTACAGTGACTTTTCCGCAAGGTCGAATTACGGATTTGACCATTCCCGACATGTTCTTATACCATGTTAGGGTTATGTCTAAAATTTCAGGTCAATCGGACATGTCTAGCTATGGGGTTTGTTCTAGGACCAAAACCCTTGACTAATCACATGTTTTAAGCTATTAAAAACACTTCAATAACTCAATTACAGAAATTAACGTTCTTGGCTAAACTTGAAAATTCTCAATTATAACAACCTACTTCCATGTTTTTAAGTTAAGTTCTTAACTAATAGCTTATTGGGAGCATTAGTTACTTAACCCACATGATTTTTAGCTGCAATTTCAGTTTCAATTTCTTCCAAAGATCAATTCAAGCATATACCCAAAAACCTAGGTTGAAACAAGAAGTTCTTACCTCTCTAGCCTTGGAATCACCAATTCCAATCCTTTGCTTGATTCCCTTGGCCAATTCTTGTTCCCTTCTTCTTCTTCCCGTGACCTTGCTGCACACTTCTAGTTCTCTCTCGTGTTCTCCGGATGCTTCTAGCTTATGAGAGAATAACTCTCATATTTCATATATATATTTAATGTTTATAATCTAATTACATTTTTGGTCCTTTGGTTTCTAACTTTTATACAAAGATGGTCTTAAGACCATAACTTGCAACCAAAGTTCCATTAATTTCTAACTTTACAATTTCTTGACATTTTTGGTCATTTTCATGTCAAATGACCAATTTGCCCTTTTTGGCCATTTTTTCATTATTCACGCGTCAAAACTCCAAATTTCATATAACCTTTTATTTCTCATTATATTAATACATATTATTACACATAATAATCATACAACGTGACAAATGACGATTTTACCCTTTTTGGCTTTTTTTTTTCGCGGGTTCTTACAGCATCTCCTTGAAATTTGGTGCAAAATTATTGGCCATCATTGTCATCAACGAAGTGAGCTGAGTCATTCTGTCACTGACCCCGCTAATCCATTGTTGATGGGCTTCCAGGAGCTGAAAGACTTTTGCTTCTCTTTCCCTCGCATCCTTCTCGTACTGTTGGTGCCTTGCTTCCAACATCTCCATCATATCCAGCAGCTGCTCCTTGTCAATGGTGGACAACGGATGCTCCTTTGTGTTCTTCAAGACTTCCTCTTGTCCTCCTTCTCCCGGTCGCGTCCATATTGTTCTTTTGTCCCTAACCCCAGGCTCCATCAGCAAGTTGCTGTCCAGATTCTTATCGTTGTACCCTAGAAAAGATATGGGACTGTCAAACATATTTAACCTTCTTTTTCTCGACCCGAAGAAGATGTCCAAATCTCCTGTTTTGCAGTCGATGATAGCGCCAGCTGTAGCCAAGAACGGGCGTCCTAATATCAATGCAATATCAATGCAGGCGCATCCTCCTGACTCTCATACTCCATGACTAAAAAGTCCACTGGGTAAAAGAAATCCCCAACCTTTACTATGACATTAGTAAGCTTACCTCGGGATACTCTAGTTGACTGATCAGCCAGCTGTAACACAGTCTTTGCTGGCTCTAATTCTTCATTCTTGTACTTATCATACATGTATCCCGGTAGCACATTCACACTTGCTCCCAAATCTAGCAAGGTGTTCCAAATGACCACATCTCCTACAGTAGTAGTGATTAGTGGTGATCCAGGATCCTTTTCTTTCTTGGGCAGTGTCCCCAACAGTGCCTCACTTGCTTTAATAGTCAACCTTACAGTGTCAGGCGTGGGAATATTACTTTTTCCGTTTTTCTCACACATTTCCCGAAGAATTCTTGTATCCTCGAGAGCGTTCTTAAGTTCATCCTGCAGCGGTTGGTTCATCGATGGCCCTGTCGATTTAGATGCTTCTTGCTTTATCTTCCCTTTCTTGTCCTTCTTTCTTTGCTTGATTCCAGCTATGATCGGCTGTTGTTCCTCCTGGCCATCCTTATTCTCCTCTGGTTGAGTGTCCTTCTCAACAGGAATTTCCTTTAATTCCTTGTCTTCCATATTTCCCTTTTCAATTTCCCCCTCTTCCTTAACTTCTTCTTCTTTACTCTCTGCCTCATTTCCAAATTCTAGCAGATCTTCCAAGGTGACTTTCCTCCATTCAGCATCGACAGTGTTGACATGTTCCTTTCCGGCCTGCTGACCATGGGTCGGGTTGACTTCTGTGGCACTTGGCAGCTTCCCATTATCTCTTTTCCGTTGGTCTTCAGCCATTTGGCCGATTTTCCTTTCCATATTGACAATGGCTTTCGCATTGGCCTGCGACTGCTGCCCTGTTGTATTGAACATTTCATACATTTTCGCAACCAGATCCTCCTGTGTCCCTGGGGCATTGTTGATGGAATTATTGGGCCCCCTATTGTTGCTGCTACCATTTCCATTTGTATTGCCATTCGCCGGTTGATGCTGCC